>CM077149.1:11893457-12276850 GCA_039583875.1 Platanthera guangdongensis
GACAGATATATGTGTCGCATTATACATCTCAGGTCGACGAATAGTCGATACTTCATTCGACGAATTCTGTGTTAGTCCTAAGAATGTCGACACCACCCTGGATGTGTCGACACCAATCTAGATGTGTCGATACTAATCTCTAAAGAGTCGTCACAACTTTCTAGATGTGTCGACACCTGAAATACATAAGAGGAAGGGTGAAAGGTTACTGAGCAGTTCATGGAATTAGTCAAATGGCTAATAGATAGCAAATTACGTGTGAAATTTCGAACATGCAAAATTGACGATAAGGTGAGAGAGGAACAGGAGATGGAGCTCTTCCCAGCAATAAAGAAAGAGGGAACCATCAGCAATGCTAACCTATCACGACCAGAGAGAGGAGTGTAGAAGATAAAACTGAGGCGGAGCCATTCATATGATCGGTGGCTCCAGAGTAAATGAGCGGAATGGTGAGAAGCAGCAGAGTGAGCACCTGGGGTCCATGTGTGAGTATACGAAGACAACGAAGAAGACTCCGTAGAAAGGCCTTGCATCATACGGTGAAGAGCAACGACTTCATCAGCCGAGAAAGCACCAGGGAGGACAGAAGAATCAGCACCAGGGAGAAGCAGGAGTTAGTATCTGCAGCAGCATCAGTGAGATGGGCCGAACGAGTAGGTGTGCGACCAGTGGAGTAGTCGGAGCCACGACCACCACGAGGAGGAGCACCACCTCTCAGCGGAGGAAAACCATGGATTCGGAAGCAGGAGGAACCGGTGTGGAGCAGGGTCGGGAAGAAGGGACTGGTGACGATCAAACACCTGTTGAACAATGTTATAAACCTCTGTAAGGGAGGGTAACGGCACACGCCCAAAATCTGAACACTATTCTGATTCCGGTCCTTGCGAATACCATGAAGAAACTCAGATCCGGTTGCGATCCTCCCGAGCACGGACCATAGCCTCATCAACATGGCTAACAAAGGTGAGGTAATCTAAATGATCGTATTCCTAATACAACTGAGTGAACTAAATAGTAAGCAGACGGGGGGTGATCGCCCTAGCGGAGGAAGGATATCTTCGGTCTCAACGGGAAGATCTGGGCAGCATTTTCCTTGCGAAAATAAGTAGTCTTTGGACGCCGCCAAATGTCAAAGCAGTATCCAAAAATAAGTAGTGGTGAGCGATGGACTCCTGGATGGAATTCATTAGCAAAGACATGACTAAGGAATTTTTGGAATCCCATTGAGGCCAATCAGGGGCAGTCTGCTCCGTTCCTTGGTGAGCCCAGTGACATAGTCGAAGAGGCGATGACTCTTAAGAGCAAGTGTGATAGAGGGAGACCTGGAAAGGTAATTTGAATTAGCTAATCAGATAGTAGTAATCTGCGGAGTATTGTGATCATGACTCCCACGCAGAGAACTTACAGGAGGAGGAACGGTGTGGAGGTAGAATCACTGAGAGAAGACATAGTGGCCCAAGAATATAAATTTGGAGACCACACGCCACACCAAGCAGCAAAGAGCAACCGATTACGACGGGAAAAGGCCGACGGAGAAGAGAAGATGAATAGAAATCAACTTCATTTCAGGACTAGAACGGCAAGCGGCGCCGGAAGGAAGCACAGGCCTCACCGCATATCCGGCGCCGGAAGGAGAGGGACTACAATCCCTAGGAGACCCGCTGGAAGAGAGGGAGAAAGCGGAAACGGCGCTGGAAGGTCAACCGAGAAGCGGGAAAACGGCGTTGGAGGTGCGGGCCTGTCGCGGCTGGCGCGGGTTGTCGCGGGCGGGATGCGGAAGGGCGGCAAGAGCAGATGCGTGTTGCGGATGCGGAAGAGCGGCGAGAACGTGAGCGGGCGAACAGATCGGGGGAGAGGGAAGCGGCTAGGTCATGCGTGGCTCTGATACCATGTTGGAGGAATCAATCGATAATCATTTTATTGATGTTGTCCCTTCTATATATAGAGGTGGACACAAGACATAACAAAGTATAAAATACATATTGTAACATAAAGCATTGGAGGCAGGATCACCACAAACATAAGAATGTCGTTTACCTCCCAATTCCTAGAAATGGAGTTTACCTCCCAATTCGTAGAAATGGAGTCTTCAAAACTCGCACGAAGCAAATAATGTGAATCAACTGGCACACCTCCTTTAGCAGCATTTGTAAATAGATAGAGATGCTCATGATGGTGCTCAATTATGCAATTAGAATGAGGCTCACACACCCACACTAAAGTCATCTTGATCAAAGGTTCAGCTGCTTTTATCAAGTACACCTACAAAAGGAGATGTCAGTTAGACAATAGCAACAACAGAGAACTGAACACAAGATGCTTAAATTTCATGATACCTTCGAAGAAGTATTTGAAAAGATATTTACAGAAATAAACTGAAAGTCCTTGGTATTTCTAATGTTAACATACACATTTCATCGGACTCCTCCAGAATCAAAACATCTTCCTTAGTAGACCCAAGCATACTACAAAAGATCCTAAAGACAGCAAATATACAATTACATTACAAAAAAAAAAGCAAAACATCATTAGATTCCAACTTCATGGTATACTCACCGATGTGGTCTTTTATCATTGTTTGTAACAGTGTAAAGCAATGCCTGGCCATTCTTTGCCCAGCACAAATTTGCAACTCTGTCTGCCCGTGGTCTTTCAAGTAGAGTACCACTAGCTAAATCCCTTACAGATAGAGTGAAGGAGTCTTTCTCTTTGTCATACATGGTATATGCAAGGAAACGATGATCAGGTGAAATTTCAGATGATTCTTCATAGGAGTAACCTACCAATAAAGGGAGAAATCTTATATGAGTTCAAAGCCTATAATCATAGATAAAAAATGAAAAAGAATGCATCATTCACTCCATAAATGAAATAAAATAATTTTACCTGCTTAATTTGGAAATAAATTCAGTCATCTATAAGCTATTAGTAACATACACAAATGACAATTGATGGAGGATTCAAAAAGCGTCAACTGAATAGATTTCCCATAAAGTAACATTATGTAGTCTTATCAGAAACCTACATTTAGTTCTCTCAGATATGAATATGCATTACAATAGGTAACTGAAATTTGACATCCTAATGCATTGGTTAATACCAATAAATTACTAGACTGATCAGTCTTTCAGTATACCATGGATTATAGGATCATCTATCGGCATTCACAAAGTGTGGAGAGACCAAAAGTCCACAAACTTAATTATAAAATTCCACCTACAACAAGCAATTTAATTAGAAAACAAATTTATGAGATACTTAAATTAAAAATGGATGCCGAAAAAACATTTTATAGAACATTAAAACAAAAACAAGTTCATTGTCGTTGCTTGAAACTCCAATCACCTCAAATTATTAGCACATTAGGTGTTACCGAGCTGCAGCCGGAGGAGCCGGCATGGCGAGTTTACACGCGAAGGCAGCGGGCTACGGGCAAAGCTCACGGCTCCGAGGAGGGGGCTCGCGGCGCACATGAACCGGAGGGCGACTAGCGCGGTGAACGGACTCGCAGAGGCCGGATGATATTTGTTTCAGCTTGCTTTTAATTTCAGTTTATTTTAATTATTGTTGTATAGGACCCTCACTATATAAGGGGGTGTGGATGGACTCTTTGGGTATCTTTGGATCATTTGTCTAAGGAAGGGGGTTGATCCCTCTTGATTCTCTCTAACTCTAATCTCCTCTTCCCTCTCCTCTCTCTCTCCCTGCGCTTCCCCTCACTTCCGCGCCGCCTCCCGCCGTTCCGCCGGCGAAACCGTTGACGTCGAGCGACACCGAGCCGCTGCCCTTCCCCGATCGGTATCATTTGGTCCGACCTGCTGCTCCACCCGCCTGCGTGCCGTCGGATCGTCTCCTTGCTCGCCGATGGCGCCCAACACCCGTGCCCACCTCACCGACGGTCAGGAGAGCACTGACGACAACCGCGCTTGACTCGACCGCCAGGACGCCCGCCTCGACACCCTCCAATCCTCCATCGACGCCCTCATCGCCGATCAGGCACTTCTCCTCAGCCGCCTCGACACCCTTCCGCCCCCGGTCTCCACAACCCCGCCGTCCGGCTCAACCTCCGCGGCTGACGCAACCTCCATCTTAGGGATGCCGCCCCCTTGCACACGTTGGTTCCGGACGCAACCCCCCCCCCCCTCGCCAACAACCGCGTGGGCGGCACCACTACTGGATATTCCCTCCTCCGGGGTCGATCCCTTGGGATGGATCGCATGCGCTGAACAATTTTTCAACCTCAATCTTACACCGCCGGCGGATCAGGTCGGCACGGCCGTGGTCGGCCTCAGCGACTCTGCCCTTCACTGGGCGTGTTAGATCCGCCAAGTCCATCCCGCCATTTCCTGGCCTGAGTTCAAGCAAGAGATGATCACTCATTACAACCCGCGCTACACCGGCTCTGCCATTGAGCGCCTTTGCAGTGACCGCCAGACGGCGGACTTGGACGCTTACATCGTCGAGTTCGTTGCCTTGCTCACACAAGTGTCGGGACTTCCGTCCGACCACTATTTGGGGTTCTTTCTTCAAGGACAGCTTCCGACCATCCGCTCCCGCATTCGCACTCATCACCCCCACACTGTCTCAGAGGCATTGGAGCTTGCTCGTGCGGTGGAGGCGGACCTTGGCCTTCGACCGACCTCATCCCTGGGCCACTACGCACCCCGACCGCAAGTGCCTCGGGATCGGCCCCCACTTCCTAGGGGCGTCCGACAAGGCCGCACCGACAACCCTCAATGTATCTCCAATAATGATTACAATGAACTCCGCCGCAAGGGATTGTGTTTCCGGTGCCACCAACCGCACTCTCCCCAACATGCGTGTACCGTCAAGGAGTTCCATGTGCTTTTTCAGCGACTATGAGCCCGAAGTCACAATGGCCGACTTTGACGCGCTCGCCATACGGGATGACGACCTTCCCGCCCAGGCCGAGGGGGCGGCCCTCAATGTGCTTGACCTCCCATTCTTTTTCGTGGTCGGACTTACCGGGCCCCGGACAATGAAGATACCGGGGTAATCCCCGACCAGCAGGTGATCGTGATGGTAGATAGTGGAGCTAGGCACAACATCATCTCGGCCCGTCGAGCACATGACCTCGCCATGCCGATCTCTCCGTCCCCGGCCTTCTCAGTCTGCCTTGGGGATGGCCGCCGCCGACCGACTCCAGGCCAGTGTGTCGGGGTCACTGTCCGTTGGCTCCTGCACTATCACGGCGGATTTCTATGTGTTTGAATTGGGCGGTCTCGACATCATCTTAGGGGTGGCATGGCTCCAGACCTTGGGGGATGTTCGCGTTAATTGGGCCGCTATGACCATGTTGTTTCAACACAAGGGTTGCACATGCCGCTTAGAGGGCGAGGCGGCTCTACTTCGGTCACCAATCTCGGCGCGCGCTCTCACTCGAGTGGCGGACGTGGACTTTTCAGCCCGGCTTCTGCCCGTTTTCGCGGAGTCGCCCTCTCCACCCTTGGTAGTGGACTTCCAAGCTCTTCTTGACGACTTTGGGGACATCTTTGCCGCACCACAGGGGCTTCCGCCTGCGGCCCAACCAATCACCCGATTGTGCTCAAGCCAGGGGTCGCGGCCGTGTCGGTCTGCCCTTACCGCTACGGGCACGCTCAGAAGGACGAGATTGAACGCCTCGTGCGGGAGATGTTGCTGGGTGGCCTCATCAGACCCGGTGCCAGTCCTTTCTCCAGTCCGGTGCTGCTTGTGCGCAAGAAAGACGGGAGTTGGCGTTTCTGTGTCGACTACAGGGAGTTCAACAAGGTCACAGTACAGGATAGGTACCCCATTCCGGTGATACAGGAGCTGTTGGACGAGTTACACGGTGCCGCCTACTTCACGAAGCTGGATCTTCGGGCGGGCTACCATCAAATCCGGGTTCGCCCGGATGACGTGCCGAAAACCGCGTTCCGGACGCATGACGAACTCTTCGAATTCTTGGACATGTCGTTCGTCCTCACCAACGCGCCGGCTACGTTTCAAGCGACCATGAATGAGATCTTCTGCCCAGTTCTCTGTAAGCATGTGCTCATTTTCTTTGATGACATCTTGGTGTTTAGTCGTTCTTGGCAGACATACCGTTATCACGTGCGGAGCACATTCTTGACGCTCCGGCAACACCAACTCGTCCTCAACCGTAAGAAATGTCCATTCGGGGCAACGACAGTGAGTTACTTGGGACACACAATTTTGGCCGCCGGCGTGGCCATGGACGCGGATAAGATCCAAGTGGTCTTGCAGTGGCCGACTCCTACGTCCCTGCGGGAAGTCCGCGGATTTCTCGGGCTCACCGGCTACTATCGGCGGTTCATCAAGGAATATGGCGAGTTGGATCGCCCACTCACCCAGATGCTCAAGCTCTCGGAGGAAGGCCCCTTCTCATGGTCACTCGCCGCCATGGCGGCTTTCTCCACGCTCCAAACCGCCCTCGTGCAAGGACCGGTTTTTGCTATGTCAGATTTTCAGTAAACCTTCATCGTCGAATGTGACGCCTCCGGCACCGACATAGGGGAGATCCTCATGCAAGCTGGCCAGCCCATCGCCTACTACAGTCGCCCGTTCTCCTCCACAATCAGGAGTCGTTCAGCCTATGAAAACGAGCTCATGGCCCTTGTGCTCACGGTCCAACACTGGCGGCCATACCTCTTGGGTCGTCCCTTCGTGGTCCGTACCGACCACCACAGCCTTCGCTACTTACAGCAACAAAAAATCGCAACCCCGGCACAGCAAGTCTGGGGGCTAAGTTATTGGGTTATGATTTCATCATTGAGTTTCGCCCCGGTTGGTCGAACCGGGCGTCGGACGCTTTATCCCGACAACCGCGAGCCCTTGAGCTCGCGTCCATATCTCGGCCGGTTTGGGACGATGCGGCCACAATACAGTTGGAAGTCGAGCAGGATCCCCACCTTGAGGCCATCCGGACGGCCCTCTTGGCCAACCCAGCAGCACATCCGCCCCTCGCTTGTGGGAGGCCGTTTATTCCACCGGGGCCTCCTTGTCCTTTCTGCCTCCTCTCCAAGCATACCCCAGCTACTAGACGAGTTCCATGCTACCCCGACCGGCGGACAAGCGGGAGCGTTCCACACTTACAGGCGACTGGTGGCATCCCTATACTGGCCACAGATGTTCGGACGGGTGAAGGCCCATGTGGCTGCGTGCCTTCCGTGCCAGAAGGCTAAGTATGAGGCTATGTTTCTCGACGGCCTGCTACAGCCCCCATCGATTCCGTAACGCATTTGGGAAGACATTGCTGAGGATTTCATCACCCGGCTCCCTCGCTTGAACGGATTCTACTGTATCTTGGTGGTGGTAGACCGCCTGTCAAAGTACGCGCATTTTATCTCCCTGTGCCATCTGTACACAGCAGCCACGGTGGCCGGCGCCTTCATCGCAGAGATTGTCCGACTACATGGGTTTCCCCGCTCCATAGTCAGTGACTGTGACCCCATGTTCCTCAGCAGTTTTTGGACATCCCTCTTCCGCCTACAGGGTACCCATCTGCGGATGAGCACGGCCTATCATCCGCAGTCTGACCGGCAATCGGAAGTTCTCAATCGGTGTTTAGAGACATATCTTCGCTGCTTCATTGGCGAATAGCCAGAAACGTGGGCCAAATGGCTGTGTTGGGGGAGTATTCGTATAACACGGCATATCATCATGCGGCAAACACCTCCCCGTTCGAGATGGTGTATGGCCGTCCACCGCCATCAGTAACCTGCCACCTACCCGGAGAATGCCCCGTAGCCAGCCTGGCTGACCACCTGCAGGATCGGGGCATCATCCTCGACAGCTTGAAACACCATCTTTGGCGAGCCCAAGCAAAGATGGTCTCCTTCGCCAACCGTAAGCGTTGGGATCGCACTTTCCTAGTGGGGGAGAAGGTCTTCCTCAAACTACAGCCTTACCGCCAGCTTCTGTCGCACGGCGGCCGTGTCCAAAGTTGGCACCACGCTATTATGGGTCATTCGAGGTCATCAGTCGCATCGTAGTCGTAGCATACCGGCTCCGCTTACCCAGTGGCAGTCGCATCCACCCGGTTTTTCACGTCTCCCAGCTCCGACGGGTGGTAAGCGACCACCCCGTAGCGGACAATATCCCGGCCGACCTCGAGTACTCTGGGTCCAAGCCCCTATACCCCAGGCCATTCTCGGCCGTAGACACCACTTACCCGGGGACGCAAGCCCGGAAGAGATCCGCGTCGCCGGGCGATGCGAAGCCACTTGGCTCCTTCGAGATGATTTTCACCGGCAGTTTCCAGACTACTGCCTTGAGGACAAGGCAAATTTTCCAGATGGCGGTATTGTTGCCGAGCTGCAGCGGAGGAACCGGCATGGCGAGTTTACACGCGAAGGTAGCGGGCTGCGGGTAAAGATCACGGTCTGAGGAGGGGGCTTACGAAGCACATGAACCAGAGGGCGACTCGCGTGGTGAACCGGACCCGCAGAGGGTCGGATGATATTTGTTTCAGTTGTTTTTTAATTTCAGTTTATTTTAATTATTGTTGTATTGGACTCTCATATTAAGGGGGTGTGTTGGACTCTTTGGGTATCTTTGGATCATTTGTCTAAGGAAGGGGGCTGATCCCTCATGGTTCTCTCTACCTCTAATCTCCTTTCCTCTCCTCTTTCTCTGCGCTTCCCTCTCTTTTGGGGCGCTCCCGCGTTCCGCCGGGCGAAACGTTGACGCGAGGGACACCGGCTGCTGCCCTTCCCGATCGGTATTATTAGTATGAGTAGCATCAACTATAACAATAATAGGGGTTTTCTTGTTTGAACTAAAGTACATAATGAAATATCATTCAAGGCAATAAGCGTGAATTACCATATTGTGTAAAATGAATCATCATCTCATATCAAATCAATAAGAAATTGTTCATTGTGTGGCCCTTATATTTTAGGAATTAAAAAATATTTAAGATATTTTTAGTGTTTCCAAGATAAAACCAAATATTTCCTTTGTTCAGTTTTTTTTTATCTTTGTTGAAGAGCAAAGATATTGATGCCTCTAGATTCCTTTCCTTCTCTTCTGTGTATTCAAATGTCAAACCAACAGAGGATAAGTCAATTGCCACTCTGATCCATCGAAAATGGAGTCCATGTCATCATACAAAGTAACTACATTAGGTTGCATTTAGTATTCAAGATGGAACCTAAGGTCAGGCAGTGAGCAAGTGGAGCAGCATCTATTCAACAGGTTTGGATAAAATAAGCTCAACTGTATGACAAGGGTTGAGGGTGTGGGATCCCACACAGAGCATGGAATCAAATACAAGGCCTAAGAGAAAAGGAGATAGTAGCTCAAAGCTGCTCAAGTCTGAAATAAAGCAAGGCTTAGACAGGAAGAAGAATTGACTATGATCAGACATTTTCTCTAGTTGCAAGATTGGAAGCCATAAGAATCTTTCTTGTTATGTTCCTCACAAAAGAAGGGGAGCTTGGTTGGTGCCAAAGTTGAGGTGTTTCCGTGTGACTTGAGGTCACGGATTCGAGTCTTAGGAATAGACTTGCAAAAATGCATGGTAAGGTTTGTCTGCATTTCACCATTTTGGTGGACCCTTCCCCGAACCCTCATTGCGGGGATGTCTTTGTGCACCGGGCCGCCCATGTTGCTCACAAAAGAATCAAAGTCTTTCAAATGGATGTCGAGAGTGTTTTTCTCAATGGTATTTTACAAGAAAAGATTTATATAGACAACCACAGGTTTTGGTTGTTCTAACTCTCATTTTATGTTTAAAACTAAATAAAGTTTTACATGATCTCAAGCATGCTTCAAGAGCATGGTATGAGACTACCTACATTTCTCCTTGAAAATTCATTTCAAGGAGGAAAAGTAGACACGACCTATTCACTAGGAAGGATAAGAACAACTCTTGTGGATGCAAAATCAATTAATAGATTATGTTTATAGCATCACTAAATCAATCATCTATTGTGATGTTACAATGCAATACAATTGCTTTTAATCCAGTGTTGCACAGCAGAACTAAGCAAATTGAAATTAGACATCACTTCATTAAGGATAATGTGGAGAAAGATAAATTACCTTAGAATATGTCTCCACAAATGATCAGAGACTGATCTCTTCACGTAGCCTCTTGATGAAATGAAGCATAAACATTTCATTAATGTCTTAGGGATGTTTGATGGAGCAAACTACAAAAAAATCAAAATACTGCTTATAAAAAAATAATTCAATGTACGTCAAAAAAAATTTTCCAACGTATGTTTATTTCTCAAGCATACATTCACTTCTATACAAGTATGCATCGAAAGGTATTGAAACTTATAATGCGTCGAAGTCTAAGGCTCTTATGCATCTACTTCGTATTCAACACACGCCTTAGGTCTCGATGAATTATTAAGAGTCTGAAGATTCCTTTGATTTGCATTCCTGTTTTAACCTTTCCTCTTCCCTCATTTTTCTTCTCAAGATCATAGCGGTTTTGATATTGATGTTGAATCTTTTCCAACTGCTGATCATAATTTTAAAGGATATCTTGCAGCTCTTCTCTGATCAAGGGCTAATCAAATTACTCTCATCAAGATGCCTACTTCTTAGCCGAGCTAACTTCTTTCCACAGTTATATTAATCTTCTGAAGATGATGTCATTTCCATCACGATAAATGGCACCCACATTAGGGTTTCTGGACAAGAACTATCTGCAAGATTTGACCTCCCATAGGAACCAGTTGCGAAAGAAAAATGTCGGATGAAGAAATAGATCATCTATTGAAGAAGATACAACTTTCTGGAGGCAACACTTCAAATATAAAAAAGGTCGAGATTTCAAAAGAATATGGATTTTTAGCTGACCTTGTTGGAAAGGTCATGCTTGTAAAGGTCATGCTTGTAAGTTTCAGCCCATGACAGCCATCTCACTGGCTCATTGCAGATAGTGGGACATTCTTATTCTGCAGAAAAAAATCAATTGGGACAAATGCCTTCTGAAATAAATCACGCATAAGATGTCGCACAAGATATTCTTGTCGGAGGAATTTTGATGGGGAACCATCGGATGCACCTGAAGGGATTCGCCGCAAGGGACCACATACATGTATTCGCGCAGGAAGACTTGATCGGATCGCCGATCAGACTCCGCAGTTGCGTCCGAGACGTCGCTGCGAGTCAAAAAGACTATATTACTTTATTTTTTTCAGTTCTATTTTGATGTATTTTATGGGCGAACCCACCGGCCAATCATAGCCGTTGATGGGGGATGCCCTAGTTTCTCTTTTATTATAAATAGGATGTAGAGGGGCTGATTTGAGGTATTGTAGAATTTGGAGAAGTGCTTTCCCGGATTCCTGCGATCCCTCCTCGGTGCCGACGCCGTGGAACCCTAGGTGACGACTCCTAGGCCGTCAAACTCCTCCCCAAGGTAACCCCTACCCCCCTCCATCATTTTCCATCGTCGTCTCCCTTTTCCACCACCGGAAACCCCAAAATCCCCCTCCATACCGCCGGCCAGCAGTCCAGTCAGCCGCCGCCTCCTTTTCCCTGTTTCCCGCCGCTGGACTGCAGTCTCCCCACAGCCGGCCTGCAGCCTCCCCACCGTCGGCCTCCCCCCAAGCCTCCAGCCCCACACCGCCCCTCCCCTCCTCAAAACCGACCCCCAAAGGCCCGGCTTGCCTAACCGGCCACTCCTCCCCTTCCCTTTCGTGGATCAACTTCCCACCGCTCCAAAAACCCTAGATCTATTTTGATCTAGTGCTACCACCCTCCGATCCGTTATTCCCTCCACCAAAACCTTCCATTTTGCTCGGATCCGCTCCAAATCACCGGATCTACTCACCCCCCGGTCCGGATCTACTCATTTGTGGTCGGATCTGCCGTTTTACCATCTGTTACCGCCACTTTTCACCGAAGTCAACCACCGTCATCGCCACCTCGCCTCGGTTCCACCTCCGATCACTCGTTTTGCATCCGGTTCGTCAAATCCTCCATCGCCTCGGATCAGCCCACTACATCGTGAGTATCAATGGTATCGTGTTCTGTAACTTGACATTTTCATTTGCTTGTTTACCCATATTGTGCTACGATTATGGTTATGTAGTAGTTGTCCTCTTTATGCTAATAATTGTTTGTGGAAATATTCGTCGTCGCTTGCCTTGGCCCTCCGAGCGGAGGAAGCCGTTGCCGAATTGCTAAAATTAATTATTTGCTTCTTTATTTTGATCAACTGCGTGGCGCTATTTCTCTTCATTGCTTAAATTAATTGTTTTTGTCATCGACTGCCGCATCGCATTTAGGTGTTGCATTGGCATATTCCCCGCACACACACGTAGAGTCCTAAAGCCCGAGCACCACTAGCCTACCCCTACATCATTTGGTATCAAAGCCAGGTTAGGCCACTTGCATGCTCCGTAGTGGTAGGACTTTTAGAGTAAGCATGGTAGCAGAACCACAGAACACCGAGGACCGAGCGACGAGTTCGAATTCGGATGCCGCTTTTGCTGAGTTCCAACGTCTTGTCCTAGGTCGCCTTGACACCATAGGAGCCCAGTTCGACGATGTGCGTCATGACCTTGCCGAGGTGAACCTTCGTTTAAGCCACTTAGAGGATGTCAGAGACACTCCGACACAGCGTGACGATTCTCTTGGGGACGACCCTGATGCTCCTCTACGTCGAGGGCAACACCCGAGGGATGGTACACCTCCCGCAGACCGTCATCATCGTGATAGTCCTCACCGAGCCCCGATTCCGCCGGTAAGGCGACATCCTGATTTTGCGAGAGATCATAGGCAAGTCCCGGCGAGAGATAGGCTGCCACCTCAGCGTGATGAGTACCGTATGCCACGTCAGCCTCAGCCGGACCCCAGAAATCGTGTGCCCCCACACGGTCGTCGTGACCATCACCAGGATGATTATTATCCCCCGGGTCGGAGAAAGCGTGATCCCCCACCCACCCGATACGACTACGCCCATGATGACTACCCGAGGACTACCCCGATCCTCGGAGAGGGGGGCCACTATCATGACATCACTCGTCGCATCCGACTCGACGCCCCTTCGTTCGATGGTCGCCTAGATCCGAAAGGCTTCAGCGATTGGCTCTTGGACATGGACCACTACTTCGAGGGGTACGACATGAGTGACGAGCGTTGTGTCCGCTTTGCGAAGATGAAGTTGATCGGGCAAGCTAAGGTATTCTGGATCAGTGTTGAGAGAGCTCTAGAGCGGGATGGTTACTACCCCATCGCCAGATGGGACGAGATGAAGGAGAGACTGAAGGAGAAGTACCTCCCGCGTCGTACCGAGATCAGCTATTCGAGCAGCTACAGAACCTACGGCATGGGACACTTACCGCCGCCGAGTACATGGCTCGCTTCAATGAGCTGATCGTCAAGAGTGATATTTTAGAGGAGCCTATTGCCACTGACGCTCGCTTCAAGGCGGGCCTTCGTTTCGATATCGGAGAGAGTTGATCCCCCACCGCTTGGAGACTGTTGATCAAATATTCCAGCTCTCCCTCGAGTACGAGCAGTACCTCCGATCGTCTAGTACGAGGTAGTTCGCTTCGCGGACTGATTCCTCGACTTTTAGGAAGCCCGCTCCGCCCCAGACCACCACGGTTGCACCCTCACGTATCCCCGCGAATGCGAAGGGTAAAGTCGTAGCCACTGATGGCCAGCGATCTGGGGCATTGTATGTTTTATATGCTCTGGCAGGGGCCACGTGGCGGCGCAGTGCCCCACACGGAACCTGCTAGTTGAGGAGGAGGAGCAGGGCTTAGAGGACGAAGAGGCCCAAGAGGAAGTTAAGGCCGAAGTTGAGGAAGGTTGGGAGAGTGACGTCGAGCGATCATTAGAGTGGGAGTGATTAGACGCCTCCTGCACACCCCACGTGTGGATGAGGATTGGAGGCGCACTACCATCTTCTACACGTACTTTCCTAGTGCAGGTGATCCATGCAAGCTAGCTATCGATAGTGGGAGTTGCGTGAACATCGTGGCCCAGAAGGGGCTTGACTGTATGCAGGTGAAGGCCGAGCCTCACCCCCACCCATACCGTGTCGTCTGGGTCGACAAGACGATGATCCAAGTCACCCGGCGTTGCTTAGTCCCGATCACCATTGCGTCCTTTCAGGACAAGGTCTGGTGCGATGTCATTCCCATGGACGTCAAATCCTCCATCGCCTCGGATCAGCCCACTACATCGTGAGTATCAGTGGTATCGTGTTCTGTAACTTGACATTTTCATTTGGTTGTTTATCCATATTGTGCTGCGATTATGTTTATGTAGTAATTGTCCTCTTTATGCTAATAATTGTTTGTGGAAATATTCGTCGCCACTTGCCTTGGCCCTCCGAGCGGAGGAAGCCGTTGCTGAATTGCTAAACTTAATTATTTGCTTCTTTATTTTGATCAACTGTGTGTCGCTATTGCTTTTCATTGCTTAAATTAATTGTTGTTGTCATCCGACTGCCGCATGCATTTAGGTGTTGCATTGGCATATTCCCCGGACACACACGTAGAGTACTAGAGCCCGAGCACCACTAGCCTACCCCTACATCAAATTCTAAGTATGGTTTTGTTGTATGCATTTCCGGCTATGAAGCACGGATACTTCCCCGAAGGCAGCGTACCTGTACCGGATACGTATCTGGTACCGGTACGTACCCGGTACCGGTACGTACCCGGTACCGGTACGTACCCGGTACCGGTACGTACCCGGTACCGGTACGTACCCGGTACTCGACGGATACACCTATGTGGACACACTTGGACTTAGCACATCATTTTACATATTGTGATAGGAGTCTGTTTTTCTAGAGTAAACAAAAGTTGGCTCTGAGCTACGAAGCGTTGGTACGTTCAATTAAGTTGTGTATTTGTGTCGAGTAAGTTACTGATACTGGAACGTTTCTGTCATAAGTACGTGTATTGAACGTATTGATACGACGCAAGTTATTAACAAAACGTCTAACTTGTCTCCAGACTAACTGGAGATTAAAGATGATCTCTAATAATAAAGTTGCTCTACAATAATGAAGAAGAAGAAAAAGACTGATGAGTAGACTTAAGTTTAATTTTATCTCTTTTGGTTAAATATATAAGATGTTAAATTTTGTAATATTACGAATGTTTAATGCTTAAAAACTCCATATTATGTTGCATTGATTTGTCGACTTATACTTCAGGTTATGATTATGTTTGTCACAACTCGTCTCAGTGTGGAAGCCACACATAAAAAAATAAAAAGTTGTTGTGCATGCATTTTTTTATAAAACTAAGCCACAAACAGTACTAAAACTAAATGAATACAACTAATCACAAAAATAGAAATATCATAAGTGAAATGAACAAGTACAATGTTTCACCCTACAAGTTGTCCTCGAGACAAGGAAAAATGTCTGACGATAACTAATACATGAATAGAAAAAATTCCAACAGCGACTAAAACAAAATACATAGAAACTGCTAATACATTAAACAAACTGAAACCTCCAAGCAAGGCTGTAGCTGGAAGAAAAACGCAGGAACTGAGCGGCGCAGTCACGAAACATAAGGCAAATCCAAACAGAAAGAAAATGTCTCAGAACATGAAAACACATAAAGATTCAAGTTAATAAATTGCACAAAAGTAAGCAAAGGAAACAAGAGCTCAGTGAACTAGTTTTACCCATATCAACCTACTACCAAACAAGTAACCCTGTGTAACAAGATGTTTTTATTCGTATAGCTTACCCCGGAGTTTAGCCTAGCTGCAATACCATAAGCGGAAATACATTGAAGGGTGGAGGTGTTGTCATTTGGTGTACATGATTATAGAGTATGAATTGATGCAAGGCTTATCAACAACGGTGCTTGCAATGATCGACTAATGGTTTCTGTTACCAGTTAGTCGGGAGCTCGATTCGACGCGTCACACCAAATCAACACGCTCCTCTCAATGTTTGTCTAAGGTATTCAACAATCTCAGGGATTCATAAATAATTTGAACAAGTTATTAATTAGACGATTCCAGTATATAAGGGGCTACTTCATAACATAAAGTGAAGTAAATTAGATCTCATGTTTGTAAGAGAGAGAGGTGTCTCTACTTTCCTTAAGGTGACTTCGAAAATGCTAGTGACAGCTAAGTGGCGCAAGCGAGGTTAGAAGCTTGAGCTAAACCTGTTCAAGATCGAAATGCATTTCAAACAAGATTTCTACACTTATACATGCGTTTGATATTCGCACCACACGACAGGAAAGGGATTTAGAAATTCACTTCCCTCGAAAGTGAGGGGAGAAGAGACTACCGCGAGGGATCGGGAGTTTGTGGCGGCGTTTGGAAGCAAAAATCTCTAATTCGGAGAGGGCTTGAAGCGATTCCACCACCTAAATCCGAGGACACGCACTGGAAAACACACAAAATCCGGGATTAGCGGGTTATACGATGGACATAGGTTGAATCGTCCAAAAACCCTAGATCGTAGAGCGAAAAATTAGCGTAAAAAAATTAGGGCAAACTAAAAACGAGAGTTAGCCGAGGATACTTACCCAAGGAGACCAGATCAATGGGGGGTCATCGTAAAACTCATCACTAGGGTCATGATCCTCCATGTGAGTACCATCATAAGGGGTCGTGCCCGTGAATGGGTGACATCGTCACTACGAGATCAACATCAGGATCTTGGCTCTCAGTCGTGATGTGACTCCGGGTAATGACAATGGGAGAGCAACACAGACCTACACTCAAGAATGGATTCGTGGGTGCGGTGTCAGGAAATGGGTCTGTGGTTGGGGTGCTAACTAACCCGGTGTATGGCGGAGGAGGTGTGGGTGAGGGGCACATCACTACAGACTCAATAGGTAGCTCGGGCTCGCTCTCAATCGGGGTCACAAGAGGCGGGTCAGAGAGAAGAGATAGGTCACTCACTTGGTTAAGCACCTCACTGGGGTGAGAGTAATCCGTATCAGGTATCACTTCTGTCGTGGCTAATAGGACAATGGTAGGCGTCATGGTGACCTCAGTATGGGAGGGACTCGTACTGCGGAGGTCAAGGTGAGAATCTCATTGACCGGCTCTTGTGGGTCTCAATGACTGTTCATAACGAAGGGCGAGCTGATATGTTTGCTCGAGGGACTCCGAGCTATGATAAACTACATTAGTATGAATGTCAGATCGAAGCCCATACCGAAATCTGGTAGTGGTCATGGTTGGGTGCTCTCGGATATCGTTCCACACAACTAACTCATTAAAACGATCTTTGTACTAAGCTACTAACATAGATCCTTGCTGAAGGGAAAATAATTAGTCGAGCAAGCGGCTTCGATACGACGAAGGCAAATACCTCTGACACAATGTACGCTTCATGTCCACCCAACTGGTGATGCGATGTAGACGGTCTCGCTCGCGGGTCCTCTCAACGCTAGCTCAATAAGCCCTCGCCTGATGTAAAATTCTAAATTTCGCAAACTTGACATGATGCTCACCTAATACCTCAAAATGATCAAGATAATACTCCATATCCACGAGCCAATAGAAAGACTTGGGCTCGATGAGTCGTCAAAGAAGGGACAGCAGTATGAAACTGACTCTCAAGATATCTCTCGGAACGACTATCCTCATAATAATCATCCCTAAGGTAACCGAGTCGTGTCGAAGGATCAACACAATCTGCTCGCGTGTACGGATAAGAACGACGACAAGCATCATATTGATCGTCTCTAGCATAGTGGGGTCGTGTCGGTAGGTCAACACAATCTCTGGAAGTGGTGTGCTGCGATCGCAAATAATCATTGTAGTGTCGTGAGGATCTCCCTAAAGGGGATCTATGAGGGCGGGTGCAAGTGGACTCGAGACCTTCGAAGTGAGAAGAGAAATAATTGTGACACTTAAACATAATGAAAAAAACATATAGACTTTACGACTACGTATCAAAAAGAGCGTGAAACATGGCTCTTGTACCAATTGACACAGGGCGAATTTATAGGCAGCGGATAAACGGTGACCTAACCCTACATGCTATGCAAAATTCCGACGGTTAGATCACAATTGGATAATAAATTTCAACATCTCTCGCAGATAAATTCACAACAAGGCAAAATTATTTATTTAAGCAAGACAAGCTTAGACTTTCCTCCGCATGGAGAGCCAAAGCAAGAGCGCGCGGCGAATCCCTTTTCAAAATTGTTGTACAGTGTTATTGATAACTGGAAATTCCAACCATTGGGGGTGGATCTATCGTAATAGAAAATCAATTTGTGGGTTGGTGTCAAGATCGGGCCCAAGGCAAGCAGACCTCATTAACACTACAAATCACAATAATTGTCCAAACGAACCACCATCATGCAATGTATATCCAAGCAAATATAGTGATCAATCTAATACAAATATGCTGAAAATAATAAGTCTAATACAACGAAGACTCACCAAATAGTGGGCTGACCAAGGCACTGAAGAATTCGGTGCCGAAGATGAATGTACAACGATCTGAGGTGAAACCGTCGGCGTGGAAACAACAGAGATGGTTGTCCTTGGTGGCGGAAGATGAAATAGGACCGGAAATGGATGCATTCGGGCGAGGTAGGGATGGATATGATGTTTGGTAGCAGATCCGGGCTAAGGGATGGGGTATGGATGGAGGGAAAGACGGATCGGGGGCTGAAATTCTCAGATCTGGACTAATCCGAGAAGAGGAAGAAATTGGAAGGTGGTTCAACGTGGGGGAAGGCTGGTGGGTAGATATTGAAGGGCTGATCTGGGAGACGGCAGTAGGAGATAAGGAGGAGGTTGGCGGTGTTGGGAGGGGGTCCAGATGGGGGGCAGGTTGGGCTTTGACTGGAGTGAGGGCTGAAGATGGCTAATAGGTAGGGGGAGAGGGGTGGCCCGCTGGAAGAGGGAAAGGGGAGGGTTGGTAGTGGGGTTTTGCTGGGAGGAGTGCGGCTGAAATCCGAGAAGCAGGGCAACCACCAGGGGAGGCCGGTGGCTGGAAGAGGGAGGGAAAAATATACTTAATGAATAGAATTTCATAAATGAATAGTAACTAGAAGAGGAAGTGGGGGCTGCTGGTGGAGCTTCTGGAACAGCAAAAAAAACCGACTATAGCGGGTTGTGGGGGGGTAGAAGGAGGTTTTAAGGTGGGGAAAAGGAGGCTAGGGTTAGGGTAAACCTTGGGGAGGAAGATACAAACCTAGGAGTCGTCACCTAGGGTTTCACAGAGTCGGCACCGTGGCGGGATCTCGGAAATCCGGGAATAGTTTCACTTAATTCTACAATGCCTTCAAAACAAGCTTATACTCATATATTTATAAGAAAACAAAGACTAGGGCATCTCACCTTCAATGGCTATGATTGGCCGGAGGCGGGGCCACTCAAAATACACTAAAATAAACCAAAAGTAATAAAGTAGCATATGATTTTGACTCGCAGCATCAATCCGGACACATCTGCGGTTTGATCGTCAATCCGGCACGTCATATATGGAAAGTCGTCAATTGGCCCCGAACGGGCCCAAAACTCCCTCGACGACATACAGGAGGAAGTCATGTGCGATCCGGAGTTGCATACCATTGTGGAAGCCCTTAGACGGGGACAAGACAATGCAACCGGCTATCACCTCCAGAATGACAAGCTGTACTATCAGGGCTGAGTGGTCATTCCCTCTCAATCCACTTGGAAGACAGTCATGATGCACGAGTTCCCGGACTAATACCTTGGGGACAAACTGGTTCTTGATGGGGAAGGAAATGTTACGCGTTTGGATGGAGCTCGACTATTTGGGTGTCAATACGCGCGTATGCGGAAAGAGTAGACAGGTGACAATGGGGTTGAACCAACCGGTTCAGCCCCCTCTCTAATACCAATTGTTTGGGGCTGAACCACCCGGTTCAACCCCATATATGGGGGGCAGCCGGCCGGCCCCCTCTTGGCCCCGGGTATAAATATCCCTGGGGTGGTTCTCCATGGTTCATCATGAAAGTACAAGGTATTCTTCTCCTCCGTCCTCCGAACCCTAGTTTCTATTTCTCTTCTCTCTAGATCTCTCTCTCTCTCCCTCTCTCGTTCTCTTAACACAAACCTTGGTGGGAGAAGTAATAGCAGTGAAAGTTTTCTCAGAAGAAACCACTGCAGTACAAGTATCCTTAGCATCAGTGACCGTACTAACCTCCCTCAGAGATGGTGTTACAAAGGGCATAGTAGCAGTCTGAAAAGTATTGGTATATTCTTCATCATCTAAAAGGGTTACAGGAAAAGGAGATTCTGCCCACCCAAAGTGAGGTGGAGACATAAACCGCCCCCTTGGGCAGATGCATTAAGCATTTCTTCCCTGACAGTGGCTTGTTTAGAATTCAAATCACCATTATTCTTAGTTGACTCGACATCATCAGGAGCCTCATAGCAGTCTGAGGTTTTAGAATTTTCCAGACCCTTACCCTGAAACGGTGGCATCCATATTTGTATGAGAGCATCTACAAAACCAGTGGGAGATTCAACAAGAGACTCAACATGAGAATAATTGAAACCATCATCAGGACTGTTACTGATGCGGAGTATAGACGAGGACCTGCAGAGGATCTCATAATCATAGCCCAATAATTTCGTTACCCACTTCTATTAGAGAGGAGAGGAGACTCGTTGTTCTAAGAAATGCTTCAGGCTCTGGTGGTTTGTACGGATCTTGAAAAGTCGCCCTAATAGGTATGGCCTCCACAGGGCCACCGCATGAATGATGGCCAACATTTCTTTTTCATACGTGGAGAGTCCCAACGTGCGGGATGCCAACGCCTTGCTGCAGAAATCTAGTGGCAACCCTCCTGCAATAATACGGCACCAATGTCCACGACCGATGCATCGGTTTCAAGCACAAACTCCTTGATGAAATCCGGGAGAGCAAGAACCGACGTGGATGTCATGGCCCCCTTGAGGGTCTGAAAAGCCGCCTCTGCCTCGTCCTGCCAAATGAAGGTGTCCTTCTGTAACAGCTGAGTGAGAGGCCTGGTGATTTTGCCATAGTCCTTCACGAATCGCTTGTAGTAGCCGGTAAGGCCCAGGAAGCCCCGCAATGCTCGCGCAGTCTAGGGCCGCAGCCACAATAGAATGCTCTCGATTTTTTTGGGATCCGCATTGACGCCATCCGCCGAAACCAAATGACCCAAGTACTCTACCTCCTCCTGTCCGAAAGAACATTTGGACTGCTTGGCGTAAAGTTGGTGTTGGTGGAGGATGGTGAAGACTTGCTCCACATGAGTTAAATGCTCCTCCCAACTAGTACTGTAGATGAGGATATCAGCACGAAATGGCGGAGAAGAGGTCGAAATATCTCGTTCATGACTGTTTGGAATGTGCAGGGGGCGTTGGTTAGCCCAAAAGGCATCACGAGGAACTCATAATGCAAATCATGTGTGTGGAATGTTGTCTTGTGTATGTCCTCATGCATGCAAATCCGGTGGTAACACGACCTGAGGTCGAGTTTGGTAAAAAGAGAGGCGTCGTGCAGTTCATCCAACAGTTCTTCGATCAGCGATATGGGAAACTTGTCTTTGATGGTCGAGCTGTTTAAGTTGCGGTAATCCACACAGAAACGCCACAACCCGTCCTTCTTGACTAAGATGATGAGAGATGAGAAGGAACTAGTACTTGGACGGATGAGTCCGGCGGTGAGCATTTCCCGGACGCTGCACTCAATCTCGGTCTTATGCATGTAGGCGGGTCATTGGCGTAGACAAGAAGGAGGAGGTGGTTCCACGGGAGAGGGGATGGAGGCGGGTAGAAAGTAGAGAGGCCGCAACACCGTGTGATTAGGCAAAAACGCAAGCCGCCCGGTTAACAGGAGGACTGGGCGGTTTGAGAAAAATAGGTCGGACCGTATCCCTCTGATAGCATGTAAAGAAAGGTTCAAACCTTGTATATACTTCTTGAATATTGTTAGAAAAGCCCAATTAAGGGCCCATGTTTTCTTCTTTCTCTCTCCTTGTATTAGTCCCACATCATGTATTAGGATTTCTCTCTTCTTTCTTCTCCTATATAAATGTGTGTATACTTGTAACTATTCATTCAAGAAATATATACAAGGTTTTGGGCCTCTCTTTACATGGTATCAGAGCCACCGGTCTCCACCTTGTATTCGGTCTACTGCTTGCGGTCTACAGGTTATGTCCGCCCGGACTTGCTTGTCTGGCCTGTTCTCCTGGAAACCGCCCGGTGTTTTTCTTCTCCCTCCTAGCCGTCATATCGTGTGGTCTGCCACCTTTTAACAGCTCTCTCCTCGTGGCTTCCACTTCTCCTCCTCCTCTCTCTCTTTTATAAACTCTCGCGTGGGTCCCACTTCATCTTGTATCTATCCGCGCGGTCTTCCTCCATATCCGCGCAGCCTGTTTTCTCTCTTCCTGCTTGTGGCCTAACCGTGACCGTGCAGACTTTCTCTCCTTAGGCTAGCCGTTGTGACTTGTCTTGTCGATTAGCGGTCTCTTCTTTTGTTGCAAGCCGCATCCTGGTCGCGACTCTTCTTGTCGCTGGTGTGTCCATCGAGACCGTGCGGCTTCTGCCTCTACCGCACCTGCTCTTCTCTATTCGGCTTCCCTCTAGCCGCCCGGCCTCCTTATGCTAACCGCCCGGCCTCCTCTCTGCTAGCCGTCCGGCCTCCTCTCTGCTAGCCGCCCGGCCTCCTCTTTGCTAGCCACACGGCCTCCTCTTTGCTAGCCGCTCAGCCTCCTCTATGTTAGCCTCCCGGCCTCCTCTCTGCTAGCCGCCCGGCCTTCTCTCTGCTAGCCGTCCGACCTCCTCTCTGCTAGCCGCCCGGCCTCCTCTCTGCTAGCCGCCCGGCCTCCTCTCTGCTAGCCGCCCGGCCTCCTCTCTGTTCGCCGCCCGGCCTCCTCTCTGCTAGCCGCTCGGCCTTCTCTCTGCTAGCCGCCCGTCCTCCTCTCTGCTGGCCGTCCGGTCTTTCCTTCTGCTAACCGCATGGCGTCTGATGATTCCACTCCCACCTCTGTTGAGTCCTTCTCTGCGGAAGGTATCAACTGTCTCTCTCATAATCCTTGTTGGATCGTTGATTCCAGCGCTACTCACCATATCACCTCCCAGAAACCCACAGAGTATCTACAGACGCCTCATCCTGCTCGCATCACTGTGGCCAACGGTGACACCCTACCAGTCTCTGCCTCCGCTGCTCTTCAGCTTACGCTGACCCTTTCTCTTTCCTTGGTTCTTCCCGTTCTGGGGTCTACTTTCAATTTATTATCTGTTAGTCGTCTCACACACGACCTTGATTGTTGTATTACCTTTTCACCTTCTTATTTTCTTATGCAGGATCGCCGCACCCAGAGTACCATTGGTAAGGGACAGCTGTTGAATGGGCTGTACATCTTGGATATCCCACCACATCTTCTCTCTGCCATCTCCACTGTTGATTGGCATCGCCTCCTTGGACATGCTCCCCTTCCGATTCTCAAGCGGGCTCTTCCTGATATACCTTTACGGGAGTTCTCTTGTGAATTTTGTATCTACGGCAAACAACATCGTTCTTCTTTCCCCCCTGCCTGTACCAGGAGTAGTACTCACTTATCTTTAGTTCATTCTGATGTTTGGGGTCCTTATAGAATCCCTAGTATTTTTGGCTTTCGTTATTTTTGTCATGTTCATTGACGATTACTCTCGTACCACGTGGCTCTATTTACTACATGATCGAACTGAACTTATCTCTGTATTTCGCGCCTTTTTTACTTGAGATGAGTACGCAGTTCGCTACCCCCCTCAAAGTAATTCGCACTGATAATGCTCGGGAGTATACGGGTCATGCCTTCTCCAATCTCTGCACTGAATTTGGTGTCATCCATCAAACTTCATGTATGTATACCCCTCAGCAAAACGGGGTGGCAGAACGCAAAAATCGTCATCTTCTCGATATTGCGCGCTCCCTTATGTTCCAAATGCACGTTCCAATCGAATATTGTAACTTTGTTGTATCCACCGCCTGTCATCTCATCAACCGTCTTCCCTCCTTTGTACTTGATTTTGCCTCACCCATCCAACTCTTCTATCCCTCCACCAACCTCACCTCTCTCACACCGCGGATCTTCTGGTGTGTTTGCTATGTCCACCTTCTTGGCCCTTCTTCCGACAAACTTGCTCCTCGGGCCGTCAAGTATATGTTTGTTGGCTACTCCCGCACTCAAAAGGGGTACGTCTGCTACTCTCCTACTGACGGCAAGCTGATCGTTTCTACGGATGTCACCTTCTGCGAAGACCAGCCCTTCCACTTACCCAGCACCACCTCGTCTTCTGCTCCCTCTATTCCCCGGCCTGCTGTACCGGTCACGCCATATGTGTCGTCGTCTTCCTCCTCTCCCCCCGTTCCTCCTCGGGTTCCTCCACCACTTATCCGTGTCTACTCTCATCGCCCATCCAAGGATGCTCCCGTGACCCAGCTCCCCGCCACCAGCGATACCTCGGCTACGGCAGATCACGCTCCCGTCTTTACTGCTCATCCCTTGGCCAACTACGTCTCTCTATATCGGTTAACGTCGCCTCTCTACGCATTTGCCACCTCTCTTTCCTCTATTTCTATACCTAACAATGTGCAGGAGGCGCTTCAACACCCAGGGTGGCGGGCCGCTATGAACGATGAAACGCGGGCTCTCTGGGCTAACCAGACCTGGGATCTAGTTCCTCTTCCTGCTGGTCACACCTCTGTTAGCTGTAAATGGGTCTATGTCATTAAATATGCGGCGGATGGCACTATCAACCGTCTGAAGGCTCGCCTCGTGGCACGGGGCTTTACTCAGCAACATGGCCTTGATTACAAGAAAACCTTCTCTCCCGTGGCCAAATTGAACACGGTCCGCGTTTTTCTCTCCTTGGTTGTTCATCGTCAATGGTCACTTTATCAGCTGGATATTAAGAATGTCTTCCTCAACGGCGATCTACAGGAGACAGTTTATATGCAACAGCCTCCCGGGTTTGAGACCACGGGGGAGTCTTTGGTATGTCACCTTCGGAAATCCATTTATGGTCTCAAACAGTCTCCGCGTGCGTGGTTTTAAAAGTTTAGTAAGGTGGTTTGTGCTAGTGGCTTCACTCGGAGCTCGGCTGATTTTTCTCTCTTCACCCGACACCGGTCAACCGGGACTGTGATTCTTCTGGTCTACGTTGACTATATCCTGATTACTGGCGACGACGCGGCAGGAATACAACAGATCAAGGAACAGTTGAATTCCTACTATCAGACCAAAGATCTGGGCAACCTTCGGTACTTTCTTGGGCTCGAGGTCGCACGACGCCCTGATGTTCTTGTGTTATCTCAAAGGAAGTATTGTATGGACCTCATTCATGATGCAGGTTATTCTGGGTGCAAACCTGTGGAGACTCCTATGGACGCAAATCACAAGCTCTCGGCTCATAGCTCTGACTCTGACAATCAGCTTACAAATCCGGAATATTACAGACGCTTGGTTGGGAAGCTGATCTACCTTACGGTGACTCGACTAGACATCTCATTTGATGTGGGAGTTGTGAGCCGTTTCATGCACGCTCCTCGGACATCTCATCTTCAAGCTGTCGAGCGCATCCTTTGATATCTCAAGATCGCCCCCGCACAAGGACTCGTGTACAAGCCATCCACATCTCTATCTCTTGGCGCGTATTCTGACGCTGACTATGCAGGATCTATTGATGATAGGCGCTCCACAACTGGGTTCTGTACTTTGGTGGACACCTCATAACTTGGCGTAACAAGAAACAGACTGTGGTTGTGCGTTCCTCTGCTGAAGCCGAGTACCGGGCTATGGCTGCCGTTGTTTCTGATCTAACCTGGCTTGAAGGCCTTCTGCGAGACTTAGGTGTTCGTCTCTCATCTCCGGCAACCTTATTTTGCGACAATCAGGCAGCAATTCATATTGCCAAGAATCCGATTTTTCACGAAAAAACAAATCATATCGAAGTTGACTGTCACTTTATCCGGGAAAAGGTACAGTCAAAGGAGATAGATTTGGAGCATATTTCTGCTACCGACCAAGTTGCGGACATCCTGACGAAAGCTCTCTCCAGGCCGCTATACTATCAGTTCTTATCCAAGCTTGGTGCCTACGACTTGTACGCTCCAGCTTGCGGGGGAGTGTTAGAAAAGCCCAATTAAGGGCTCATGTTTTTTTCTTTCTCTCTCCCTGAATTAGTCCCACATCATGTATTAGGATTTCTCTCTTCTTTCTTCTTCTATATAAGTGTGTGTATACTTGTAACTATTCATTCAAGAAATATATATAAGGTTTTGGGCCTCTCTTTACAAATACCAAAATACAAGTATGAGTACAAATATATATGAGAGAGGAGAGGAAAACTTAGCTATACAAACAATGTGGGACTAAGCACTAAATCCTATATGGGCCATATTAATGGGTCAATACATCATGTTTCCTAATATTCTCTAACAGATATACCATATTAATAAAATGATATAGGAATTCTCTACATATATATTGAAAGGCAATTTGATGAAAGCATATGTTACGCATGTGCGTGTATCTTATTTTATTTTGTTTTGTTTTTATTTCATGTTAATGATATGTGAGCCTCCCTCCCTATATTAGGTGGTATGGGAGTGTTATGTTTATCTTTTGATCACTAGGGTTTTTGGGCTCCCTTGGGAGAAGGATCATTGGTGGACCCAGCCTCCTTAGTCTTGGTCGGAACTTGCTCCGAATTATATCCGTGTTTCTTCGATTAATGCAATCTTGATCTTGTCCATAACATTTGGTCCGACCTGCCGTGCCGCCCGCTTGAACGCCACCAGTCGACTTCCCGCTCTCGTGCATGTTTGTGAAATCGCTTCTCGTGATCGTCCCCAATCCGCATCGAGAATCCACCCCTGGTCGCGGATTCGAGCCCAGCTTTCTGTCGTCCCATCTGAGTCGTCATCCGCAGCGCGACGACCGCCTGGATCACATCAACCGCCGCTCTTAGGGCTTGTCGATCGCTGCCCCGCTTTCCGTCGTGCCTACTCTTCAGCCACCTCCGCTTCTGCGCCAGAACACGTGCGACTTCGCCGATCATTTCCGCTACAGGAAGCGCGCAACTCGCGATCCATCGGCCTCTTCTTCCGCTTCTCCCGCTGGCACTCCCTCTAGAAACCAAGCATCCCCTGTCCGGCAGTGTTTTCCCGACCACCTCTAGCTCCGCCTAATCCAACCCTTTCGGCTCCCTACACACGGTCAACCGCAGCACTCCGCCAATTCTGGCACTCGCCAAACTAGATCCAGATCCTTGTCGCAGCATTCCGCAACGCCAGATCAAGATCCATGTCGCTGTCAGACCAGATCCACTCTATCGGCAGCACTCGTCTGACAGCTACCGCCCTCTACCGACTCTGACGCTCCCCTACGGCCTTCTAGCTCTTGTGCACTCCTTATGTCAAAGGGCCGCATTCAATCTCGTGTGGAAGCCCTCGAACACGCCCTCCTCTCCATCAACTCATGCCTCGACGCCCAAGCCGAGTAATTCACGTCAATGATGACAATGCTCCACAACCTGCAATCCGGTCAGACCTTCGGGCCTCCTGCTGCCACTGCCTTGGGATCCACCAACACATTGGCCCCCGAAGATCCCGCATTGACGAGCTTCCGTTCCCAGCCCCCACGCATGGGCATTCCCACATTCAACGGGACTGACCCACTTGGATGGATTGCTCGTGTCAAGCTTTTTTTTGATGTTCACCAGACCACCAATACAGCATGTCTCCACAACAGTTATCGGCATGGAAGTGTCTTCCCTCCATTGGGTCTGCTGGCTCCGTCAGTCCTCCCCCGGCCTTACCTGGACAGCTCTCACAGAGGTCCTCATTCAGCGGTATTATCACCGCTACACTGGCTCCATGATCGAGCGCCTTTACGGAGTCCATCAGATCGGCTCCATTGATTAGTACGTGGATGAATTTATCGAGTTGGTATCCCATGTTCCAAGTCTTCCACCCGATCATTACTTGGCCTACTTCACGCACGGCCTGCAACCCCATATCCGCGCCCGCCTCTACACCCTTCAGCCATTAACAGTTAACCAAGTCATGGACCTCTTGCCACCTCCCTCCAAAGCTCCTTACTAGTGGAGGCTGAATTCCTCGCATTATTCGAGGACCATCCTTCCTTACTACCTCCCTTCAAACCTCCCTACCAACCATACTTTCCTCTCTCGTCGAAACACCCACCACTGCCACCTCCTCTACCTCGCTCACCCAATATGGGCCCACTCAACAACCGTCATGGGACTCACCGCCTGTCCAACCAAGAGTGCAATGAATTACTGAGCAAGGGTCTGTGTTACCATTGCAAATAACCCTACTCGCCTACTCATGATTGTCCTCTAAAGGACCGTTGGTGCCTCATCAGGGATGACGTGCACGAGCTCACCGAAGCTGACTTTGGCGCGCTTATGCTCACGGATGTACCTCCGGACGGCGCTCCAGGCACCTCTACGTCTAGCCCCCCGCGGGCATATCACTACTAGTTGGAGGACGGCGCTCCAACCTTGAGGGCAAGGTCAATTTTCTGGCGGAGTGTATTGTTACGCACGTGTGCGTATCTTATTTTATTTCGTTTTGTTTTTATATTATGTAAATGATATGTGAGCCCCCCTCCCTATATAAGGAGGTGGTATGGGAGTGTTATGTTTATCTTTTGATCATTAGGGGTTTTGGGCTCTCTTGGAGAGAAGGATCATTGGAGGACCCAGCCTCCTTGATCTTGGTCGGAGCTTACTCTGAATTGTATCCGTGTTTCTTCGATTAACACAACCTTGATTTTGTTTGTAATAGCATATGAGTTATAAACCAGGTACAAGTTGTCAGAGACTCAGAAAGTGCTCAATAAGAAGAAACAACTACGTCAAAATCTCTGTGCGTTGAATTATATTTGACGCACATTAAAAAGTTAATTAAATGTGATGAGAAGTATTCAACGCACATCAAGGTTGCAGATGTCATGTTGGTTTAGGTTTTTCATATCGGTTTTAGTATGTCGGGGGATATATCAGAAATATTTCATATATCAGGTTGCAATATTCAATCATTTATATGTGTAATTCTATATAAATATAATCATTTTTTATTTATATATTAATAATTTGTTATTTATTGACCTCACAAACCTACTAAATTGTTATAAACATTTTATGTTGCACAGTAATAACAGCAGGATTTTGGGTTAACATTATCCTCATACTTTCTTAAGTTCGCGCAGAAAGTAAAAGGTAACAGCAAATACTGCGATCTGACAAAAATGCTCCTGAGATTCTATAAATAACCGTGAGACATGCCATCTAAAGAATCATTTTTTTGGCAGCTTCCTTCTTCCTTGATGCAGTTACAAACCCCAACGGACGGATGGTTGCTCGCAATCTTGCGCTGCTAGAGTTGCTGGCAAAGAAAACTGAAAATTGCTCCTCTCATAAGAAGCAGAAGAGAAAGGACATGGCGGGAACCTCCGAAGCACTTGTGGTAGCTACAACTTCAAAAAAGAGAAAGGGGACGGGTGGTTCCACTGTTAAGACCACTACCCCTGAAACTGCACCGGTCTTTGCGGCGGGCGTGGAGGAGCCGGCGGTGAAGAAGGGTTCGGCTTCACCGAGGTGATGGCAGCTGCCACTCTCCAGTGGGCGAAGAGGACGCTGAGGGGATGCCCAGCGCACAAAAATGCGCGGAAGAGAAGTATTTGAAGATGAGCGGGTTACAGGTTTTAGGCCCTTTTCAGCTCAACCATGTTGTTGAAAAACGCCAGGCTCGAGGGTTTAAAGGTCTAGTTGCTAATATTTTTTTGAGAGTTTAAGGTCTAGTTTAGGCCGATTTGTGGTAAAAGCCATCATTATTAAAAACTCACTCTCTTAGGCAATGAAAGGAGAGAAAAAGAATAGGAGTTGGAGAGAGAATAAGTGGAGGTTGCCTAAGAGTTGTAACTCCAAATGAATGTCATTGATTAAGCTTGCACGATAGGTAAAGATCTCTCTTTTCCCCGTCTTTAGGATTGCATTCATTGTTTTCATTATTTTGATATGGATTTTGTGGTATTTTGAGCCTCTAATTAGAGGGCTTGAGGTATCCACGGTTCATTGTGAAGCACCGGTGCATGAGATTGCGACCCCGACATGAATGCATTGGACATTTCTTAGTGTATTCTCGGACTATGCATTATAGGTGAAGCCAAAGTGTGGTTGATAGCTCGATTTGGTGATGACTATTTAACATTGCAAGTTGGGATTCCGTTAGAAGTTTGAATGCGATCATAGTGTCGCTTTAATGCCTATTTTTTAGATCGTAAGATCGTCCGATCTTACGATCTAAATCGCGGTCTTAAAAACATTAATCGTATCCTTTCCCTCCTGCTTCCTGCGAGGAGAGGAGCGGTTTTCAGTTCTCTTCGCTAGCTACTCTAGCAACGCAAGATTGCTAGCAGCCATCCGTCTGTTGGGGTTTGTAACCGCATCAAGGAAGAAGGAAGCTGCTAGAAAAATGATTCTTCAAATGGCCCGTCCTAGGGATATTTATAGAAACTTGGGAGCATTTATGTCAAATCGTAGTATTTGCTGTTATCTTTTTTGCCTTTTCGAAATTCGCACTAACTTAAAAACGTACGAGGATTATGTTAACCCGAAATCCCACGACCTTGACAAGAGCCAGTCAACATCAAGCAGCTTGGGTGATTATGCTTCTCGTAATCTCACCATCAGTTTTCCAGCCAGCTAGTTTGAGCAGTTACAAATTCTTTAATTGCACGCTCTATTTTCTAGCTTTTTAGCAACAATACAACCTCTCAGTCATGCCCGTCTCTCCTGTACCCCAGGCAATCAGTAATTTAGAACCTTCCTGTTCGGGCAGGTCTCCTTTAGTATAAATAGGGGGCACCACAACCAGAAAGGCATGTTGGACTAGAGCCGAAACCGCCTTGTTGGTGCGGATTCGATCCCTGTCTCTCTGGTAGCTGGGGATTTCTGTTGACCGATTGTTGTCACTTTGTAATAGTAATATACTTGAATAATTAATAAAATCACCCACAACTAAGGTTTGCAGTTGCAGGAAGCCTGGCGTCGCCATTTGCGACAATCCTCTTCCGCTCTCCCTCTCTGCTCTTCCCTTCAGCCCTTCGTGATTAGTACTCGGTCACTTGTCGTTCCAAGTTTCCTTTGTCTTCTAGCAGTTCAAAGCCGGGCGTAGAGGTTTGGGACACATTTCCCCCAGCACCTACCAAGGAATCCACCAAGGTAAATACCTAAAACATTACCCTTCCACCATCTATCTACAATCACCAACAAAAATGTCATTTGAATCATTAGTGCGTGCTTAGGACGAACGATGTAGACTTAGGCTTAAGATGTGGTCATTAAGGGTAAACATGAAGGGTAAACCATATCTAAGCAAAATAAGAAATGAGCCTGCAAAAAAAGCAATCACCGCAACAGAAGTGAAATGAACCTCCAAACATATAGTGAACTAAATGGGTCTAAATCACCAAAAAGAGCTAACCCTCCAAAATAACACAGATTTTTCATTTCCACTTCCCTTTTTGCACGCATATATATTTTTTGAAAGGGGGGTGATGAATTTTATCTTCTCACCCCCACACTTTTTTACTTTTTCTTTAAATTTTACTTCAATTTGCGTTTGATTTTCCACTAAAAAGGGATAAAGAATAGACTTTGTTTTCATCCCAAGATAATGAAATCACAAACTCAAATCACAATAGAATTTTTATCAACATAAATATGGTAAAAGAATGAGCTCAAAGCTTAGTTGTGGTGATGGGAAGGATAATTGGCCGTGGTTAACTTGAGTGGAGCTAACATGGAAATAAGTGTAGGCTCGACGTAAATGCGGAAAGTTGAAGGATATTAGGAGTGGTGATAGGCTTAAACGATCCAAATAAACGCATAGCTCATTTTCCAATCGCAAATATTGTTAGTAACGGCATTAAGACTAACAAAAGGCATGCTGTAGGAATTGAGTTAGCCTCCTAGCTATATGTGAGAAAAGAATCTTTTCCTATCATATTTCAATACATATCAACTATTTGATTATAATGAATACAAAATTGCGAGATTTAAACTATCAAATTCAAAGACTTGCTTAGAGAAGGATGCAAATCTAATAACAAGAGCTACACAAAAGCTATTTGAAATTATCATACCACCCATGAGAAGATTGAATTTACTCAAAATCAATACTACAAAAGATGAATTTGAATAAAATACCGCAAAAAGGGAAAATGGTTTAACTCAAAACACGCAGACAAACCATAAATTATTTTGGGGGGTATTTGAAACCATGCAAATCAGCACAATTGATTATATATCTAGAAAAGTGCTACATATACTGATACAAGAAAAATAAGATCTACTCCCCCACACTTGAAATGTGCATTGCACTCAATGCAAGAAAATTGTAATTAACATTGAAATAAACGAACAGGAAGGGAAAACAAGGAACGAGATTGCCCATATTTGCAAGCTTCTTGATGCGGAATGGAGAAACAGGCCCGCGGCGGAAGACGAGTTTTGGGCACGTTCATGGCTAATTGGCTACTTGTCATATATAGCATCTCTGGATGAACGATCGGGCAGGGTTTGAGGCGGTGCGGGCCTTTTATTATACGGTCTACCAATGATGGAGGGAGAGAAATGCTAAAACTCACGGCCAGGAGTTTGAAACTTTTATGTTTGAAAATATTCCAAAAGGATATTTTACAAAAAAATATTAGAACGTGTTGCTTTGTCCATGAAACTTTTATGTCGGCTGACATGTTGCCCATATCGGAGGATATCCACAACACTGATCATACAATGTATCATTTTCTTATTTGTTAATAATATTTTATCTTAGATAATATTTGATTTTATTTTGCAACATAAACGACTCGTTTTTTATCTACTTGTTATATTATTTTTTATTTATATAACATATAATTATAGTTAGTATGCATAAAAATAAAAAAATTATTTATAAAACATGAAAATCCGATATTTTAAAATATCTCTAATAGTCTCTGACTTCCGACATCCAATATTTAAAAACTCAATCTGATATGTCGCCGACATCCAATATTTAAAATATTGGTTGGCATAGGCCATGATTTCATATCCTCTAGTTTTAGAGGATCGACTATTACTCCTTGTGTTGAGATCAGATGGCCTAGGTAGTCAATTTATGAAATCCCGAATTGGCATTTGCTTTTCTTAACATATTTCTCATGTAATAGTATTTGAAATGTTTGAGTTAGATGGTTGAGATTGTCATCCCATGTTTTACTATAAACAAAGATGTCGTTAAAAATACAAGAATAAATTTGCCCAAGTGTTTATGAAAAAATTGGTTCATTAAACTTTAGAATGTGGATAGAGCATTAGTCAATCCAAAATGCATGGCAAGAAATTCACGGTGTCTTGAAAGTCATCTTCTCAATGTCTTGTGCCATCCTTACCTGATGATAGCCATCTATTAAGTCCAATTTAGTATATATGGTTGACCCATGGAGCTCATCTAGTAACTCTTCAATGATGGGGATTCGGAAATTATCCTTGATGGAATTGTTGTTAAGCCTTCTACAATTTATATGCATTCTCCATGATCCATCTTTTTTCTTGACTAGAACAATTGGTTGTATGATGACTGCTTCTAGCATTTCCTTGATGAGTCTTTAAATTTCATTTTTCTACATATATGGGTATCTATAAGGCATTGAATTTGTATATAATGCAGGATCCTTCAGCAATATTCTATGATCATGAGTTCTAGGGGGTGGTAGCCCTTGAGGTTCAGTAAATATTGTTTTGTAGGAGTCCAATAGAAGCTGCAACTCGTGACTGTTGAGTGGACTTGTCAGGTTGAGGAGTATTAACTGACTAATATTAGTGGTTGTAGTCATATGTTGGGAGGCTCCTTCACATGGTTGCGCCCAACATATAATGAGCATTGTGCATTGTGCTGGTTTGCTAATCAGTATGATCATTTTACTTTTTATTAATGATGGCACTTCTCACATTTTTACTTTCTTGCAATGCCATTTTTAAATTTTTACATAGAAATTCCACGCACAAGTTTAGAAAATCCCATTGGAACGTGCCCAAGGTTACCGACCATTGCACTCCTAGTACCACATCACATCCCCCCAAGGGTAATCCATGTTGTCAAGGCGTGCGCCTAGGCACGCCTGAGGCGCCGGGCGCACCGGGTGCAGCCTGTCATGCCTCAGCATGGCTGAGACAGGCAATGCGCCCCAAGCGTGCCCAGGCGTGCCTCAGGCGCGCCTTACAGGCTCCCAGAAGCACCAAAGGCGGACCTGGATCTTTCAAGATATTTTTCAACATTTTTTGAGAGATGGGCAAAAACATGATATTAGATGCACCCAAGGCACCCCTAGGCGCACTTGGGCGCCCAATTCGCAGAAATTGAGCGAATTGGGCGCCCAATTCGCAGAAATTGAGCGAATTGGGCGCCCAATTCGCAGAAATTGAGCGAATTGGGCGCCCAATTCGCAGAAATTGAGCGAATTGGGCGCCCATTTCGCTTAAATTGAGCGAATTGGGCGCCCATTTCGCTTAAATTGAGCGAATTGGCCCCAAATTCGCTTAAATTGAGTGAATGGAATTCCATGCATAGTCCATCTGAAACCAATGCATATTTTAGTACTTGCCAGTTTTTTACCATCTGCCACGACTGCCACGACTACCTTGAAGATTGAAATTGCCATAGTGTTGTGTTGTAAGAAAGTGGTTATATTTTCATCTATAAAATTATGTGTGTTGCATGTATCAATGAGATGAAAAGTTGTTGCCCCTTATAATAACCGGTGACTCTCATAGTATGGAAATTAACTATACCAGTGAGGGCATGCATGAATAACTGAGGAGTGATGAGGGCATTCTGGCATTGCCCTTTCTTCTCTGGTTGAATTGGGTTTGGCTCTTCTACCTCTTCTTCCTCTGTACTCTCCTCTTCCATTTATACTTAAAGATTATATACTTGAGTTGCATTTCCACATTTGTGCTCCTTAAAATATTTTTGGTCAAACCAGAAACACGGTATCTTGAGCTTTTTTTCATCCATTTCTTTGGGGGTTAACTTCTTAGTGGTTTTAGACGGCGGTAGGGGGTCTATTGAGTTGTTTGTTGCCTTCAAGTAATGAAGTTCCGGCAACTATTCCCTGATGATGAGAGCCACGATTGCCTCCAAATGCATATTGTTGTTCTTGAATCTGAGCTAGAGCATAGGCTTTGTGAAGAGAGGCCGGCATAAACAGTTGAACATACGCATTATTCTTTTACGTTTCTTTTCCGTCATCGCACTTATGTAATCCACGTGATATGTCACGTGTTGTGGTCATATACATATGTATGTTATTGCTAGTTTCTAGGGCATCTGAATACAAAAACATCTTTCCACTTGGTATCAGAGCCAGTTGATTCCGCCAACAACCCGATCCCGCTCTGTCGCTCGCCCCGACGCTCGCGCTTGCTGGCATAGCCCGATTCCCCCACTCCGTCGCTGACGTAGCCCAATCCCGCTCGCGCACCAGCCGCTCCTGCCCGATCTGTCGCTCGCGCTCCGTCGCTGGCTCTGTAGCCCGATCCCGACCGATCCCGCTTGCGCACCAGTCGCCGGCTCCGTAGCCCGATCCAGCCGTCAACCGCAACAGCCGCAACCGCGTCTCTCTTCTTCCGACCTTACATCTCCGGCCGGCTGTCTTGTCCTCCATGAGGGCTGTCGGAGACACCGTGCTCACATCCTCTGGTGTTCCTTTCAGCATCAAGAACTAAGGGACACCCGTAGGATATGCTTTCGTTTGATGTGAGATCTGCATTCTCTCCGATGGAGGATCAATCTGACATCTCCCCTAATACTCAATCCGGTACTCGTACTGGTTCCTCTGGCGATCCTCCACGGAGTCATGGACACTCTGGCTCGTTGAAGATTACTATTGTTGTCTTGGATGGCTCAAATTATCTGGAATGGTCCAGGGCGGCCCAACATGTTATTCGCAGTCACCAGCTATATGGACTCATTGATGGTACCACCGTTGAGCCACCCAGTGCCGATCCCTCGTGGAGAAAATGGGATTCGGACAATTTGTTGGTTGTCTCGTGGTTACTGCATTTGATGTCCCCCCAGGTGTATCGCAGTTATATGTTGTTGGACTCTGCGTATGATATTTGGACAAGGGCCCGTGATACTTACTCTCAGGCCGGCAGTTCGATGCATGTGTATGAGCTCACTCGCCGTGTTCTGGAGCTGGAGCAAGGAAATATGACTGTTATCGCCTACTATTCTGAGTTTGAGCGCCTCTATCAGGAGCTGGATTTTTTCAACACATTTACTGCGGCTTGCACTACTGATGCGGTGGCCCTTCAGAAGGATAAAGATCGATTTCGGGTTCATATCTTCCTTATGGGGCTCAACATGGAGTTTGACGTTGTTCGTCTGCATGTCCTCCATCGTGAGCCACTTCTCTCTCTTCGGGAGGCCTTCGGCATGCTCCTCAGTGATGAGAATCGTCGTCGCACTCTTGGCCCCCCTACTGATCACTCTGTGCTCGCTGGGCTGTCTCGCGGACCACCTCATGTTTGTAGTCATTGTGGGAAGAAGGGTCATACCAAAGACTCTTGCTTTCGTCTGCACCCGCACCTTGCCCCTGGTCGTCGGGGCTCTGGTTCTCGTGGTCGAGGTGGATACCGTGGTGGTGGTCGTCACTCTGACGATCGTTCTTAGTCTTTTGCACACTCTACTGAGGTTCTGGAGGACATCTCTCAAGGCCTGTCTGCTATTGAATTAGAGGTTTTCTTCCGTCTGTTGCGCTCCCACACAGACTCTACTGTTGTTGGTTCTCATGTTGTTGTTGTTACTTCAGGTCTGTCCAGTGCTCAAGCTGTGTCCTCTTCTCTTTTCGAGTGTATTATCGACTCGGGTGCGACAGACCACATGACTGGCTCTGCCTCAGGTTTTACCTCCTATACACCCCTTTTTGGGCGTGATAAGGTTATTGCTTCTAATGGCTCTCTCTCTCTCTCTCTCAGCCATTGTTGGTAAAGGTACTGTCACTTGTTCTCCTGACCAATCATTATACTACGCATGTCCCGTCTTTTCCTCGCAATCTGCTTTCCGTTAGTCACTTGACTACCTCTTTAAACTGCCCTATAACCTTTTACCCTGATGTTTGTGTGTTTCAGGATCTGGATACGAGGCGGACGCTTGGCAGTGGTCGGAACGTTGGCGGACTGTACGTGCTGGACCAGACCTCTACCAGTGCTCTTTCATCCACCAGATCTCCGACTCTTCATGCATCCGACGCTGGCATCAGCGCCTTAGCCACCATTCTGCTTTATATCTTACTAAACGGTTTCCTATTTTTCATCATTTAATTCAGTCATTTTCTTGTAACACATGTGAAAAATCTAAGAATGTTCGTCAAAGTATTAGTCATCTGTCTGCTCCTAGTTTATGTCCATTTGATGTAATTCATTCTGATGTTTGAGGTTCATCCCTGGTGTTATTTTTATTTGGTTATAAATGATTTGTTACGTTTATTAATTGTCACTCACGCACTACGTGGTTTTATCTGCTTAAAAAGAAAAGTGACGTGCTCTCTTGTTTTCAGCCATTTCATAAGATGGTGGCCCAATAATTTGGTGGCACAATTCATGTGTTTCGTAGTGATAATGGTAGGGAATATGATGACCGAGGGGCGTTTGGGGCCTATCTTGCCAATCATGGCATTATTCATCAAACCACATGTGTCCACACTTCCACTCAAAATGGGGTCGTCGAACGGAAGAATAGGCACTTGCTGGAGGTGACTCGGTGTTTACTTCTTGTTATGCACCTTCTCAAATCCTACTGGGGTGATGCAGTTCTCACGGCTGCGCATCTCATCAACTGTCTTCTGTCCCGTTCCATCTCTTATGATACGCCCCTCTCCCGTCTCGCTAAGAACCACATCGTCCACACCTCTCATATTGCTCCTCGTATCCTTGGTTTCGTCTATTTTGTCGACGTTAATACCCCGCACCGTGATAAACTGGATGCGCGTTCCATTCGATGTGTTTTCGTTGGGTACACTCCTACCACCAAAGGATATCGGTGTTGTCATCCTCCGACTCGTTGCTACTATTGCACTGTTGATGTTACATTCTGTGATGGGGAGTCGTACTTTGGTCCTCCTCAGGGGGATACAAGTAGTAACAGTGACGAGACCATCGACTCTCCTCTTCTGATTGTCGACTCTCCTCTTCTGATTGTCGACTCTCCTCTTCTGCTTGTTATCACTCTTCATATTTCCCCTTTCAATGGTCTGACTACTGCCCCTGTTTATTCCCCTTCTGCTCCACCTATATACACATATTCCTGTCATCCCAAGGTTGTTGAGCAAGTGCAGACTGTTGATGTTTCGCCAGTGTCGGTGATTGTCTTCGCTCCAGATTCTGATGATGACTTTCATGTTCCTTTTGCTCGTCTTATAGGTAAAAGGGGAGGCACCACACACCCCATTGCCAACTACATTTGCTATACTCACCTCTCTCAGGCCCACAAAGCTTTTATCTCATCTCTTTCATCTATTATGATTCCTAATACATGGCAGGAGGTTATTCAGATACCTGAGTGGAAATAGGTAATGGAGGAGGAACTGCATGTCTTGAAACAAAATGAAACATGGCGTCTTACTAGCCTTCTACCTGGGAAGCGAACGGTCGGGTCCTAATGGGTCTTCGCAGTGAAACAGAATCAAGATGGGGTGGTGGAGCGGTACAAAGCTCGTTTAGTAGCTCAGGGGTATACCCAGGCTCAAGGCATTGACTACCAAGAGACATTTGCTCATGTTGCTAAGATGAACTCAATTCGAGTGCTTCTCTCCTGTGCTGCGAGTTGTGGATGGGAGCTACAGCAGCTCGATGTTAAGAATGCGTTCTTGCATGGTGATCTGGAAGAGAAGGTCTACATGAATATTCCCCCGGGATTTGTTACCGAAGAATCCAATGGGAAGGTCTGTCATCTGCAGAAATCTCTGTATGGCCTGAAACAGTCTCCGAGAGCGTGGTTTGGACGGTTTAACAAGACCATGATTCAGCTAGGATACACCCAAGGTCAAGCTGATCACACTCTTCATCAAGAGAAAAGGTGCACAGGTTTTTATTCTTATTGTGTACGTGGATGACATCATCATTATCGGAGATGACTTGGAGGAGATTAGTCACCTGAAAAAACAACTGGCAAGGAATTTGAAGTCAAAAATCTGGGGAAGCTGAAATACTTCTTGGGAATTGAAGTTATGAGGTCTCGACGGGGGATCTTCATTTCTCAAAGGAAGTATACACTTGATCTTCTGGAGGAGACTGGGATGCTTGGGTGTGCCCCCGTGGACACTCCAATTGAGGCTAATCATAAAATTAATGTGAATACTAGTGGGGAGAAAGTGGATGCATCAAAATACCAACGATTGGTTGGGAGGCTCATATATTTGTCTCATACTCGCCCTGATATTACGTACGTTGTGGGCGTCCTAAGTAGATTTATGCACTCTCCTTCTATACGTCATCAGCAAGCTGCCTTTAGGGTGTTGTGATACCTCAAGAAGACACCAGGGCGTGGGATTCTGTTCAAAGCTAATCAATCTTTGGAGGTTTAAGTGTTTACAGATGTTGATTGGGTTAGTAGTCAAGATGACAGAAAATCTACCACTGGGTATTGTTCATTTGTGGGAGGCAACCTTGTATCTTGGAATAGCAAGAAGCAGAATGTTGTAGCACGTTCAAGTGCTGAAGCAGAATATAGGGCTATGGCGCAAGGAGTTTGTGAGGGATTGTGGTTGAAGACAATTTTTCAAGATATGGATTTCCAGGAGAACAGACCCGTTACTATCTACTGTGACAATAAGGCAGACATCAGTATTGCTCACAATCCAGTACAACATGACAGAACCAAACATGTGAAAGTTGACAGATATTTCATCAAAGATAACCTCGACAAGGGGAATATCTGCACTCCATTTGTGAACTCATTTGACCAGCTTGTCGATGTTTCACCAAGGGACTAAGCAGTGACAACTTCAAGGACACCACTGACAAGCTGGGAATGATCAATATATATTCCCAACTTGAGGAGGAGAGTTGAATATACGCATTATTTTTTTACGTTTCTTTTCCGTCATCGCACTTATGTAATCCACGTGATATGTCACGTGTTGTGGTTCCGTCTGTTTTGCCCATGTTCATACCCTGCACCGTGATAAACTGGATGCGCGTTCCATTCGATGTGTTTTCGTTGGGTACTCTCCTACCACCAAAGGATATCGGTGTTATCATCCTCCGACTCATCGCTACTATTGCACTGTTGATGGTACATTCCGTGAGGGGGAGTCATACTTTGGTCCTCCTCAGGAGGAAACAAGTAGTAACAGTGACGAGACCATCGACTCTCCTCTTCCGATTGTCGACTTTTCTCTTCCGCTTGTTATCACTCCTCATATTTTCCCTTCTAATGGTCCGACTACTGCCCCTGTTTCTTCCCCCTTTGCTCCACCTATATACACATATACCCGTCGTCCTAAGGTTGTTGAGCAAGTGCAGACTGTTGATGTTCCGCCAGTGTCGGTGACTGTCTCCGCTCCAGATTCTGATGATGACCTCCATGTTCCTCTTGCTCGTCTTATAGGTAAAAGGGGTGGCACCAAACACCCCATTGCCAACAACATTTTCTATACTCACCTCCCTCAGGCCCACAAGTCTTTATCTCATCTCTTTCATCTATTATGATTCCTAAGACATGGCAGGAGGTTGTTCAGATACCTGAGTGGAAACAGGCAATGGAGGAGGAACTACGTGCCCTAAAACAAAATGAAACATGGCGACTTACTAGCCTTCCTCCTGGGAAGCGAACGGTCGGGTCCCGATGGGTCTTCACAGTGAAACAAAATCAAGATGGGGTGGTGGAGCGGTACAAAGCTCGCTTAGTGCCTCAGGGGTATACACAGGCTCAAGGCATTGACTACCAAGAGACCTTTCCTTCTGTTGCTACGATGAACTCAATTCGAGTGCTTCTCTCCTATGATGTGAGTTGTGGATGCGAGCTACAGCAGCTCGATGTCAAGAATGCGTTCTTGCATGGTGATCTGGAAGAGGAGTCTACATGAATATTCCCCCGAGATTTGTTACCGAAGGATCCAATGGGAAGGTCTGTCGTCTGCAGAAATCTTTGTATGGCCTGAAACAGTCTCCGAGAGTGTGGTTTGGACGGTTTAACAAGACCATGATTCAGCTAGGATACACCCAAGGTCAAGCTGATCACACTCTTCATCAAGAGAAAAGGTGCACATGTTTCTATTCTTATTGTGTACGTGGATGACATCATCATTACCGGAGATGACTTGGAGGAGATAAGTCACCTGAAAAAACAATCGGGCAAGGAATTTGAAGTCAAAGATCTGGGGAAGCTGAAATACTTCTTGAGAATTGAAGTTGTGAGCTCTCGACGAGGGATCATCATCTCTCAAAGGAAGTATACACTTGACCTTCTGGAGGAGACTGGGATGCTTGGGTGTGCCCCCGTAGACACTCCAATTGAGGCTAATCATAAAATTGATGCGGATACTAGTGGGGAGAAAGTGGATGCATCGAAATACCGATGATTGGTTGGGAGGCTCATATATTTGTCTCATACTCGCCCTGATATTATGTACGTTGTGGGCGTCCTAAGTAGATTTATGCACTCTCCTTTTATACGTCATCAGCAAGCTGCCTTTAGGGTGTTGCGATACCTCAAGAAGACACCAGGGCGTGGGATTCTGTTCAAAGCTAATCAATCTTTGGAGGTTGAAGTGTTTACAGATGCTGATTGGGCTGGTAGTCAAGATGACAGAAAATCTACAACTAGGTATTGTTCATTTGTGGGAGGCAACCTTGTATCTTGGAAGAGCAAGAAGCAGAATGTTGTAGCACGCTCAAGTGCTGAAGCAGAATATAGGGCTATGGCGCAAGGAGTTTGTGAAGGATTGTGGTTGAAGACTATTCTTCAAGATATGGGTTTCCAGGTCAACAGACCTGCTACTATCTACTGTGACAACAAGGCAGACATAAGTATTGCTCACAATCCAGTACAACGTGACAGAACCAAACATGTGGAAGTTGACAGACATTTCATCAAAGATCACCTCGACAAGGGGAATATCTGCACTCCATTTGTGAACTCATTTGACCAGCTTGCCGATGTTTCACCAAGGGACTAAGCAGTGACAACTTCAAGGACACCACTGACAAGCTGAGAATGATCAATATATATTCCCAACTTGAGGAGGAGAGTTGAATATACGCATTATTTTTTTACGTTTCTTTTCCGTCATCGCACTTATGTAATCCACGTGATATATCACGTGTTGTGGTCCTATATATATGTATGTTATTGATCGCTTCTAGGGCATCTGAATACAAAAACATCTTTCCACTTAAACACTCGTATAGCCAACGATATTTCCCTCCGGAGCTCGATGAGGAAGAAGATGATAGCATACTCTTCAGTGAGAATCAATTTATTGTGCAAGGCTTCAAATTCATCTAGATATTATTTCACTGTGCTTGTTTGCCTTAATTCTTTTATTTCACTTATGCGATCTTCAGAGAGAGCAGGAGCAAACCTTTCATGGATGGCAATAGAGAAGTCATCCCATGTAATATCTGCATTGGCATTCCTGAATTTAGCATAAATCTGGTACCAAGCAGGTGTCTTTCCCTCCAAATTTTCCACGGCTAGTTTCACCTTTATTGTCTCTGGTGTGGTGTCCACTTCAAAATTGTGCTCACTTCTGAAAAGCCAATCACAAACCGCATTTCCTGAAAAAGTGGGGAAATCCCGTCGTGCTCCCCTGGTTGGCATGGAGCAAGGTTTTGGAGAATGGTGGCTTCTATGCTCAGAAATGGTGTTGGAGTTCCTTTAGTACGCATTTTCTCTTTTGTAAGAGTGGCAAACATATGCCGCAACTCCTCCATTGCCACACACTAGCGCTGGTCCATCTCTTTCAGCGTATTTTTGAGTGTGGAATTGCTGGTATCGAGAGTGGGAGTGTGTACTGCATCTTTAATGACATCAACTTTCATACGCAGATCATGACTACGAGTGTTGTGATCACTCATTTTGTTTTGTTTTCCCATGGACAAGGATGAGCCCTGATACCAATTGATAGCATCCTGTTTTTAAAATGCAGGATAAATCGAGGAAGAAATATAGTTAAAGGTGCACCATTAACGATTTAGTCGATGAGGAAGAAAGTGATACAGGTAAATAACATTCAACTGGTTCGACGGCTTCACATGACCTAGATTTTAGGCCTAAATGACACAAATGACCGTAATTGGTCGTTGAATAACTCCTCCCGCTCATTGGTCTCCCACAGCACTCCACAGGTAAGGTTTTTAAATTTAAAATTACATGCATTACACACAACAGTTGAATTATAAAAAGGAGCCGTATCAGTACCTCCGAAACGCTCAGCTTCAGTGTTATAATCGAGAAGCTTCTGTTCAATCCTTTTGCCGGATGTGTAGTCAAAGCCGGCAGAGGGAGCATTGTAAGACATGAACTCCTCCTGCAAACTAGCCTTCCGACGGCAGAGCACAGGAAAGGGCTTGCCCTCCTGGACTCGCCGGTAGTAAAGCCACGGCCCCCACTGAATGGGCGGCGTGCATAGTTCAGAGGCCATTCGAGGAGCCATCTCGATCTGGATTTTGCGCTGAAGGCGATCTGCACCGGCACTGGCCATCACCGCCTCTGTGTACTTCTCCTCCTGCTCCATGTGCGCGTCCATGTGGCGCATCGAAACGCTATCGGAAAGATTGGACATCCAGCTATAAGGGTCCTGCCAGGTGATGCCGTGCATTGAGAAGGGCGACGGTCTCTGCGGCGGACGCGGTGGAGACGGCGGCGGAGGAGAAGAAGGGTTCGGCTTCACAGAGGTGGCGGCGGCTGCCACTCTCCGGTGAGCGAAGCGGAGGCCGAGGGGGTGCCTGGCGCACAGAAATGCGCGGAAGAGAAGCATTCGGAGATGAACGGGTTACGGGTTTTAGGCCCTTTTCAGTTCAGCCACGTTGCTGAAAAACGGCAGGCAAGAAAGGGTTTAAGGTCTAGTTGCTAGTAGTTTTTCACTTAAAGGCCGTGAAAGGAGAGAGAAAGAGTAGGAGATGGAGAGAATAAGTGGAGGCTGCCTTAAGAGTTGTAACTCCAAATGAAAGTCATTCATTGAGCTTGCGCATGAGTGTTAAGGATCTCTCTTTTGGGTCTTTAGGATAGGTGTTTGCATTTATTGTTTTTGTTATTTAGGCTTCATTTGTTTTAGCGGTGGCAGATCGATCCGGAGGGGGGAGGTGGCTGCTCCAAACGGAGTTTTTTGGGGCGGTTCTCAAGGCGGGCGGGCGGGTGGAAACGGAGCAAACACCGCCGGAAGTTCATTTTTCTACCCTCTTTCCGGCGGCGTTTGACCAAAACGGAGTTGCGAAACGCCCAAACAAATAGAGCCTTAGATGTGAATTTTGTGGCATTTTGAGCCTCTAATTAGAGGACTTTAGGTATCCACATTTCATTGTGAAGCACCGGTGCATGAGATTGCTACCCCGACATGAAAGCATTAAACGTGTTGTCGCCTGAAGGAGTGGTCACATCAATGTAATAAGCAAACAAATTACAAAGAACTATTCAATTTATGTCATGTTAAAGAAAGAACTATCATAGAGAAAACTTTTGTAAGTGTTGACTTACAGGATGATGCGATTCCTCGGGATCCACTAGGACATCTAGGAGGAGTGGGGTTGTTATGGTATTTGTGATTATCTAATAGTCGACCCTCATTTACTATCTCATGATGTTTGGTTGTAGGGCTAGGTACAAATGTAGGAGTGACTAGCCGGCTACAAAAGTCAAAGTCTCGTGAAATGTTTTCTCATTCACCTATTATTGTATTTCATTTACATGTTATTTCGACATGCGAGCTAAGGTAGCTTAAGGAGTCTATATGTTTTGATGTGGACATGTTTGTGTGGTCTTAAGGCTAATGATATTGATTTTATTTCATAGGTTTGTGGTCATTCTTATTTGCATATTCCTTTTCATTGTGCTTCTAGTTTAGTTATGATTAGTCCTTTTTATAATGCTTAATTATGATGGGTGTATGTTGTGGGGTCTAACCAGATTCATATTATACAGTTGTTGAGGCGGTGGCATTAGAGATTCTAGACCAATAGTAAGGTTTAGTGAACAAAGACAATTAAGAAGAGTGGTCCACATAGGATTGCTTATTTGGACTATGCGCATCGATATGTTTGATGTTTGATTATTAGTTATAATTTGACATGAGGTGTTCCTTGAGTTAGGGTGTTAGTGGGGAGACAGGGACTTCAAGACCTTGAGAGGACCCTACGGAGAGTGGCGATATTACCCTAGGACTCCCGAATACGAACATGTCTCCCGCGGACATTTGTAGGATGCTAGCAGATGTAGTAGTGATGGCTAGAGCCATTAGAGTAGTAATTTGTGTTTCCATTCACACTAGAAGGAGTGGTAAGATGTGTAGAGTTAATAGTGGAGCATACTTGTGTTCAAAGAGGCCATCAGTTGTTGAAGTACTTTATGGGTTTCCACCCTCTGACCTTCAAGGGAGTTGGTACCCTAACATATGTAGAGGATTGGTTGGAGAAGATCAATGAGTTATTGGAGGGAGAGGAGACTTTTGAGGAGTGAATATGTCGCTTTCCACCTCTGTGCTAGAATGTGATACGAGGATGTGGTGGTTGGAGGAGCATGGTGGGCGCTTCTCTGGGCATCTTCCCACATAGATCACGATGGGAAAAAACGTAGTCGCTTTCTTGAAGCTTTATATCCTGATGACGATGTGATTAGTACTCCAAGGGAATTTTTCAAGACCTTTATAAAGGGACCTATACCTAATTGTTGGTGGATACATGCAGGAGTTCACCCAGTTGAGTTGTTATGTGGGAACCACATACTTGATGAGGAATAAAGGTATCACTATTTTTACAGGAGGTTACAGGAAAAGCAGTAGCAACAACTAGTTGCATTAAGAATGAAGGGATTTTGTGCGCTGGTTGAAGCCACGAGGACTTTGGAGTTAGATATTGAGAACATAGTGTCTCATGGGATTATGACCACGCAGGAGTGTGCGGTGTTGTGGTTGCATACAATGGAGTTGACTGCACAACTGGGAGGTTCGGGCGATCATGACGTTAGTGGGGTTGACTTGGGTGAACCCCATTTAGCCTTTATTTTTCCCACTAAGTGTAACACCCCAAATCTCAATTTGGGTAAAGATTGGGTGACACGGCCTAGGATACGGGCGAGTCCTAGGGCGTGTCATGCTCGGGTAGACGAACTGCGCTCGACAATCGTCGAGCGGCAAGCAAGGGGAGTACACGGCCTATGACAAGGGCGTGTCACAGAGCTTGTCCTTTGCGGGATTCAGCCAGGCGTGCGTGTGTTGAGAGACACGGGTGTGTCTTGGGGTACACGGCCTGGTACACGGGCGTGTCCCATGGCCATGTCCCGCTCGGGTGAGTTGATGTTGTTCTGGGTGAAGTACACGGCTGTTAGACATGGGTGTGTTAACCATGACACGGGCGTGTAGGGTGTGACACGGGCGTGTCACACGGCCGTGTACTGTTTGGATTTGAGTCGGTTGTGTGCCGCTTAAGGGACACTGCCTGTGACACGGGCGTGTCACAGGGCGTGTCAGGCCATGTTCAGCCTATTTTTGGGCAAATCAGGGCCGTTCGTTTTCCTTATCCTAGATCCAAAGGTCAAGGCCCCTTCCCTGTGGATAAAAGGTCGAGAATGAGGTGGGGAGAAGCTTATTCAAGCCATTCTTCTTCTTCTCATTCTCAAAGAGAGAGAGAGAGAGAGAGAGAGAGAGAGAGAGAGAGAGAGCAAGGGAAGGAGGGAAGGGAAGAGAAATCCAGCTGCTGGAGGAGCTATGGAGTGCGGATTCAAGATCCGAGTTTGGATTCGTGAAGGCAAAGCTGAGGCGGTGATTTCCATCTGGTTAGGTCATGGCTCCAAAGCGATCTTCAAGGGTAACGATCTCCTTCTTGGATATTGAAGTCCTTTCATTATGCATATGCATGGAATCCTCCACCAAGAGGTGGACATCGTAAGTGATTCCAAGTTGAGTCTGCATCTAGAGCCGGAAGTGTGGAGTACGGCATAGGCATGCTGTGTGAAGCCCATCTGGACGGTTAGCCTGGATTGGTGATGGTTTTGGGTAAACCGGAGAAGACTCCGTGGATTTGATGCTGTGTAAGGTCTGTGCGTGTAGCCTCTGTTGTATGGATGTATGGATGTTGATCTTGGATGCTTTGCGAAAGCTCCTGGTTACCGTGAGAGGTCAATTGGTAACAACGCCTGGGGAGCGCGAGATAAACCCGGCATGCTACACCACTAGGGTGGGTTGATCTGTATTAGTTGAGGGGTCGATTGGTGGCAATGCCTGGGGAGCTGAGTTAAACTCGGCTTGCTACTCCACTAGGGTGGGTCGATCTGTATTAGGATGTGAGGTCGATTGGTGGTAATGCCTGGGCAGCACAGATAAACTCGGCTTGCTACTCCACTAGGGTGGGTCGATCTACTCATGTTTACTGTGAGGGTAGTACCTCTGAGTGGGATGAACAGAATGTCGCCAGCCTGCGGGATTGGTGGACTAGGACCGACCAACCAACAAGTTAAAATCCTTTGATCGGTGGTGGACGACGGGTATATCTGGTACACCAATAAGGTGCCCTGATTGCACGGAGCGTCGGGTGAATATCGGCGTTTGTGGCATGGTTGTGATTGGTAGTTTGATAGATGTTATGATGGCAATGCATACAACGAAGGAACCACTGCCCCGGGCAAGGGGTAGGGTCGTTATAATTGGTCAGCTAATGCTGACCGTTGCTTTGTTTACCACTCTTGGGGTGGATGACTATTTGCAGGTGCTGGTGGATTGAATTGAATTGAGTGGAATAAAGGCTTGATGCGAAGGCCCTTGAAGGTCGTGCGACGAATGTTTGGATTTCATGTGTGGCCGGCCTGCGTGCCGATATATGAAGCTGTAAATTTGTAAAGAGTAACTTGTAAGGCCTTAAGGCCGTGAGTGTGTGTGTGTTGTATACATTACTATTATATATATATATATATATAAATATGAAGTTTATATATTAGTGGACATTCGTTGTGCTGAGTTCATCTAACATAAAATGATGCGCTAGAATGCTTTGTGTTAGGCACGAGTAGAATGAGATTTTTATTTCCACACGTAATTCTGCAATTTGTCTGTGAAATATGGCGTGGGGCCCCGGCCGGACCCACCGTTATATTCCATGTGACGAATGTTGGGTTTCTCTATGAGGATGGCACAACGCTTGTGCACGCAGCGGAAAAATAAACATCAAGAAAAACCCAAAGAGATGTGGATCGGGCTATGAACGTTGAATCAAGAAGTTAGCAAAACTAGGCAAAAATTACCTCAGTGGCGTTGAGTCACAACCCAACGGAGATGCTCCAAACTTTGATTTCTGTTGGTGGCGAGTTCTACGTGGAATAGTATCCACGTTTCTGCAGAAGTCCACACGAGCGGGAGAACACCGGGCTTTCCGTCACACGGAAGATCGAGAAGGAGAAGACCGCACCTCGGCTATTCCACGGACTGCTAGGTCCGCGCCAGGCAGAGCAGCACCAGCGACAGTCGCCGGAGAAGAGGTGGTCGACGGAGCAAACACGGCGGCGGCGTAACTCTTCCATCGGCGGCGGGGATCGGGATCGGCGGAGTGAAAGGCAGAACGGCTTCCGTCGGGTTCGATTCGCTACAGGAGAAAATCGCGAGCGCCCAATGATCCCGAAAACCCTAAGTGTCCTATTTATACCAAAGGTATAAATAAACCCAGGAAAATCGCTATCCGCAGACCACCCGAAAATAGGGTTCAGAATCGGCGAGTATCAATAGGTGAGAATCGGCGACAATCGGCGAGAATCACTGAGCAGGTTCGGCGAGAATCAGTCGACGAGTATCATACAGGATCAGCGAGAATCAAAGTACAATACTCGACGATTCTCGCTGATCGTCGAGCCGCGCTCGACGATACACAACGATACTCGACGATCGTCGAGCCGCGGTCGACGACAATTGTCGAAGTAGTCGATCGTCGAGAATCAACAATTGATTCTCGACGATTCTCGTCGATCGGCGAGAATCAGAGAGACGATTCTCGACTAATGTCATCGACCCTCGGACGACAATCCCAACTAGCCCTTCAAGGCAACATTTGCCCAACCCGATGATCCTATAAGGCAACACTTTGCCCATAACCCTATTCAGGTCGGTGATTGGTAACCTTTACCAACACAGTCAGTCATCCAACTTCTCCACATCTCTTATGTGCGACCCTGCATGCTCATAGCGCGTTGGCAGTGAGATTACATGCTTGATCACTTCCAGATCACAATGGTAACTCCAACAGACTCCCACTTGATCTCGAAAGTATCAAACCAAAAACCTCACAAACAATGAGCGGCATCTAGCAATGCATCATTGCTCCCCAAGCAATATGAGTTTATAACTCATAAGCCTTTATGACCAATGTATCAGCGTTGTCTTTGTCCCTTTGTCCCTTACATCCGGAAAGAACTAGAGGTATGGACCGTGTCACCCTCGTAATATCTCAATCCTAGTTTCTTGATCCAGGACGGACTTCCAAAGAATGGTGAGTCCAATATCACATATTGACTCAACCAAGCATGGCCATACATTTCTCAGTCCAGTTCCATCAAGGGGCCCATGGATGCAACTCCTGTCATACAGGAGGACAAATCCCATATCTGCTCACACACAAACACCCAAATGATTCGTAACATGCCCAACAACCACCCTTATCATCAACCTTTCTCAAGGAAGACTTTAGATGGCATCAAAGCACGCTCTTCCTCACTTGATGAATTCTGTGACTTCAGGTCAAAGGATCACAACATCATTGTCAATTGAGACCTACTCGTGACACGATTGGATGACAATCCACAGAGTAGTCTCAGGTTGGGTCTGTCTAGTACAACTTGTTCACTAACAAGTACCCACGTGATGACTTGATATCACAATATCATGACCTGTGAGAACCAGTCATCAGTCAACACACGTGCTAGCCTTCATGTATCATTATCACCCTTAGCTTCTATGATGATACTCGACCAGGGACCTTTAAGAATGAAGCTTCAAATAAATCATGGGCTCTCACATTCAAGTCACGTACTTGATGTCCCATGGAAGCGAACATTCTAAGGGTATCTATTATGTTAACATTTAACTATCATATATAGAAAAATTCATAATAAAAGAATTTGTCATTAATTATAAAAGAAAAACTAGGTACACAGTTCATCATATGTACAAATAGCCAACAAAATACAAGATTACATGCAACCCACAAGATTCTCGCTAGATTTGATCATTTAGGTATCGTATACCCATCGATCTAGTATGACCATCATGCTTTCTCTGCGCGAGAGGCTTTGTCAGCGGATCCGCAATATTTTCCTCAGTCGGCACTCTGCAAATGTTTACATCTCCTCGTTCGACAATCTCACGAATAAGATGAAACCGCCGGAGTATGTGCTTGGAGCGCTGATGAGATCTAGGTTCCTTAGATTGTGCAATTGCACCATTGTTATCACAGTAGAGAACTACGGGACCAACAATGCTAGGAACTACATCAAGCTCGCCGATGAATTTCCTAATCCATACAGCCTCCTTCGCCGCATTAGCTGCTGCGATATACTCGGCCTCTGTTGTAGAATCAGCAACTGTCTCTTGCTTGGAACTCTTCCAGCTCACATCTCCTCCATTCAGGCAAAACACAAAACCTGACTGAGACTTGGAGTCGTCTCGATCAGTTTGGAAGCTAGCATCCGTGTAACCACTTACAACGAGCTCTTCCTCTCCACCATACACCAAGAACACGTCCTTAGTCCTTCTCAAGTACTTCAGGATATTCTTGACTGCAATCCAGTGACACTCACCGGGGTCTGACTGATACCTGCTAGTCATGCTCAAAGCAAAGGAGACATCGGGTCGAGTACATAACATCGCGTACATGATTGATCCAATTGCCGAAGCATATGGAATCAACTTCATGCGGTCCTTATCTTCACAAGACTTTGGACACTGGTCCTTAGAGAGATTCACACCATGAGACATGGGCAAAAATCCTTTCTTGGACTCAAGCATGTTGAACCGCTTCAACACCTTTTCGATGTACGTACTCTGGGTCAAACCCAGCAACTTCTTCGATCTATCTCTATAGATCTTAATACCGAGTATATAAGTTGCTTAACCCAAATCCTTCATTGAAAAGCAGTTCCCTAGGTTGTTCTTAACAACTTTCACGGTAGGAATGTCGTTCCCGATCAACAGTATGTCATCTACATACAATATCAGGAAGACAACAATGCTCCCACTGATTCGCTTGTAAACACAAGGCTCATCTTCATTCTTGATGAAACAAAACTCTTTGATTTTCTCATCAAAACGAAGATTCCAACTTCGAGAGGCCTGTTTCAGTCCATAAATGGACTTATTCAGCTTGCATATTTTAGTGGCTTCATCTGGGGATACAAAACCCTCGGGTTGTGTCATATACACTTCCTCAAGGAGGTTTCCATTAAGGAAAGCCGTTTTGACATCCATCTGCCAGATCTCGTAGTCATAATACGCAGCAATAGCAAGCAATATCCTAATGGACTTTACCATGGCAACAGGGGAAAAGGTCTCATCATAGTCAATACCATGAATTTGCTTGAAACCCTTAGCCATTAGTCGCCCTTTGAATGTCTGTACATTCCCATCCATGTCGGTCTTCTTCTTGAAGACCCACTTGCACCCTATGGGTCGTACCCCTTCAGGTGGTTCCACTAAGTTCCAAACTTGGTTTGCATACATGGAGTCCATTTCGGATTTCATAGCCTCAAGCCATTTGTCGGAGTCCGGTCCATTCATAGCCTCTTGGTAGGTTGCTGGTTCATCATCATGATCCATAAGCAACACATTACCTATTTGAGACACGAGAAATCCATATCTCTCAGGCTCAAACCTCGGTCTACCAGATCTACGTAGGACTTGTGTTCCCTGAGCAGGTTCTCTAGCTACAACATCTTGTAGTCCTGTCTCAGAATCCAATTCCGGTTCATTCACTACATGTGGTTCTTGAACTTCTTCAAGCTCTACCTTTTCAATCTTTCTTGATAAGAACTCTTTCTCCAAAAAGACACTAGTCCTTGCGACAAACACTTTGCCCTCAGACGGTAGGTAAAAGTAATACCCTTTCGTTTCCTTAGGATATCCCACCAGATAACATTTATCTGATTTGGGTTCCAGCTTGTCAGGCATTTGACGTCTCACGTATGCCTCACAGCCCCAAATTTTAATGAATGACATAATAGGACGCTTCCCAGTCCATATCTCATATGGTGTCTTCAGAACCGTTTTAGTTGGAGCGCGATTCAATGTCATTGCAGCAGTCTCTAAAGCAAAACCCCAAAAGGAAACAGGCAAGTCTGCATGACTCATCATCGAACGTACCATGTCTAACAGAGTACGATTTCTCCTCTCAGACACACCATTATGTTGTGGTGTTCTAGGTGGAGTGAGCTGTGATACAATACCACACTCTTTCAGATGATCACGGAACTCATGACTCAGGTATTCGCCACCTCGATCATATCGGAGTGCTTTAACCCTTTTACCCAACTGGTTTTCTACTTCATTCTTGAACTCTTTGAACTTTTCAAAGGTCTCGGATTTGCACTTCATAAGATACACATATTCGTATCTACTGAAATCATCAGTAAATGTAACAAAGTAGAAATACCCTCCTCTAGCCATGGAACTCATGGGTCCGCATACATCACTATGTACAACACCCAAAAGATCCTCAGCCCTCTCAGTATAACCAGTGAAAGGAGCTTTAGTCATTTTGCCTAAAAAACAAGATTCGCATCGCTCAAATGATTCATAATCAAATGAGTCCAAAAGTCCATCTCTATGGAGCTTGGAAATGCGCTTCTCGTTGATATGGCCCAAACGACAATGCCAGAGAAAAGTAGGGTTCGAATCATTTGTTCTTAGTCTTTTATTGTTTTCTACATTACAGATCAGATGGTCCAAGTTCAAAACGTAAAGACCATTAAACAATTGGGCTACAGCATAACAAACATCATTCTTAAATATAGAATAACAATTGTTCTTAATTATAAAAGAAAATCCAATCATGTCCAAACATGAAATAGATATAATGTTTCTAGTTATCGCCGGAACAAAATAACAGTTATCTAGTTCTATTACAAGCCCACTGGGCAAAGAAAGACGGTAAACTCCTACGGCTACAGCAGCAACTCTTGCTCCATTGCCGACGCGGAGGTCCACCTCCCCTTTACTCAGCAATCTTCTCCTTCTCAGTTCCTGCACATTTGTACAAATGTGAGAACCACATCCGGTATCCAATACCCAAGATGAAGGAGCAGAAAGGTTTATCTCTATAACGTAGATATTAGAGGCGGAAGTCATACCTTCCCTCAATTTCTGCAGACCCTCAATATACGAAGGACGGTTCCTCCGCCAATGACCAGCCTTGCCACAGTGGTGGCATTTCCCATCCTTCACCGTGCTCTTCTTTTTCATCAGTGCTGAAGACTTGGGCTCAAGATATGACTTAGGTCCTACCTTCGTCCTCTTGGAGCCCTTGGCTTTGCCCTTGCCCTTATGCACCATCAATATGGGGCTGGCAGGCTTGGCCTTCTTCATATTGATTTCGGCAGTTCTCAACATGCCTAGGAGTTCGGGCAGTGTCTTGTCTATCTCATTCATGTTGTAGTTCAAGACAAACTGCTCATAACTGTCCGACAACGATTGCAGGATCAGATCCGTGGCCAACTCTTGACCAAGAGGAAAACCCAGCCTTTCAAGGTTCTCTATATACCCAATCATCTTGAGTACGTGAGTCCCTACTGAGTCTCGAACTCCCATCTTGCACTGAAACAACGCTTTCGTGATGTCGAACCTCTCTTGACGAGCCTGCCCTTGAAACATTTTCTTGAGATGCTCGTCAATCTCCTTGCACCCCATGTTCTCATGTTGCTTCTGAAGCTCAGAGTTCATGGTGGCAAGCATAAGGCACTCGACATCCAAAGCATCGTCAGTATACTTCTTATAAGTATCTTTCTCAGCACGGGAAGAATTCCCGGTTGGCACCTCGGGGGCTTCTTCTTCCAAGACATAGAGCTTTCGCTCTTGCCTGAGAACAATTCTCAGGTTCCTATACCAGTCCATATAATTTGTCCCACTGAGCTTATCCTTCTCAAGGATGGCTCTCAGAGACAACGTGGAGTGCGCAACTCTTGCCATGGAATTCTACAAGAATTTATGCAGAATAAAATCAGTACCTAAATTTCAATTACAATTTATTCTAATTAGGACTTCAATTAAAATACTCCCACTATTTTATTCGAAATGATAGCCCTCACTAACAATTCGGAGAGTTCATACGAGCTACTCTCTTAGTGGACAAGATCCGTATTTCACCAACACTATGAGTCCGCTTTGGCGTTCCTCTCACGATGCAGTTATTTAGGTAGGCAACACTTGCCAATTGCATCCTCATGCAATTCTTGTATGGTTGGTGAATAACTCCTTATTCGCATCCATCATATGGTGCATGCCAACCCTATGCCTCTAGGCACTCAACCTTTGAGGTCACCTAGTTAAGCTGGACCCGATGTCGATAGTGGGATATCACAATTATCCGCTCGCACCCTTACCAAGATAGATTAATGCACTTTGCTTTGGCAAGCCCACACTTCATCGATCGAGGCAGGAAGAGTGTCATCCATCGGAAGGCATTCGAACACTTAATATTTGATGAAGGGATTTCAAATATAGGTTAACAATTAACCATGATCAACATTTGATCGACGTGCACATCCAAAGAAAAACAATTCTTCTAAAACCACATGCATCCCTTATGTGCACATCTTGACACCATCAACATTTGATAGAAGGAAGGGCTAAATCTGAACATCCGGAAATTTCCAAATCCTCAGATTTACATGCATTGGACAAAGGCAAAGACAGCTCAACTTAAAGCAGTAGACAAGCTCATCTCTCTTTGTTGGATTCAAAATCCAAAACAAAATCGAGGGATGGTTACTGCTAAGGAGATCACAATTTCTAACACTTAGAAATCCCACGCAATTCCAGACGTTCTTGGCGGGAACTAAGACTAAATCTAGACATTTAGAACACTTCTAAATCCCTAGGTTTACACGCACTGGAATAACAAACTTCCAAAACAACGATCATGGCCACAACCTCGCTGTGATACCACTGTTGGGTTTCTCTATGAGGATGGCACAACACTTGTGCACGCAGCGGAAAAATAAACATCAAGAAAAACCCAAAGAGATGTGGATCGGGCTATGAACGTTGAATCAAGAAGTTAGCAAAACTAGGCAAAAATTACCTCAGTGATTCCACGGACTGCTAGGTCCGCGCCAGGAAGAGCAGCACCAGCGACAGTCGCCGGAGAAGAGGTGGTCGACGGAGCAAACACAGCGGCGGCGGAACTCTTCCGTCGGCGGCGGGGATCGGGATCGGCGGAGCGAAAGGCGGAACGGCTTCCGTCGGGTTCGATTCGCTACAGGAGAAAATCGCGAGCACCCAATGATCCCGAAAACCCTAAGTGTCCTATTTATACCAAAGGTATAAATAAACCTAGGAAAATCGCTATCCGCAGACCACCCGAAAATAGGGTTCAGAATCGGCGAGTATCAATAGGTGAGAATCGGCGACAATCGGCGAGAATCACTGAGCAGGTTCGGCGAGAATCAGTCGACGAGTATCATACAGGATCGGCGAGAATAAGAGTACATTACTCGACGATTCTCGCCGATCGTCGAGCCGCGCTCGACGATACACAACGATACTCGACGATCGTCGAGCCGCGGTCGACGACAATTGTCGAAGTAGTCGATCGTCGAGAATCAACAATTGATTCTCGACGATTCTCGTCGATCGGCGAGAATCAGAGAGACGATTCTCGACTAATGTCATCGACCCTCGGACGACAATCCCAACCAGCCCTTCAAGGCAACATTTGCCCAACCCGATGATCCTATAAGGCAACACTTTGCCCATAACCCTATTCAGGTCGGTGATTGGTAACCTTTACCAACACAGTCAGTCATCCAACTTCTCCACATCTCTTATGTGCGACCCTGCAGGCTCATATCGCGTTGGCAGTGAGATTACATGCTTGATCACTTCCAGATCACAATGGTAACTCCAACAACGAATGGAGGCGTTATAAAGTGATATCAAAAACATAAGTGAACTCATGAATGTCCACTAGGAATATTATACATATATGGGAGCAGCATCACCATGTAGTCAATGGATATTTGCACTGATGCAATGGATGCTAAATGATGTTTTATACATTGATAGGTGACGAGGAGTGGTATTGGGCAGTCTGAGCCTCAGCGGTCCGATGAGAGTGCGACACCAGTTGATGCACCTAGACCTCCTTCTGCGTAGACCATATGTATGGTGATTGAGATGGTGCTCGCAGTGTTACAGGCACAGCCTACTGGGCCGGCAAGGCCTGCAGGGGTGCCAATACGGCCGGTTGCAAGGCAAGAGTGTGCTGAAGCTGTAGGAGACGAGCAAGCCACGGACTAGCAGTTGAAGCGGTTTATGGGGTTTCATCCACCTACGTTTGGTGGGACGATTTCCCCAACGCAGGCGGAGGATTGGCTTGCAAGGGTGAAAAGGATCCTGACTGCAATCAGGACTGCGGGGGAGCAGAAAGTAACATTTGCCACGTTTCTATTGAAGGTGATGTGCGGCTTTGGTGGGATGACGTGGAAGTACATCACGTGGCAGGCCGAGGATTAGAGGAGATATCAATAGAAGAATTCTCCAGATTATTTCTAGCCAAGTATTTGCCAGTGTCGCAGCAAATTGCGATGGATAACGAATTTCAACATCTGGTGTAGGGTGAGACTGACATTGATACATACCTACATGAGTTTACCAGACTGGGGCGTTATGCAGGGTCTACTTTCGCTGAAGAGGCTCGGAAGACGAATCGATTTTATGAGGGACTACGTGACGAGTTAAGGTTGGCACTTCCAAGTTCGGTGAACTAAGACTTCCAAGCGTTGGTAGATACAACCCGTGCACTAGAGAAGGATTTGAAGCGGGTACAAGAGAAGAGGAGCCTGGCGGTGGCGAAACCGGAATTTAAAGTTCCGCAGTCGGAACAGTCGGAGTTTAAGAGACGAGATAAGAAACAGTTCAGGCCTGATGAATCAAATTTGTCGACTGTTTCTTCGGGGGCAACATATGGGCAAGGATGTGTAGATACACGTACATGCTTTAACTGCGGGAAACAAGGACATATAGTCCGTTATTGTTGGAATGCCCCTTCAAGGAGTGAGAAAAAGACAGGTGCGTCTTATGAAGAAAGGGTAAAGCAGTGGCCGAGTCATCTGCATCCCGGACGCAACCTCGACTGCATAATTTGGAAGTGCAAGAGCCACAAAGCTCAATTGGTGAGGTTCAGCCTCGTGTGTTTAATTTGGAACTCCCAGACGCTATGAAACGATATATGCAAAATAATGTGGTGAGCAGAAGTAATCATAAAATCATGGCCTGTATTACTTCGGTGTTATAACTACTGTTGTATCTAAGGAAGGAATGAATAAGAAGATGGTTGTGTACATATATGGTATATGTCGTGTCGTGTTGGACGATGAAATGTTGGTGCATAATTTGTGTCATTTAAGTGATTGATCGATCATGGTGTATGTATATGATGTTTTTGGCTATATCTCACTAGATAAAATAGTGGATGAATGTGCACCTGTGAGAGATATGTATGTGTGTATGTTATGACTGTGTTGTTTGTTTTGTGCGATGATTTGGGGCGAGACAAGCTGCGGCCTCTGAGATCTAACCCGACTCGTTTTATTCGGGTAATCGGTTGCTGATGATGTAACGAGGAGTGGTTCGGTGTAATCGAGCAAACTTTCGGGACAAAATTTTTTGGAGGGGAGTATTGTAACACCCCAAATCTCAATTTGGGTAAAGATTGGGTGACACGGCCTGGGACACGGGCGTGTCCCAGGGCAAATCATGCTCGGGTCGATGAACTACGCTCGACAATCGTCGAGCGACAAGCAAGGGGAGTACACGGCCTACGACACGGGCATTTCACAGGGCGTGTCCTTTTGCGGGATTCAGCCAGGCGTGCGTGTGTTGAGAGACACAGGTGTGTCTTGGGGTACACGACCTGGGACACGAGAGTGTCCCATGGTCGTGTCCCACTCGGGTGAGTTGATGTTGTGCTGGGTGAAGTACACGGCTGCTAGATATGGGCGTGTAAACCATGATACGGGCGTGTAGGGTGTGACACGGGCATGTGACACGGGCGTGTACTGTTTGGATTTGAGTCGGTTGTGTGCCGCTTAAGGGACACAGCCTGTGACATGGGCGTGTCACAGGGTATGTCAGGCCGTGTTCAGCCTATTTTTGGGCAAATCAGGGCCGTTTGTTTTCCTTATCATGGATCCAAAGGTCCAGGCCCCTTCCTTATGGATAAAAGGCCGAGAATGAGGGGGGGAGAAGCTTATTCAAGCCATTCTTCTTCTTCTTCTCATTCTCAAAGAAAGAGAGAGAGAGCAAGGGAAGGAGGGAAGGGAAGAGGAAGCCAGCTGCTGGAGGAGCTATGGAGTGCGGATTCAAGATCCTAGTTTGGATTCGTGAAGGCAAAGCCGAGGCAGTGATTTCCATCCGGCTAGGTCATGGCTCCAAAGCGATCTTCAAGGGTAACGATCTCCTTCTTGGACATTGAAGTCCTTTCTTTATGCATATGCATGGAATCCTCCACCAAGAGGTGGACATCGTAAGTGATTCCAAGTTGAGTCTACATCTAGAGCCAGAAGTGTGGAGTACGGCATAAGCATGCTGTGTGAAGCCTATCTAGACGGTTAGCCTGGATTGGTGATGGTTATGGGTAAACCGGAGAAGACTCCGTGGATTTGATGTTGTGTAAGGTCTATGCGTGTAGCCTCTATTGTATGGATGTTGATCTTAGATACTTTGTGAAAGCTCCTAGTTGTCGTGAGAGGTCAATTGGTAGCAACGCCTAGGGAGCGCGAGATAAACCCGACGTGCTACACCACTAGGGTGGGTTGATCTGTATTAGTTGAGGGGTCGATTGGTGGCAATACCTGGGGAGCCGAGTTAAACCTGGCTTGCTACTCCACTAGGGTGGGTCGATCTATATTAGGATGGAAGGTCGATTGGTGGTAATGCCTGGGGAGCACAGATAAACCCGGCTTGCTACTCCACTAGGGTGGGTCGATCTGCTCATGTTTGTTGTGAGGGTAGTACCTCTGAGTGGGATGGATGGAATGTCGCCAGCTTGCGGGATTGGTGGACTACGACCGGCCAACCGACAAGTTAAAATCCTCTGATCGGCGGTGGACGACGAGTATATCTGGTACACCAATAAGGTGCCCTGAGTGTACGGAGCGTCAGGTGAATACCAGCATTTGTGGCATGGTTGTGATTGATAGCTTGATAGATGTTATGATGGCAATGCATATAGGGAAGGAACCACTGCCTTGGGCAAGGGGTAGGGTCGTTATTATTGGTCAGCTAATGCTGACCGTTGCTTTATTTGCCGCTCTTGAGGTGGATGACTATTTGCAGGTGCTGGTGGATTGAATTGAATTGAGCGGAATAAAGGCTTGCTGCGAAGGCCCTTGAAGGTCGTGCGACGAATGTTTGGATTTCATGTGTGGCCGGTCTGCGTGCCGATGTATGAAGCTGTAAATTTGTAAAGAGTAACATATAAGGCCTTAAGGTCGTGAGCGTGTGTGTGTTGTATACATTCATGTTATATATATAAATATGGAGTTTATATATTTATGGGCATTCGTTGTGCTGAGTTCATCTAACATAAAATGTTGCGCTAGAATGCTTTGTGTTAGGCATGAGTAGAATGAGATTTTGATTTCCACACGTAATTCCGTCATTTGTCTGTGAAATATGGCGCGGGGCCCCGGCCGGACCCATCGATATATTCCATGTGACAAATGGAGGCGTTACACTAAGTTAGTGGGAAAATGGTAATTCCAGTTATCCATAGCCCATAATTCTTATAAATTGAGGGGGCCACTATCAAGTGCCCCCAAGTTCTCGGAGTTTGTGGCCGGAGTGAGAGGAGGGAAGAAACATTATCTAATTTGCATGCATGGAAGGTCTGCATAAGTGCATGGAGGCACGGTTTTACGACGTGCTTATGCATGGTCGCATCATGCGCTTGAGTGCGGCAGCACCCCACTCTTGTGTGCGGTCGTGCCTCGCGCTGGCGCAACAACGAGCCTGTATTGTGCGTCCTTGCGTGGCAACATGACGATCTGTGAGTCATGTCTAAAATCTGGATTTCACCTTCCTCCTTGTGAGGACGTGATTGAAATCTTTAAGTTCTATTGCGTGTCGGTCTTCTAGTTTACCTCTACTAGCATGAAGAGGATTATGGGCTTGATTGCCTTTTTTCGGGAGCAGGGTTTGCGATTCTCCTTAGACTTGTTCAAGGAGTGGTGTGAGTCTTTCACATGTATGAGTTGCCAGAACGAAGTGCGCAACAATGAGAGATGGATTCACTTTGAAGATATGGTCGATCATCGACATGGGAACACCCTGTATAGGTATATCAGGAATTGATGGGAGCTTTCAGAGCAATGGAGGTCGCTTCCCTTGGTGTGTCATCATATGACGGGATGGGAGCGAGAGTTTATTCTAATACTGAGGTTCAATGATCTGGTCACACTGGTTAGGCCCCCTTTTCTGCATCCCTTCCCCTGTTGATAGAAACGATTGTTGTTGTGTGGGCTCTCTTTAGCCGTGGAGCGATTTGCTGCCATTCCTTTGGATCGTGAAAGAATGTGAAAGCTAGTTTTCAAGTGCAACAGTTTTGGGTCTACACTGCCTTCTTCTTTCCGGTCGGGTGGCCATATTGACGAGACGGCTTCCCACAGTTGCATTTATCGATCCTAAGATAGAGATCCTGAATTCTGTTGCCCCTCAACCACCCATGATGGCATTTTTGCGCTTCCACTAGCAAAAGCAAGGCGAGTCTCCTCTTCTCTTGAGGCGATGACTATTGCAACAAGAAAAGTACTTTTGTTTTTGAGCTTTTACGATTTGAAAGAAATCTATCTTTTTTATTCTTTTTGCATAATAGAGTCCTGACCAACGTCGCCCAAATGTGGAATGACTGTTATTTGGGTCTGAAGGACGGGTACTTCGCTCTTCAGGAGGAGCTTCGCTGGGCAAAAAATGCCTTGTCTGATTTGAAGGCGAAGAGGGACCGCGACGTTTCTCGCTTCCATTGGATGGAGACTAACTTGTGAGCTGAGCTAGAGAAGCTGCAGGAGGAGCTTGGTACATAGAAACCTCTTATCCAGAAGATGGTCCATTTGTTTGAGGTGGCATAGAGAGAGGTGTTCCGTCAGGACGAGCTATGCTTCCTAAGGACTGAGGTGGAGAGGCTCTTCCCATTTGACCAGGCTGATGAGGAGTTAAAGGTCGCAAGAGTCGCCGGGTATAAGGACTCCTTGGCCTACATGTAGGACCGTTGACAACTTTCTGAGGAGATCCGAGCAGAGATGATCACAGACATAGAGACTTTGTTGGAGGACGAACACGGGATGGCCTTCAAGTGGGGGATGGGAAGACCATTTGTATGGGGGAGCGGAAGCTTGGTTGCGGTGTAGCTAAGCTCAGCATTAGCGACCTTTCTGAGTACGAATGCTCTAATATTGACATTGAGAAGTTACTCGCATGCTTTTGTACCTTTGTTCATGCATATAATATGTTCTTTGTATTTGTGATGTATGTTATTGCACTTTAGACGCATGTGTTGCTTGCATAGTAATTTGTGGCTTTTTCCAGTTTGTAGTATTACTCGTGTAATACTTTACTTTTGCTGTGCCATCATTCCTTTTTATGCGTGACTTTAATAAGGACTTTCAACACTTTGCACCCCCAAAAATATCACTTTTGGTACTTTGCACCTCAAATGTTTAAATATTGCACTTTGCACCCTCATTCTCATATTCTTGGCACTTTACACTCTAGGCCTTTGAATTCAGCTATCAGAAATTATCCTTTCTATGATGCAAAGTGCCAAGAATATGAGAATGAGGGGTGCAAAGTGCAATATTTAAACATTTAGGGTGTGAAGTGCCAAAAGTTGTATTTTTAGGGGTGCAAAGTGTCAAAACTCCGTTTTTTTTAGTTTTTTAGCACCACTGCATAGGGGCAGGGCCCCGACGGTGTTGTGAACTATTGTGAAGGTGAAGGGCGGACATTTAGAGCCAGTAGTGCATAGTCAAGGGGACTAGCCCGGAGTTCCGGTGAAGGGCAGATGCTTCAAACCATTTGACCTAATACAATGGTACAACACAGACGCTTCGAGTGGGGTAATGCGCGATCAGGGGGACTGGACCCAGAGTTTCGGTGAAGGTTGGATGTTTCGAACTGTTTGACCTACTACAAGGGTGAAGTACGGACACTTCAAGCTGGGTAGTGCACGGTCAGGGAGACTGTCCCCGAAGTTCTTGTGAAGGGTGAACGCTTTGAACTGTTTGACCAACTACAATGGTGAAGGGTGTACGCTTCGAGCTGGGTAGTTCGCAATCGGGGGTATTGCCCCAGGAATTCTGGAGAAGGGTGGATGCTTCAAACCATTTGAACTACTATAAAGGCAGACGCTTCTAGCCAGTAGTGAGCGGTTAGGGGAACTGGCCCTTCTTGGAGCATGTGTTTCACACTCCTTGGTCTGAAAATAACAAATCCTGAATGTATTTGATCATAGTGTATTTGTGGTGTACATATATAACATGTACAACACTTTGATGAGTTAGGATGGGTGACATACGATAAGTTTTACAAGAAGAGATATCACAAGCGATATCCACTATCGCCAAGCGATAGCATACTGACGTTATCCATGACATAGGCCATGATTCTCAACGATTGACACAAAGCGTATAACTTCACGATATCTCCAGGCGATATTGAGATATAGCGGTGTGATAGGCCCACGTCCGTACACGTTCTACAGCTTCCCGGCATAGTCATTGCAGAGTGGGACATGTGGCAACAAACGAAGATAACGTAGGCGATACCTAGCTATCACCAGACGATAGTACAAAAACTATATATAGGCTGGATTTTGGGAAATTGATGTTACACACCTACAAGAGCCTTCATCTCGTGCATCTCCAGCCTGATAACTTCGCGGAACCAGAAAAACTCTTAAGGGTTCAAGCAAGTTCAAGAGCGAAGAAGGGACCTTTCGTGCTTTTCAACTTTGGTGAACTTTGCAAGGATTTGTTGTGACGCCCAAAAGGTCGTCACAAAATACGCTAAATAAAATATCTAGACGAAATAAATTTAAAATGGTCATCGCAGCGAAATCTGAATTTGTATGAAATTTCGTTTAGAATTAATGTGTATATCATTATGTTGCATGTAAACAAATGAAGTTAAAACTTCATGCAAAAGGGTGCTAATAACAATTATGATTATATATTTACATTGAGTGTTAATTGAGTTTAGACTGGTTTTCCTCTTCTTTTTTCTTAAGCGGTGGAATAAAATAAATAGAAATATATGCGGCAGGGGGGATTGGACCGATCAAATAGGTGAAATAAATCCCGTAAGTAATGAATTGGTGGAGGTATCCTTCTCATTTCTCATGCACAACACCTCGATCCCGACACTGGACGGGAACCACTCGGTTACAGCTTTGGGGGAAAAGCCCGCCGATTTCGATGCCAGACAGAAATTATCTGCTTCAGTTTTGGGGGAAAAGTTAACCCTGCTCTTCCTCTAAAGTTCTCCGTGAGATTTAAATCTAAACGGAGTAAAGACACCTAAGTTCTTCATCTCTTCTTCGATGTTAGTATATTATTCTCATTTCGATTTGTTTAACTTGAAGATTTTGAAACATTTGGAGTTTAGGGCATGCAAACAATTATGATTTTAGTGCTATTTATCTAATAGGCATGTTATTTTTGACTTACATGTGAAGAAATAAACATGTTTATGATATGCATAATTGATACTATTTTACTAGCAAGAGTGAATTATGTTTATGATTAAGGATTAGTTGTGCATGGTATAAATATTGTTGAAATCTCATGTTATCTCATATTTTATGAATGGAAAGTGGAAACACTGATTTTGTTATTAGGAATGTTGTATATGTAAAAGAAACCACTAAAATTGAAGTTTTACTCAGGAGATATTGTTATTCTCCCATGAGAGGACTCTTTTTGCATAACAAATGCTATAATTTCAGATATGCCCATCATGAATCATGATTAATTGAGGATGCCTTATTTTGTGTAAAGATTGAACGTATTAATGATATAGTTTTGCTGAAACTACATATTATATATATGCTTTGGAAGGCCATTGAAAATTAAGTTAGTAACGCATACAAAGGGTGTGTGGGATAAAAAAGATCAAGTAAAGATAAATAGGTTGTATTGGGTTTATGCCCTAACTAAATGTTATGTATGTTAATGTTGATGAAGAGTTGATGTAGAAAATTTTACACGAGTATGATGGTCTTGATTTTCTTGATTTAGTAGTATTACTACCAAGCATGTTATTATTTCGGGATTATTGTAAACAAGCTTAGCATGTCCAAATTCATATCATTTAGAGATGACTTGGGAGTGTGTTTAATTTGTTTGTAAATGTAAATGAATATGAAACATTTATGTAATTAAGCTTGGGTGAGAATTGTGTATAAACACTCTTTGGGAAGGATGTTCCAAATTTAAAGACCTTACTACTTATATAGACATATGATTATTAACTGCTAATAGTTATACAAAAGGATGGTGTTGCCCGATCGACGAGGTGATGATCCAAGAAATGACAAAAATAAGGATAAAGTTATGATGAGTGCTTCTTGCTTTACAATAGTTTACTTGTATATCATCTTCTCTTAATAATTATTTTGCCCACAATATTAAATAGAATATTTTAAGAAATGCATGTATGACATTGTGTTAAGAGTATCTGTAGAATGATATAAGTCCAGTTGGGTCATTAATCGATCTTAAGCGAGTTGTGCGCACTGGATAACCTATGAGAATCAACTTAGTTGGGCCTTATTGGCCTTAAGCGAGTTGTGCGCACTAAATTGACCAATAACGAGGACTGAAATGCAGAAACCCTTAACTATGCTATAAGAACCAAGAAAATCTAAAGATATACATATTATGGCTAAGAACTCCCTTTATTGCTTTCATATATATATGTGCACCTTATGCTAACTTACTTTTATTTACATGTCGTGCTAAAGAAGTTAACTCCCCGCTTAGTCTTTTAACACTAACCCTTTCATTTCAAAAAACTTTAGGTACTAAATGAAAATCAGTGTAAGCTGGAACTCTATCGAGCATGATATAAACGACTAGTAGGCATTTTTGAAGTGGCCAACACTCGAGAGAGTTGTTGCAGTGCTAAACTTTGCTTGCTTGCCAAGAAAGACTTTTAATTACTAGTTGTAAATTATGAAGCTATTGTAGAGTTTTGTTGTGGACATGTAATGATATGTAAATTATGGAATAAGAGTTTCTTTCTGCAATGTTATTTCAATACTATTGTGGCATAAATATCATTTGTCTTTTCAAAAAAGAAATATTAATTATATACTATTCCTCTGTGACAGACAAGGGCCGTTACAGAAAATGGTATCAGAGGCAGGTTTCGAGGTGATGCCACATATATTGTTGTATAACTAGTACAGAATTTGAAACTAATACTTATTATATCATAAATGTCCTTAGTGTGAAATCTAATTCAAGTTTAAAACACAGGAGCATGAGTCTTCTATTCGGCGAGCTCATGAAGAGTCGGTGATGTCTGCGGAAAGTGAGACAGAGCAGCGTGTGGAATTTGAATTTGTATGAAATTTCGTTTAGAATTAATGTGTATACCATTATGTTGCATGTAAACAAATAAAGTTAAAACTTCATGCAAAAGGGTGCTAATAACAATTCTGATTATATATTTACATTGAGTGTTAATTGAGTTTAGACTTTTTTTCCTCTTCCTTTTTCTTAAGCGGTGGAATAAAATAAATAGAAATATATGCGGCAGGGGGGATTGGACGGATCAAATAGGTGAAATAAATCCTGTAAGTAATGAATTGGTGGAGGTATCCTTCTCATTTCTCATGCACAACACCTCGATCCCGACACTGGACGGGAACCACTCGGTTACAGCTTTGGGGGAAAAGCCCGCCGATTTCGATGCCAGGCAGAAATTATCGGCTTCAGTTTTGGGGGAAAAGTTAACCCTGCTCTTCCTCTAAAGTTCTCCGTGAGATTTAAATCTAAACGGAGTAAAGACACCTAAGTTCTTCATCTCTTCTTCGATGTTAGTATATTATTCTCATTTCGATTTGTTTAACTTGAAGATTTTGAAACATTTGGAGTTTAGGGCATGCAAACAATTATGATTTTAGTGCTATTTATCTAATAGGCATGTTATTTTTGACTTACATGTGAAGAAATAAACATGTTTATGATATGCATAATTGATACTATTTTACTAGCAAGAGTGAATTATGTTTATGATTAAGGATTAGTTGTGCATGGTATAAATATTGTTGAAATCTCATGTTATCTCATATTTTATGAATGGAAAGTGGAAACACTGATTTTGTTATTAGGAATGTTGTATATGTAAAAGAAACCACTAAAATTGAAGTTTTACTCATGAGATATTGTTATTCTCCCATGAGAGGACTCTTTTTGCATAACAAATGCTATAATTTCAGATATGCCCATCATGAATCATGATTAATTGAGGATGCCTTATTTTGTGTAAAGATTGAACGTATTAATGATATAGTTTTGCTAAAACTACATATTATATATATGCTTTGGAAGGCCATTGAAAATTAAGTTAGTAACACATACAAAGGGTGTGTGGGATAAAAAAGATCAAGTAAAGATAAATAGGTTGTATTGGATTTATGCCCTAACTAAATGTTATGTATGTTAATGTTGATGAAGAGTTGATGTAGAAAATTTTACACGAGTATGATGGTCTTGATTTTCTTGATTTAGTAGTATTACTACCAAGCATGTTATTAATTCGGGATTATTGTAAACAAGCTTAGCATGTCCAAATTCATATCATTTAGAGATGACTTGGGAGTGTGTTTAATTTGTTTGTAAATGTAAATGAATATGAAACATTTATGTAATTAAGCTTGGGTGAGAATTGTGTATAAACACTCTTTGGGAAGGATGTTCCAAATTTAAAGACCTTACTACTTATATAGACATATGATTATTAACTGCTAATAGCTATACAAAAGGATGGTGTTGCCCGATCGACGAGGTGATGATTGATAACTTCGCAAAAAGAAGTTATCTTCATCTCTATTTTAACCATTTTTAGCCATGTTATGTGAAATTTATGCATGAAAAGTAGATAAAATCCAATTGCCGCATGATTTGGAGTCAAAATATTTGTACTCTAATTGTTCATATGTTTTTATGATAGGATTCGGGGAGAATTTAAGTCAAGGATTGAAGACTAAGTATTGTGAAAAATCTGGGAAAAATGTTACAACATATTCTCAACATTCTGGCAGGTCAAACTGTGCAGAAAAACAGAACCAGAAATGTTGCAACATATTCACAACATTTTTGGCAGTTACAGGAAATTCAAATCCGAAAATGCCAAGTTTTGGACAGTTACAACCTATTTCAAAGCATCCATTCAACATTTTAAAATGACTGGATGTGGGGCCCACTAGGAGAAAAAGAGGGAAAGTTTAAAAGAGGAAAATTTCAGCCATAAAAGGGGGGATTCATTTCTATTCTTGGACAGCCATTAGAGAAGAAAAACTGTAGGGAGAGGAATTCGGTCAAGGAAGAACCAGTCCAGTCTTGGCGTTCGGGCTGAAGGAAACGCTTCCACATCACTGGAAAAGGGAAGATTCGCATTTCTTTCGAAATGTTTAGTAAGATCTCTTCAGTTTTGTGTTATTTTCCCGCAGTCATGAACTAAAACTCTCTAGTCTTGCATGATGAGAGTAGTATGTGTATTTTGATGATGAACATCTTTGATTTTGAGTTTGTTTTGTGATTATCTTTATAGATCTTGTGATTTTTATGGTGAAATTGTTGGATCATGTCTTTTTATTATATTGCGCCGCGAGAATCGAGAGAAGAGCGGCGTAACGTTAATTTAAGGGCTAGTTTATCTCAGTGCGAGAATCGAGAGATGAGCAATGTGAATCATTAACCAACATTTCTTTATTTTCACGGCGTTTCAAGAGTCGAGAGAGGAGAAACATGCGTGTATCACAAGATCTATTGAGTTTTGAAAAGTGAAAGAGATTTCCTTTTTATGCTTGCGAATTTGATCCTTGCACTTCATAATATTTTCGTTTTTCCTAAGTTAGAGATAACTAGGGTTGCGTAGATATTAAGACTCCTTGTATCGAGAGATAAAGGTTTCTTCTTTAAAAATCATCGCAAGATAATCCAAAGTTCAACCAAATGAAATATTTATTTGATCACCATCATGTTACACATATGAAATCAGAAATGCAAGGCTATTTTCTCTAATTGCTAAGAAATTACTTTAAGATCTAGTTAAATTAGTTTTAATATTTATCTAAAAGTTTTAATCTATTTTTAGAAAATCAATTAATCATTTTACTTGGATTCATAGAAACAGTGTAACTAGTAATTGTAAGCGCTAAACCCATCACTTCTCTGTGGGAACGATCTCACTCACTTTGTATTACTTGTACGACACGTATACTTGCGTTTTCAAGCTCTATTTTGCGCGTATCAAGTTTTTGCGAGGTGATGATCCAAGAAATGACAAAAATAAGGATAAAGTTATGATGAGAGCTTCTTGCTTTACAATAGTTTACTTGTATATCATCTTCTCTTAATAATTATTTTGCCCACAATATTAAATAGAATATTTTAAGAAATGCATGTATGACATTGTGTTAAGAGTATCTGTAGAATGATATAAGTCCAGTTGGGTCATTAATCGATCTTAAGCGAGTTGTGCGCACTGGATAACCTATGAGAATCAACTTAGTTGGGCCTTATTGGCCTTAAGCGAGTTGTGTGCACTAAATTGACCAATAACGAGGACTGAAATGCAGAAACCCTTAACTATGCTATAAGAACCAAGAAAATCTAAAGATATACATATTATGGCTAAGAACTCCCTTTATTGCTTTCATATATATATGTGCACCTTATGCTATCTTACTTTTATTTACATGTCGTGCTAAAGAAGTTAACTCCCCGCTTAGTCTTTTAACACTAACCCTTTCATTTCAAAAAACTTTAGGTACTGAATGAAAATCAGTGTAAGCTGGAACTCTATCGAGCATGATATAAACGACTAGTAGGTATTTTTGAAGTGGCCAACACTCGAGAGAGTTGTTGCAGTGCTAAACTTTGTTTGCTTGCCAAGAAAGACTTTTAATTACTAGTTGTAAATTATGAAGCTATTGTAGAGTTTTGTTGTGGACATGTAATGATATGTAAATTATGGAATAAGAGTTTCTTTCTGCAATGTTATTTCAATACTATTGTGGCATAAATATCATTTGTCTTTTCAAAAAAGAAATATTAATTATATACTATTCATCTGTGACAGACAAGGGCCGTTACAGAAAATGGTATCAGAGGCAGGTTTCGAGGTGATGCCACATATAGTGTTGTATAACTAGTACAGAATTTGAAACTAATACTTATTATATCATAAATGTCCTTAGTGTGAAATCTAATTCAAGTTTAAAACACAGGAGCATGAGTCTTCTATTCGGCGAGCTCATGAAGAGTCGGTGATGTCTGCGGAAAGTGAGACAGAGCAGCGTGTGAATCTGCGAGTAGCGGACATGGCACAGGCAATGGCAGAGGCTATCCGACTAGCCAGGGATACACCTCCAATAGTACATCCTATTGACCCATTGGGTAAACTACCACAACGGCTAGTGGATGTCGATCTTCAACAATTTCTGGAGTTAAAGCCACCTGCCGTCAGGGGAGGACTAACCCCGATTGAAATTGAAGATTGGATTCTAAGGATGGAAACTATTTTCCGGGTAATGCATTGCTCCAAAAATCGAAAGATTGAGTTGACGACTTTCTTATTTGAAGGAGAAGCTGAAAGATGGCGGGTCACTATCATGAGTGGGAAGTTTGCCGATAAAGGAATTACTGATATTTCCTAGAAGAAATTTGTTGATGAGTTTACCAATTGGTTTATCCCAACTTCAGAAAAGGGACTGATGCAAGAGAAATTTCTATGTATAGTGCAAGGAAATTGCATTGTACGACAGTACAAGGCAGAGTTTTCTAACACAGCCTTTTATGCAGGAGCCTTAATGACATAAGAAAAGGATCGATGTCGTCGCTTCCAATAAGGTTTACAAGATAATATTCGTACATTTCTCGTACCATTAGAACTTATAAATTATAGCAGTCTTGTTACAAAAGCACGTTTAACTAAAATAGATATGGAGAAGACTCAAAGTAGGAGAGATTTCATGAAGAAACGATCAGGTGAAGGATCGAGTAAAGAGTCTTCAGGAAAGTCCACTGGGTCCTCATGGAAGAAAAAGAAATGGACTCAACCTTCCCCTTCGGCTACGTCAGGAAGTGTGACTCAACCCTCTATTAGTAAGTGTGAAAAATGTGGGAAAGTACATAAAGTTCAATGTTTGTTTGGTACTGGTGTATGTTATATTTGTCGCCAGCCTGGGCATCGACAAAGTGAATGGCCAAAGAGGCAAGCAAAGGAAGGAGGCTTTAAAGGAACATCAGAATCTTATCGTCAACGAGTGTTTCATACGAGAACTTTGAAAGAAGGTGAATCTATTGCTTCTACATCCGCATTAGTGGAGCCTAGCCATGAGGATCAGCACATACAACCTCGTGTATTTAATCTGGGACCCCAAGAGGCTAAAGATGATGATACGATCATCACAGGTATGATTTATGCATACGATCACTTATTGAGGGTTTTATTTGATACGGGTACAAGTCATTCCTTCGTTTCAACACATATCTTGAATATCCTTCGAAGATAACCATATGTAACATAAGATATATTACATGTAATCATACCCAATAATTACATAATGACAACACAATTACCGGTTCAACTGCAAATTTAAATCAATGAAAAAGTGTTGGAAGTAGATCTGGCAGTCTTACCGATATCTGAATATGATATCAGATTGGGCATGGACTGGTTGTCAAAGTATGAAGGAGTGATTAATTGTAAAATGAAAGAACTTATAATTATTTGCCCAGACCGAAGTCTAATATCATTTAAAGGGCTAACTGAAGTAGCAAAAGTAATGATATCAGCAATGAAGGCATTGAAGGCAATTCGAAAGGGAGATGAAGTCATATTAATTATGATCAAAGAAATAAAGGAAGAGAAGAAAGATATTTCTGAGGTGCTAGTGGTATGCGAATTTTTGAAAGTGTTTCCTGATGACCTGCCAGGAGTGCCTCCCAACAGAGAGTTGGAATTTACAATCCCTCTTATTGAAGGAGCTACCCTAGTGGCAAAAACACCATATCGTATGGCTCTAAAGGAACTAGTAGAGTTGAAATCCCTGTTGCAAGAACTTGTAGATAAAAAATTCATACAACCCAACTCTTCACCCTAGGGAGCCCCTATTTTATTTGTAAGAAAGAAGGATGGAACACTCCGCCTTTGCATTGATTACAAAGAACTTAATAAGTTGACAGTACAAAACAAGTACTCCCTTCCTCTTAATGATGATCTCTTTGATCAATTAGTGCATATGACCATGTTCTCAAAAATTGATTTGAGATCGGGTTACTACCAGTTGAGAGTCAAAGAAGGTTATGTTTTTAAAACAGCATTCAGTACCAGATATGACGACTTTGAATTTGTTGTCATGCCATTTGGGTTAACAAACGCCCTGCAACGTTTATGGATCTAATGAATCAAGTGTTTAAAGATTATTTAGATAAATGTATCATTCTTTTTATTGACGACATTTTGATATATTCTAAGACGGAAGAAGAACATGTGCAACATTTGAGAATGACACTGCAAACTTTAAAGGATCACCAATTATATGCCAAATTTTCTAAGTGAGCATTTTGGTTAAAAGAAGTGTCCTTCTTGGGTCATGTTATAAATGCACAAGGATTAGCCGCAGACCTTAGCAAAATTGAGGCAATCATTCAGTGGCCCTGCCCTACGACTGTAACAGTAGTGAGGAGTTTTCTAGGATTAGCTAGCTACTACAGGAAGTTCGTTAAGAATTTCTCTAAATTGGCGTTACCATTAACGAAATTGACCAGGAAAAATATATCTTTTCATTGGGATGATGAATGTCAGTTAGCTTTTGAAGATTTAAAAGCGACACTAACAACTGCCCCTATCTTAGTAATGCCCTCAGGATCAGAAGGATTTTAAATTTTCAGTGATGCATCATACCAAGGTCTTGGTTGTGTACTAATGCAGCACGAAAAGGTTATTGCTTATGCCTCTCGACAATTATAGGACGCCGATAGAAAATATCCAACTCATGATCTGGAATTGGCAGAAGTCGTTTTTGCGTTGAAAATATGGTGCCACTATTTATATAGAGTCTAATGCGAAATTTTACGGATCATAAAAACTTGAAGTATATTTTTACACAAAAGGAATTAAACCTTCGTCAACGACGTTGGTTGAAATTTATTAAAGATTATGACGTTGATATCCAGTATCACCTAGGTAAAGCTAATACTATAGTGGATGCACTGAGTCAGAAGAACACAGTTACCCTTTCAGTAATGTTATAATATAATCAGAATATAATACATGAATTACAGAAGATGGATATATCTCTTATCTTTACTTAGAAGATAAACAAGCTCAGTTGTTTCAAATGCAGATCTAATATACACTAAAAGAAAGAACTTTGAAGGCAATCTTTCAGGATCCCTTCTTTGTAACCTTAATGGAGAAAGTGAGAAGGGAGAGGTAAATAATTTTACAGAAAAAGAAGGATTACTATTCATGAATGGTAGGCTCTGTATTCCAAATGCAGATAATCTGAGAACTGATATTTTGTTTGAAGTGCATAATACGCCATATTCCACTCATCCCGGTCATACTAAAATGTATCATGATTTAAAACAAGATTTTTGGTGGCCAGGGATAAAGAAGGATGTAATTACATATATTACCAAATATCACACCTGCCAGGTAGTGAAAGCGGCACATATGAAATCAAGAGGTTACCTAAAATCATTACCTATTCCCGAATGGGAAATGAGACGACATTGCAATGGATTTTGCTTGGGGTTTACCAAGAAGTAAGCAAGGAAATGATGATGTTTAGGTAATTATAGATCGTTTGACAAAGAGTGCACACTTCATTACCGCAAAACAAAGCAGATCAATTTAGAGATTAGTGGATGAATACATTGACGTCATCGTTAAGCTCTATGGAATACCCAGAACAATTGTTTCAGACAGGGATGGACGATTAATGTCTGACACGTGGAGACTGGTACAAAAAAGATTGGGAACAAGATTGTTATATAGTACAACATTTCATCCTCAAACAGATGGACAATCAGAACGCATAATTCAGTTATTATAAGATTTATTATGAATGATTGTTCTTGATTTAAAATGATCTTGGGAAAAATACTTATCTTTAGTTGAATTTGCGTACAATAACAGTTATCAATCTACAATTCAAATGACCCCTTTTGAAGCACTATATAGAAGGAAATGTCGAACACCTCTAAGTCGAGCAGAAGATGGGGAAAGAAGACTATACAAAAAGGAAATGGTGGATAAACTACAGAAAAAATTGTATTTATACAAAACCGAATGAAGATTGCACAAGATCGCCAACAAAAATACTGTAATACACGACATCATCGTGTGGAATTTCAGGTTGGAGATCAAGTATGCTTAAAGATAAAACCATTTAAAGGTGTCTCAAGACTACAGAAGATTGGGAAGCTAAATCCATGATATGTAGGACCTTTTCCTATAATTGAACGTGTGGGCGATATGTCATACAGATTGACAATAACAGATATTCACAACATATTCACGATGTTTTCCATGTATCATCACTGCAAAAATATATAGTTGATCCAGATAAGATAATCTGTACCGCAAATCTACACATTGAGCCAGATTTATTGAGTCCAACAGAACCTTATCAAATTCTTGATTGACGGACCAAACGATTATGGAATAAAGATGTCAATTTTGTGAAAATATAGTGGAAAGGACGCCCAAAAAGTGAAGCCACTTGGGAACGAGAAGATCTCTTTTGGAACTTGTTTCTAACATTTTGAAGGTACGTCATTTTCGAGGAAGAAAATTTTTATAAGAAGGGGTGTAATTGTGACGCCCAAAAGGTCATCATAAAATACGCTAAATAAAATATCTAGACGAAATAAATTTAAAATAGTCGCCGCAGCGAAATCTGAATTTGTATGAAATTTCATTTAGAATTAATGTGTATACCATTATGTTGCATGTAAACAAATAAAGTTAAAATTTCATGCAAAGGGGTGCTAATAACAATTCTGATTATATATTTACATTGGGTGTTGATTGAGTTTAGACCGGTTTTTCTCTTCCTTTTTCTTAAGCGGTGGAATAAAATAAATAAAAATATATGCGGCAAGGGGGATTGGACTGATCAAATAGGCAAAATAAATCCCCTAAGTAATGAATCGGTGGAGGTATCCTTCTAATTTCTCATGCACAACACCTCGATCCTGACACTGGACGGAACTGCTCGGTTATAGCTTTGGGGGAAAGCTCGCCGATTTCAACGCCAGGCGGAAATTATCAGCTTCCGTTTTATGGGAGAAGTTAATCATGCTTTTCCTCTAAAGTTCTTCGTGAGATTTAAACCTAAACGGAGTAAAGACACCTAAGTTCTTCATCTCTTCTTCGATGTTAGTATATTATTCTCATTTCAATTTGCTTAACTTGAAGATTTTGAAACATTTGGGGTTTAGGGCATGCAAAATATTATGATTATAGTGCTATTTATCTAATAGGCATGCTGAATTTGCTTACCTTGAAGTAAACCACTAAAATTAAAGTTTTACTCATGAGATATTGTTATTCTCCCACGAGAGGGCTCTTTTTGCATAATAAATATTATAATTTTAGGTATGCCCATCATGAATCATGACCTTATTTTGTGTAATGATTTAATGTATTAATGATATAGTTTTGCTGAAACTGCATATTATATATATATGCTTTGAAAGACCGTTGAAAATTAAGTTAGTAACGCATACAAAGGGTGTGTGGGATAAAAAAGATCAAGTAAAGATAAATAGTTTGTATTGGATTTATGCCCTAACTAAATGTTATGTATGTTAAAGGTTATGAAGAGTTGATGTAGAAAATTTTACACGAGCATGATGGTCTTGATTTTCTTGATTTAGAAGTATTACTACCAAGCATGTTATTATTTGGGGATTATTGTATGCAAGCTTAGCATGTCCAAATTTATATCATTTAGAGATGACTTGGGAGTGTGTTTAATTTGTTTGTAAATGTAAATGAATATGAAACATTTATGTAATTAAGCTTGGGTGAGAATTGTGTATAAACACTTTTTGTGAAGGATGTTCCTAATTTAAAGACCTTACTCCTTATATAGACATATGATTATTAACTGCTAAAAGATATACAAAAGGATGGTGTCGCCCGATCGACGAGGTGATGATCCAAGAAATGACAAAATAAGGAGAAAGTTATGGCGAGATTTTCTTGCTTTATAATAGTTTACTTGTATATCATCTTCTTTTAATAATTGTTTTTCCCACAATATTAAATAGAATATTTTAAGAAATGCATGTATGACATTGTGTTAAGGGTATCTGTAGAATGATATAAGTCCAGTTGGGTCTTTAATCGACCTTAAGCGAGTTTTATGCACTAGATAACATATGTGAATCAACTTAGTTGGGCCTTATTGGCCTTAAGCGAGTTGTGCGCACTAAGTTGACTAATAACGAGGACTAAAATGCAGAAACCCTTAACTATGCTATAAGAACCAAGAAAATCTAAAGACATACATATGATGGCTAAGAACTCCCTTTATTGCTTTCAAATATATACATGTGCACCTTATTCTATCTTACTTTTATTTACATGTCGTGCTAAAGAAGTTAACTCCTCGCTTATTCTTTTATTTAAAGACTAACCCTTTCATTTCAAAAATTTTTAGGTACTAAACGAAAATCAGAGAAGTTGGAACTCTATCGAGCGTGGTATAAACGACTAGTAGGCATTTTTGAAGTGGCCAACACTCGAGAGAGTTGTTGTAGTGCTAAACTTTGCCTGCTTGCCAAGAAAGACTTTGAATTACTAGTTGTAAATTATGAAGCTATCGTAAACTTTTATTGCGGACATGTAATGATATGTAAATTATGGAATAAGAGTTTCTTTCTGCACTGTTATTTCAATATTATTGTGGCATAAATATCATTTGTCTTTTCAAAAAGAAATGTTAATTATATATTATTCCTCTGTGACGGAGAAGGGCCGTTACATTTGTCGTCTTCTTCAACACTCAAGATCAGAGGGATTTTTCATTTCTGATTTCTTTTCTTTTTATTCATTTTGTAAACGGTAGAGAAATCATTGTCGTGTGAGTGGCGACTAGGCTTTTGTGTGGTTTAGGGGGAAATCATCGCCTTTTGTGCAGCGACTAGGTCGTGGAAAGATCTAGGGGGAGGCTAGTAGCTGTATTTAGGGAGAGATTGGCTTTAGCCGACCGGTCCGTAAGAGAAGGACCAGTGAATTATAAAAATAAGACTTTTTCACCATAGCCTTTGATTTCAAGATCTATTGAAATCTCTTTAATGTTATTCAGCACTTATAAAATAAAAGTTCATTTCAAATTTCTTATAAACATCTAAGTGTTTGTTATGCATTCCTGGTTGTGAAAATGTTTATTTGATTTACATTTATACTTGGCTAAGAAAAAGTTAAGCAAAAATTATTATTTGCCCTTATTCACCCCCCTCTAAGAGTGCCTCAAGATCCAACACTTGGTATAAGAGGTAGGTTACTCCAAAATTTTTTTTACCACCGGGAGTAATGGTACGTAATGATCACGTATTTTTGAGGGGCAATGAATTAATAGACCTCCATTATTCACTAGCACGGATTACAATTATTGGAAAATTCGAATGCGATGTTTTCTAATCGTGTTAGATATTGTCGTATGGAGTATGGTAGAACAATGATATACTGCACCTACAACGATAGTTGGAAGTATTTCTATGAAAAAATTGAAGGATAAATAGGACAATATTGATAAACTTAAGTACAAAAATAATGCTAAGACAATGAACGTTTTATTTTGTGTGTTAGATAGAACTGAATTCAATAGGGTGTGCTCATGTGAAACTGCATATGATATTTGGAATTTACTTGAAGTTACTCATGAAGGCACATCGCAAGTGAAGGACTCAAAGAGTTTTCAATTGAAGTTAGAATTTGAAAAGTTCAGGATGGAAGTTGACAAAGACATTGATTTTATGTACACAAGATGTACTAAGATCATAAATGATTCCAAAGTTTTTGGCAAAAATATCTCCAACTGTGATTGGTGAGAAAGATTCTAAGATCACTTCCCACGAAGTTTAATCCGACGGTGACCGCTATCTCGAAATCACATGATCTTAAGGCTCTTCAAATTGAGAGCCTCTTCCGAAATCTAAAAACTCATGAAGTAGAACTGAAAATTCAACAATAAGAGTATAACTTGGAGCCAAAAAAGAAGGCGTTGGCGTTGAAGTTCAAGAAGGAAGTAGAGACTGAAACTGATGAAGATGGTGAAGAGGATGAGAAGATCCTGTTTGTAAAGAAATTTAAGAGATTTATGAGAAACCTGGCCAGAGAGGAGAAATTCATTCAAAAAGTATTTTAATAAGAAAGAATCTGGGTTTAAGAAAGGAAAAGGAAAGGTTGATGTTGAGGATAATAAAGAGCGTCCACCACTAGAGTGCTATCACTGTAGAATGATTGGACATATTCGAAGCAAGTGCCCAAAGTATCTAAAAGAATAAAAAGAGAAGAGGCACAATAAAAAAGAACAAGAAGAAGGTCTTAAAGATAGAGACTTGAGATGATACTTCATTTGAAGGTTCGAGTGGATCACGTTCAATAGATAATGAGGAAGCAAACATCTGCTTGATGAGAAATAGTGTTTCACCATCTAAAGATGAATGCAGTGTTCAGAGCGACACTGGGGTAACTCTTCCAACTTATAATGAATTGTATTCTAAATTTTTACAAACTTGTAAATTTTGTAATAAGAGTATAAAAGATATTGATTTGTTAAAATCTGAAAACAAAATTTTGTTAAAAGAAAATAAAAAACTATCTATCGAATTGAAAATTCTTGGGAAGGAGAAGGTTAATTGTCAAGAGTGTGATCACTCTTTGACAAGAGTAAAAGAATTAGAAGAAGCTCTTGATAAGTCTCAATCCAATGTTGATTCTCTTACAAGGTCTGAAATTTTCTCAATCTCAAGTAGAAGATGGTAAAAAGGCTTTTGCAAACTGGTGTGTCATGTTAATCACAAAAAAACACCACTTTAAAAGCCCTGATCCATGATTTGAACGTGGTTATTAAAAAGTTTGGAGTTTGTTAAAAATCCTTGGATATGATTTTAGTCAACCAGTGTCATGGATATGCGAAGTACAGACATGGATATGTTGCTGGAAGTTATTGCCCAATGATAACTACTACCACTGGCGATAATGAAAAGTCCAGAAAATGAAATTTTAAAAATAAAAAAGCTTTTTATAATGAACTTACCACTTCCAGTAAGTGTTCTCAATCGATCTTGAAAAAGGCATCATCACCTTTTATCACTTGTGCTAAATGTAATCGGTATGGACACACTACTAACTCTTGCAGGAGGAAAGGTCATAGTCTATTTAAACAAGTTTGGGTGTCTAAGGCGTCCACCTATTTTGTGGGAGAAAGCACTTGGGTAACCAGATCTTTACTCTCATCTTCTTTTTAGGTGTGTTGGCAGGCTAAAGACAAGGAAAATCTGTGGCATTTAGACTTGGGATGTTCAAAGCACATGACGAGTAACAAATTAAAGTTCCTTAGCCTATAATTGAAGAAAGGAGGAGGAGTGACTTTTGGCGACAACGAGAAAATGGATCATGGGCAACCGTGTAGTGGGTAATAATTTTTTTACTATTTCAAATATTTTATTTATGCATGGTTTGAAACATAACTTAATTTCAATAAGTCAACTATATGATAAAAACTTAAATATTTTATTTAAATCGTCTACAAACTTGTGTAAAATTATTGATTCAAAATCACAAGAAATTGTTTTTATTGCACCTAGAATTCACAATGTTTATATGATCACATTTCATGATCTTTCTCAATCTTCACTTAGATATTTTATTTCAAAGAATGATGAATTGGAATTGTGGCATAGACATCTTGGTCATTATAGTGCAAAACTATATTTAAAACTTTCCAAAAATAAATTGATTAAAGGTTTACCCTGGTTAGATGGAAAACTATCTTCTTTATGTACACAATGTCAAAAAGGAAAATTCTCAAAATCATCTTTCAAAATTTAAAATGTTGTTTTTACTACTAGATATTTACAATTAATTCACATAGATTTATTTGGTCTAGTTACTACATAAAGGCTCTGTTTGGGACAACTTATGATGATGAATAAGCTGCTTATGGAAAATTGATGATTTGAAAAAGATTATATAAAAACAATGATGAATAAGTAGTACACTGTTTGGATAGTTGTCTATAAGTGCTTATCTAAAATTTCATTCATTCGTAAAAGTCTGTTCATTTAGAAACGTTTTTTCCGTCCGGACGAGATTTTCATTCAGTCAATTTTTTTTTGCATGGGTGCGAATTTTTCACAGTAGCGCGATTTTTTCTTCCGGCCGCGATTTTTTCGTCTGAGCGCAAATATTTCTCTCGGACGCGGTTTTTTTTTTCCGGACTCGGTAATTTCACCGGGGCGCGGTTTTTTCGCCCGGACGCGAATTTGTCGCCCGAGATCAAATTTGTCGCTCAGGCGTAAATTTTTCGACCGGGCGCGAATTTCCGCCCAGTCGCGAATTTTCGCCCGGGCGCTAATTTTCGACCGGGCGCGAATTTTCGCCCGGGCGCGAATTTTCGCCCGGGCGCGAATTTTCGCCCGGGCGCGAATTTTCGCCCGGGCGCGAATTTTCGCCCGGGCGCGAATTTTCGCCCGGGCGCGAATTTTCGCCCGGGCGCGACTTTTCGCCCGGGCGCGAAATTTCCGTCCGTGCGCAAATGTTTCGCCCGGGCGCCAATTTTTCGCCGGAGCGCCAATTTGTTAGCCGGACACGATATTTTTGCCTATACACAATATATTTGCTCGCAGGCGATATTTGGGCGTGAATGTTTCGACCGGGCACGAATGTTTCGCACGGGCGCGAATGTCTACCGGTCGCGAATTTTTCGCCTGGGAGTGAATTTTTTGCATGGGCGTGATTTTTTGCCCGGACGCGATATTTTTGCCTTGACGGATATTTTTGTTCGCACGCGATACTTTTGCACCGAAGCGAAAAAAGGCATTCTGCCAAAAAAATTGCGTCCGACCAAAAAAAAAATGCACGTGGGCGAAATATTCGTGCTCGGGTGACAAAAATCTTTGTCAAGCGAAAAAATCACTGTCGAGCGAAAAAATCGCATCCGGGCGAAAAACAGCTCCCGTGCGAAAAAATCGCGCCCGGGCGGAAAATCGCTACCGGGCGAAAAAATCGTGTTCGTTCGGAAAAAGTCTCGCCCCGACAAAAAATTCGTGCCCGGGCGAAAAATAGATCCAGGGCGAAAATATTCACGTTTGGGCGAAATATCCGCGTCCGGGCGAAAAAATCGCACCCGGGCGAAAAAATCGCGCCCGGGCGCGATTCAAAAAAACCGCTCCCGGGCGAAAAAATCGCGCCCGAGCGAAAAACCTCGTACGGGTGGAAAAACGGACCCGGGGGAAAAATTTGCGTCGGGTCAGAAAATTCGCACACGGGCGGAAAATTCGCGCCCGGGTGGAAAATTCACGCACGGGCGAAAAAATCACGCAAAGGTGAAAAATACGCTCTCGGGCAAAAAATATGAGCTCTGGAGAAAAAAACGCACCCTTGCGAAAAAATCACGCCCGAGCGAAAAAATCAAGTTTGAGTTTTTTTAAGGGATAATCACTTATGAGAAATCATAAGCTGGACCCGAATAGCTTATGAAAAATCAGCTTATCATGCATTTTAAAATAAGTGATTTTCTATAAGCTGCACAAACAAACAGCTGAAAAACTGCTTTTGCGTTTTAAGTAGAGATTATTCATCAGCATAAGCTGTCCCAAACAAAGCCAAAATCTAGAAAGTAGAAAATATACTTTTGTTTTGATATATGATTTTTCACGTTTTTATTGAACTATATTTTTATTTTCCAAATCCAATGCGTACTTTAAATTTACAAAATTATGAATACGAATTCAAATGAGTTTGATTTAAAAATTAAATGCATACACTCAGATCATGAAGTTGAATTTGAGAATGATAGATTTATCTCATTTTGTACTGAGTTGTGAATTAAGCATGAATTTTCCGCTCCTCGAAGACCACAGTAGAATGGTGTAGTAGAGAGAAAAATAAAACTCTTTAAGAACTAGCACATACTATATTATCTAAATATAAATTGCCTGAATCTTTTTGGGCTGAAGTTGTTAGTACTGCTTGTTATACTATAAATCATGTCATGCTACGTCTATTTTCAAAACTAACTACATATGAGCTATATTTTCAAAAGAAACCTAATGTATCTTATTTTAAAGTTTCTGGATATAAGTGTTTTATTTTGAATACAAAAGATGCTTTAGAAAAATTTGATGAAAATATGATGAAATTTTTTTATTGACTATTTTTCTACTAGTAAGGCATATAGAATTTTTAATAAACAGATGAAAATAGTTGAAGAATCAATTCATATTAAATTTGATGAGTTTGTTTATTATGTAAAAACTAATCCTACAGGAAACGATGAATAACCCCTTCCTCTTTTGGAAAAGGATGATGAAGAAGTACTTGGAGATCAAGAAGAAGATAAAGAAGAAAGAGAAAAAGAAGTGGAAGAATATATGCCTCTAAGTGAGCTAAAATTTTCAAAAGATCATCCACAAGAATTGGTCATTGGAGAACCATTAAGAGGGGTAAGTACACGTTCTTCTTTACATGATTTATTTTAAAACCTTTGTTTTGTTTCAAATATAGAACTAAAAGATGTTTCAACCGCTTTAAATGATGAATCTTGATTTTTAGCTATGACTGATGAACTTAATCAATTTGAATGTAATAAGGTTTGGAAATTTGTAGAGAGACGTTTTGATCATCTTGTTGTAGGAGTTAAGTGGATTTTTTTAAAAAATATATAGTGAATCTAGGATCACTAGGAAGAAGGTTATGTTAGTAGCCAAAGGATACACTCAAATTGAGGGGAAAGATTTTGATGAAATCTTTGCACTCATAGCACGTCTTGAAGCAGTTGGTATTTTTCTTGCATTTGCTAATTTCAAAAGATTTTAATTATTTCAAATGGATGTGAAAACTGCATTTTTAAACAGGTATATTAAGGATGAGGTTTATGTAGAACAACCCCCTGGTTTTGTGAATGGAAAATTTCCTGATCATGTTTATAAATTAGAAAAAACATTTTATGTTTTGAAACAAGCGTCTTATGCAAGGTATGAAAGATTAATTTTATATTTGTCAAAGAAAGACTATAAAATTAGTAGTGTAGATTGTATACTTTGAATTAAGCATGTTAATAATGATTTGATAGTTTTACAAATTTATGTTAATGATGTTATTTTTTGGAGCCACTAATAAAGAGTTATGTAATGATGTTATAACGATTATGAAAAATAAATTTGAAATGAGCATGGTAGGAGAACTTATATATTTTCTAGGATTTCAAATTACTCAAAAACATGAAGGTATTTTTATTTATCAATCAAAATATATTCATGATGTTCTTAAAAGATTTGGATTTAAAAATCGTAAGCAAGCTAGTACTCCTCTGAGTGTTTCATTAAAGTTAGGAAAAGATTAAAGTGGAATATCTATTGATCAAACCATATATAGAGGAATGATAGGTTTGTTGTTATATTTAACCGCATCTAGACCTGATATTATGTTTGCAGTTTATTTATGTGCTAGATTTCAGGCTAATTCTAAAAAATCACAATTAAAAGCGGTTATACGAATCATTAGATATCTTATTGGTACTTCAAAATTAGGTTTATAGTATATATTCATAATGATGATTTTATTTTACATGGTTATTCTGATTCAAATTATGGTGGTTGTTCTTTAGATTGTATGAGTCCTAGTGACACCTGTTATAACGCCCCTGATTTTTCAATGTATATTTTAATTCCTTTAATGACGTTTTTTTGACGTCAGGGCGTTACATTGTGTAACGCCCCTGATTTTTTGATGTCTATTTTTATTCATGTAGTGGCGTAATTGTGACGTTAGGGTGTTACGTTAACCCATGTTTGGCTTGTGTCATGGTTAGAGCATGGTTTTGCTCTTTGAGTTTTCTGTGTGGCTGGGTTTAGCCTGTTTGCAAGATTCCCTTGCGAGCCGGGTCTGTTTTGGTGACTCGGTGGAGCCTTTTTGAGAATACTTGTGTTTTGGCTTCAGGAGGTGTTTGCCCGAGTTTTTTTTGTCGAATTTGAGTTTCGACTTCGTCGTTGAATTCGCAGCATCAGTGTTTAGCTACAGTGCGAATTTCGTTAAATTCTGAGTTGTTATGGATTTTGGATGTATTCTGGAAATTATTAATATTTATTGTAATGTAATATAAATTTATTATATTATATATATATATATATATATATATATATATATATATATATATATATATATATATATATATATATATATATATATATATATATATATATACACGAAAAAATGAAGACCTACTGTACACTTCCTTCACAAACCCGACGGCGGTTTTCGTGTCACGAAAGAAGGAGGCGTACGGAGGGCGAAGCTTTCGGCCGGTGATTTCAGGGGATTTAGCATTCGATTTTGACGTATGAGTAGAGATTTGGAAAGCTTTCGGCGAGGGCTTCGCGATCGTGTTAAGATCTTCCCATTCCCCCGATTTTTTGTGAGTTAGGGTTTGAGATTTTGACCTCCTTTCTTCTCCACAAATTTCAGGAAACGTTGCTTAGGGATTTCTACGGCCGATCCTTGAAGCGGCGCGAGCGGGCGACGTTTCTCCAAAGTTTTGAGGCAAGTGGATCTCTCCCCCCCCCCCCCCCCCGTGCTTGTTCGTTTTTACTCAATCTTTTTCATCCTTCCTTAGAGTTTATGGGTAGTATAGGAAGCATGAAAACATTTCTCTAGGTTAGATTTTGATTTTCGGCCAAACCATAGAGTTTAGGAAAAAAATCTGAGACAAGTAAAATTCGGCAATTATCAGGTAGTGATTCGGCGTGTATCGCTGAATTTAGGTTAAGTCTTTTTCGGCGAGTATCGTAGGTTAGCGTAAGGAGTTCGATGAATATCACGGTCCATTCATCGAGTGTCGGTCCAGTCGTCGAACGTAGTTCGACGAATATCGCTGTTCATTCGTCGAACGTCGAGTGGAGTTTGACGAATATCATTACCCATTTGTCTAATGGAGTTCGACGAATATTGTTGAGCGTCGAACGGAGTTCCACGAATATCGTTGTTCATTCGTCAAACGTCGAGCGGAGTTCGACGATATCGTTACCCATTCGTCGAATGAAGTTCGACAAATATCACTGAGTGTCGAACGGAGTTCGATGAAAAAAATCGCTATCCATTCATCGAGCGTCGAACGGAGTTCGACAAATATCTTTGACCATTCGTCGAGTGTCATCCGGAGTTCGACGATTATCGCTGGTTGCCGCAAGGTAGTTTCGTCAAGTATAAGGGGAAATTCGCCGAATTTTCCCGGGACTTGGAATTTTTTCGCCGTTTTTGTCTGATTCGACGAGTTTAGTCCTTAGGATGATTTTAGGCCTGATTTTAGTTTATCTTATGGTTTGAACTTGGGATTTGGGTAGGTTTTGATGTTTCTTCGGCTATAAAGGTTGGTAGTGGATAAAAGACCATCAACTGGATGTCGGTTGTGGATCATTGCACTTGGTGGATGCTTGGTCTCTATTTTTGAGGACTGTTGGTTTGGGTTTGGACAGGTAGCCACCACCATAGGGCCTTTGTGTTTTTTTTTGAGACATTTGGGCTTGGGAGCCTGGTTTGGGACAATTAATCACCGACTCCGCCCGGTTGATTTTGCCAAGTGTTAATGATTCACGTTTTATTCGAGCTGTTTTATGCTCAGTTTGCCTCTTGGATCAATATATGTTTTTTATGCTAATTCTTGCAGATATTGTCGAAGCATGGCTTCGTTTCGCATTTGGTGAAATTACTCGATTGACTTATTTACTACTGATTTTACTGTACTTATATTTATTTGGTTATCCAGCCGTGGTCTTCAACATTTTGTACTCGGGTTTGGTAAACCCATATCTTACTTTGCACTTTTACCTGATTACTTTCCTTTTCCACTTGTATTGTTTTGCTGAGGTGTTCTTTCTTTGAATGACTCAGGTTCTGGGCAGTAGCAGGTTGAGTGGCAAAGTTTCGGAGCTTGTTAGTGGACTGTTTGTTGTAGGAGTTTTCCTTACCCTTGTGAGGTATTTTCTTGGGTTGTTTACTTTAGTACAGACATACATGTTCACCAGTGGGTTCGTGTCAGGTTGTTAATGCCCACTGGTGGTTTTCTTTTGAAATGCTGAGTACTTTGCTAAGCCGATGTGTTGTCTGTTTGTTGTGGCTGTTTATACTTGCTCTCTAGGAAAGCTTTATGCTAGGTTGCATGTTAGGTATTTTAACTTACAAAACTCTACTGTTAGTACTTCATATTGTCATCTCTTTCAAAATTAAATCAATACTTTCTAGTTAGCGTAAAGACATTTTTTGTACTTATTATAAATCTAGAGTCTTGCATAACATGAGTTGTCCTTCGAGAACGTTTACACTCATATAGGATGTTAAAATCAATTTAATCAAAGTATTTATCACAGCGTATAAATATATTTTTTAATCATGGACTAGTGAACCACTAAGCCGAGGGATACAGCTAACTGCTTAACTTAAAAATGGATTTCCTTAAATAACTTATAATTTTTTTCAAAAAGTGTTTAGTTGTGGTCTCGCCTGAACGTCTACAGTTATCCCCTACCAACGTGGCATCACGACGCGTGTTTTCTCCTTACTCTGATATACCCTTTTTTGCGGAGAAAATGTGGGTTGTGACACGTTGACGCGTACTTGACGGGTATCGTTGCTGAAGCGTGACTTTTGCTCATTGGTATCCGAGGTTTTGTCTTAGAATATTAGCATGGCTAATTTCTAGTGTGTTTTTGAAATTTCTCTTTTGAACCGGGTTTATTTTGGAACTCGGTGGAGCCTTTTAGAGATATTTGGTGTTTTGACGTCGGAGAGTTTTTACCCGAGTTTGTTTTGTCGGATTTTGATTTCGACTTCGCCATTGGTTTTGTAGCATCGGTATTTAGCTTCGGTGCGAATTTCATGGAAATCTGTGTTGATTCGAGTTTTTGGTCGTTTGGACGTTTAATTAATAATAAAATATATGTATATATATACAAGTTTGTACGTTTTGGCGGAACCCTATTCATCGTCTTCTTTTCAAGCCGTCAGACCGATTCACGGAAGAGAGAAAGCGACAGACATCGCAAGCTTTCGACCGTCGACTGTAGGAGTTCCGGTGCTCGGAATCGTCGTCGGAGCGTAGATTCGAAAAGCTATCACCGTGATCTACGCGTGTGCGGTGAGTTTTCCCCGTTTTGTGGATTTTTGACGTTAGGTTTTTTGATCTTGACCCTTGTTTGTCCCGAGAAATTTCAGGAATCGTTGCCTAGAAGTTCTTGCGGTCGATCCTTGGAGCGGAGCCCTCGTGAGGCCAGATTTTGGAAGATCTTGAGGCAAGTGGTGAATCTTCCCCATGTTATTTTCTTGCTTTTCATTCTCTACTTAGAATGTAGGAGTAGTGTAAGGTTCAACCAAGATCGATCTACAGAGTAGTGTAGGATTTCTGGCCAAGGAAATTTCATCGAATAAGGGATGAGTCTGGTTAAAGAAAATTCGTCGATTATAGGGGAGTCAACCTAAGTTTAATCCGTCATATATGGCGGGGTCAGTCTGAGTGAAATTTGTCAAATTTGAGTTTTTGGGCTAAGTCTGATTCGTCGGGTATTCTCGACGAATTCATTGAGTATCAGCCTTGGTGTCGTATGTTTCTGCATTAGTTGAGTTTAGGCATTGAGTTCGTCAAGTATCAGTCTTGACGTTGAGTGATTTTTGTTTTGGCGCCGAGAGAGTCGAGTGACCCGTGAGTCTAAATCTTTTTCGTCGAGTTAAGACTATTTGGCATCGAGTGCGTCGAATGAAACTGTATGGTGTCGAGTGCTTTAAGTATAAGCGCCTTTGGCATCGAGAGCATTGAGTAAACTCAGCTAGGCGTTGAGTGAACTCGGCTAGACGTCGAGTGAAGTAAAGTTCATGGAGTTAAGTCTTAACTCGGTTTGGGTTTGGACATGTGTTGTTTTAGCAGTCTTGTTTCATTTCATACACACACCGATGTGTCATCAGTACATCTTGGCTGAAGCATGAAAACTACACTCATAAGCATGATAAGAAGTATATGAGGCATATTATGTAGTATGAGATGCATAATATATGTTTGTATATAGATCCTCATAGGAAGCAACATGTGACTATTTTGTAGTATGAGATGCATTACAATCATCACATGAATGCACATTAGATTTTGTTTTTTCATTACATATGATTTTATATAGTATGAGATGCAAAATATTTCATGTATACGCCGCTCATAACATGCATTAAGGCCTTTATTAGATTACATAACACGACATGCATGATATAACATAGCATTAACATAGGTGTCAAGCTAAGATCTACATGATGACATACATACACACATGGATTTAAAATAAAAAGAATGATAATTCATGCATTCATAAGTTTATACATATGAGTCAATAGGATGACGATATATCATCCTAAGTTTAAGCATGACATCATTAATGAAAATCCCAGAGCAAGTTAGCAACATGAGCAAGTGTCTAAACATGTATGTTCTGAACTAAGTTGTGTAATTTTAGTAGTTAATCTAGATTTTGATTAGTCGTTCAGTGTATTATTAGGATGTCGCTTATGCGTGTTGCTACAAGGTCAACTCCCCAGTCTGAGGGCGAGTCGTCGGGTGCGTAGAGTGAAGCTGTGATTGAAGGGTTGCGGCAGAGCAATGAAGCTCTATCTAGGCAGATGGTTGAGATGCAATCGCAGATTCAGGAGCTGTTGTCTATCGTTTCAGGACAACAACCTAGAGTGCAAGACCCTACTGTGGGTCAAGCCATTCCTACTCATCCTGCTCCTTTGGTGCCTCCAATTTTGCTACCACCAGAGATGAATTTCATCTCGCATTTTCAGCGATTAGGACCTCCTACCTATGACTGTAGAGCTGACTTTATAGCATTGGATGATTGGATTATCACGATCGAGGAGATGTTCTCGTATTTAGGAATTTCTGCGGACCAGAGAGTGATGGTCGCCGTTTACTAGCTTAAGGGTCTTGCAAAGAGCTGGTGGTTAAGAGAAAAAGAAAACCTCACCGATGGATGTTCATGGGGATCATTTAAGGAGTTGCTGCTTAGGAAGTTTCTGCTATCGGTCGAGCAAAACCGTTTGATGAATAACTTCCTGCATCTAAAACAGAGACAACTCACGGTCAGTGAGTATAAGGTGGAGTTCAGCAAGTTGAGCTGTTTGTCCCAGATTTAGTAGCCTCTGAAGCTAGCAGAGTCAAGCGATTTCTGGGTGGTCTTAGGAGTGACATCCAACAGCTGGCTAGTGCTCATGGATCTGAGAACTATGCTGAGGTAGTGGAAGCTGCTCTTAAAGTCGAAGCTATCAATAATGCCAAGAATCGAGGCATGCCAATGAGGAAGGACAAGAGAAAGTCTGATTATGGTAAGAACTCTCGGGAGTCAGATCCCGCTTCGAAGAAAAGAAGCAAGGAGGTGTACATTTTTTGTAGCCGGTTGGGCCATCCTTTCAAAAAGTGTTTCAAGAGGTTAGGTCAAAATCATCAGCAAGTGCATACAATTCAGAGTGCTCCCAAAGGAGATCTGGTTTGTGCTTCATGTAAGCAAAAAAGGCACGATGCTACCCATTGTTGGGGTAAGGATAAGGTCTGCTTCTAGTGTGGACAAAAAAGCACTTTAAGTCAGAGTGCTCGCGGTCTCAGCCCCCGCTGCAGCCAGTTCAACTCAAAGCCTTGTCGTCGCCGCAACATTTGGATAAAGGGAAGGACAAGTTAAATGTAGTGACTTTAGAAGAAGCGCGGACTTCCGCCCAAGTAATCTCAGGTTAGATTCTAATCTAATTTCTAGCTTGTAGCTTTGGTTTTGATGTTTGTTCGTCTAGTTACGTATGTGATTTTATAGGAAAATTTAAGGTAAAGAACTGTTGGGCATGCGTTCTTTTTAATTCTGGTGCCACCCACTCGTTCGTGGCTAGGACTTTCGTGGAGCATCATCGTTTGACTCTCGATTTACTTGGTGATTCGTTTCACGTTAAGTTTCCTTTCGGTGATTCAGTGGTGTCAGACAAGGGTATCCAGAGTTGTCTGATCCTTTTAGGTGATTTCCTAACTTTTGCCGATCTGAAGTTATTAGGCCCGGAAGTGTAACGCCCCGAAACTCAAAGGAGCGAAGGGGGACGTTTTGGGCCAGTTTGGGTTCTGGATGCAGGCACACGGCCTGGGACACGGGCGTGTCCCAGGGCATGTCAAGCCTGTGTCGACATTGAGACGGGGTGTCGACACTTTGGTCTCGACATTGTGTCGAGACTGGGCACACGGCCTGCGACACGGGCGTGTCGCAGGGCGTGTCGACCCGTGTCGACACTTAGCCGCGAAGTTGACACTCTGCGTTTGACGAAGTGTCGAGACATGGCACACGGCCTACGACACGGGCGTGTCGTAGGGCGTATCGACCTGTCTCGACGATCGTCCCGGGGAGTCGACGAGCTTTGCTCAACGATGCGTCGAGACAAGGCACACGGCCTAGGACACGGGCGTGTCCAAGGCCGTGTCGTCAGGTCGACGATCTTCACTCGTCGAAGCATCGAGTGTCGAGACCGTGTACACGGCCTGGGGTCCAGGCGTGTTGAGGTAACACGGGTAAGGACACGGGCGTGTCCTAGAACCCGTGCAGTGCTCGGGTTGATTTTGGGGAAAAATGATGGGGTACACGGCAGGCCACACGGCCATGTCAGGTGGAACACGGGCGTGTCAGCTCGAACACGAGCGTGTTCGATACCCGTGTGAGGTTCCAGGTGATTCGATTTTGACGGCGAATGAGGCACACGACCCTGGACACGGGCATGTGTCAGGCCGTGTTCGGTCCAGATTGGGCATTTCAGTCCCGAATCAAAGCCGTTCGTTTCCTTATTTTGAGATCCAACGGCTGGGGGTTGTTCCTGAAGGGATATACCCGGGTTTGGGCTTTCAAAACCCTCACTTTTCTCAAGTGTTATCTTTATAAAACCTTAGAGAGAGAGGAGAGCCAAGGGAGGAAGAAGGAGCTAGATCCCGCCATCGGAGGAGCTTCGGAGCTCCGAATCGCGAGCCGACTCCGGATGCACGGAGGCAAAGCTAGTGCGGTGCTTTTCATCCGATTACTTTTCAATGGCGCCAAAGAGGAACGCTAGGGTAACGATCCTCATCTTGAGCATGAGTAGCTCTCTTTCTTTGCATAGGAAGCCCGCTCTCGCGAGTTTGCGGAGAGTTGGAGGTGTTCCTTCGGGTAGATATGTGAAGTCCCCGTTGTTTAGAGTCCGTAAGCGAGAACGGACATAGGCATGATGTGTGAAGCCTACCCGGACATGTTGGTCTGGATCGGTGATGTTGCATTGCATAATGCCGGAGAAGACTCCGTGCTATTGGTTATTTTTCGGGTTTTCTATGCGGTAGATTGCAGCAGGGAGCCTTGGGGACTAACCCAAAGGTGCACCCAGAAAACTGGGCGGATACGAGATCTTGCCAACTTGGTGGCTTGAGAGCCAACTTGAACATAACTGGGTTATGTGACTTGTGATGGAATTGGGACTCGGTGGAAGTTTGACCCGCGCAAATGGCTTAAATTGTCGTTGCGATGTGAGCACGGGTTAGATGGAACCGTACCCGTTCTATGTCGTTCGGTTAAAGAGACCTAAAGGCACGTGGCACTTACCGTTGGCATAGATTAGGGTCTTCGGCGGTCAATGGCTTAAATTGTCGTGACCCAGGCCGGGAAGACAAATTGCTCATAGGTTTGGCCGTCCAAGTGGCGGTGGTGAGTCCGGAATGTCTATGGATTTAATTGACGTGACATCGACCGGTTCACCGAGAATGTGCCCTGAGAGCACGGGGCGTGTGGCCGTGCGAGCCAACGTCTGTGATGAAATGGATAAATATATACTTTGCTCGCTTATGCTAATGAAATGTAGGGAAGGAGCATCGCCGCCCCGAGTTGGGGGAGGGATCGTTATAATTTGGTCAGCATTGCTGACCGTTGCCTTGTTTTGCCACCGTGCGGTGGTTTGTTGCTTGCAGGTGCAGCTGGACCAAGCGGTCAATAGCGGGCTAAAGCTCGAATGCGAAGCCGGCCCTTGAAGGCCTAAATTGGAAGTGTTTACTGCTTTATTCATGTGTGACCGGCCTGCGTGCCGTGGTTTGTAAAACATGTAATTGGAAGTGAAACATTTTGTAAGGCCTTAAGGCTTATTTTGAGTATTTTGTATAACATTCCTATTCTGTACTAGTGGACATTCAGGCTCTAATGCTGGGTTCTTTATTGCAACTTTTATAAACTGCTTCCGCTAGAATGCTCTGTGTAGGACGTTGAGATTGGTTGGATGGTTTCCAAAAGTAACCACCTGGTCTGTCTGTGGCATACGACGTCGGGCCCCGGCCGGACCTACTGCTATATGTTATGTGACAGATAGGGGGTGTTACAATTTGGTATCAGACTACTGGTTTTGGTTGGGCTTAAACTGAATTCGTGGGCGAATTCTTTTTAAGGGGTGGTGAGCACATTGTGTGCGTCATCGTAATAACAGTAAAAAGAACCCATGAATGTCCACTTAGGAATGAAAATACTCGTGTTTGAGGAACCTGCGTGTTCCTATAATTGTTGTTTGCAATTTATTTGGTCGCTTAACGATGTTTTGTACCACTATAGGTGACCAGAAGTGGTGTTGGGCCGTCAGAACGCCGAGTTTCTGAGGCTAGTAGTGCACCGGATGTTGCTCCTGCAACACCTCAGTCGGCTGAGAATATTCGATTGGTGGCTGAAGCGGTGTTGGCCGTGATAAATGCGCAACCTGCAAGGCAAGCGCAGCAACCCGCTCCTGTGATGGAGCAGGAACCTCTTCAAGAGGCCAAGCCGAGGAGAGTGGAGCAAGTGGTTGTGGAACTGGTGGTGCCAAGGAGGGCAACTGAGAGGCAGCTTAAGCATGTAATGAGCTTTAACCCTCCGGTATTCTCGGGGTTGGGAACCCCATCTCAGTCTGAAGACTGGCTCTCCAGGGTGAAGAGAGTCATGACAGCAACGGAGACGGAGGAGTGGCAAATGACCACCATCGCTACGTTCCTTTTGGACGGTGAAGCGAGGATGTGGTGGGAAGGATTGGAGCTGCACTTACTGAGAGGTAGGCAACTTGGTGATGTCTCGATGGAGGAGTTCTCGAGATTATTTTTGGCTAGATACCTCCCTTCGACGCAGAAGATAGCGTTGGAGAATGAGTTCCTGAAGTTGGTACATGGTGAGAGGAGCGTGGATGAATATCTCCACGAGTTTACTCGTTTGAGTCGTTATGCTAGCTCCACCATCGTGGATGAGGAGCGCAAGACTAATCGCTTCTATGAAGGCTTGAGGGATGAGTTGAGACTACTACTTTCGGGGCCGATGACGCAGGGTTTCTTAACCTTGGTCAATACTGCCCGGTCCTTGGAAAAGGACATGAAGAACGTACAAGCAAAGAAAAGCTTGGGTGAGAAGAAATCTGAATTCAAAGTGCCGACTACTTCAAAGTTTGGCTATCAGAGGTCTTTCAAGAAGCATAGGACTTCGGGTCCAGCTCCTTCTGGTGCTTCTAGGGCGACTACGAGTCGGACCCCGGGCGCGTGTTTTACATGTGGAAAGATGGGGCATTTCGCCCGTGATTGTTGGAGCGGACGTCCTAAGTCCGAGAGGAGGCCGGGAGCTACTTATGAAGAAAAGGGAAAGGCGGTGGAGTCGACCGCATCCCATTATGCTTCGGCCCAACCAAGGGTCTACAATCTTGGCCAACAGGAGGCCATTAAACAGGCTGATGTGGTGACAGATACGGTTTACTTAATAGCAAGTCAATTTCTTTAAATACTTGTTATGCACATGTTACCTTACCACTGCTTGTTTAGGATTTGTATTGATTTGTGAAAATCCGGCACGAGCACTCTTCGATACGGGAGCTTCACACTCCTTCTTGTCCGAAGGATTTATATCACGCATCGGAGTCCCTTCTTCGATGGTGAAGGATAAGTTGGATGTGTTGTTGCCCAATGGGTGTTCGATGCGAGCGGATAGGATCTGCGATGTTAAGATTCGTATTGGGGAGCAGGTGTTCGACCTGCGGGCGTCTTTACTTCCGTTGGTGGAGTTCGACGTCATATTTGGCATGGACTGGCTCTCGGAGTAGCATGCCCATATAGATTGCAGTAGCAAGGAAGTTAAGCTGGGAGCAAGTCGTGAGACGACTTTTACGGGCTTAAAGGGGTCGAGCAAGTCGTTGATGTCTGCTCTTCAGGTGGTGAAGGCGGTTCGTGCCGGTGCAGAACTGTTCTTTACACTAGTGGAGGTTGCAAAGCCGAAGCCCACGCTGGATTGTATTTCAGTGGTATCGGAATACCCTGATGTGTTCCCCGCAGATCTTCCTGGAGCCCCGCCTCAGCGGGAGATAGATTTTACGATCGAGCTAGTGCCAGGTGCAAAGCCTGTGTCACGATCTCCTTATCGGCTAGCGCCTAAGGAAATGGCGGAGCTGAAAGTTCAACTGCAAGAGTTGTTGGAGCAAGGGTATGTACGCCCGAGTTCTTCGCCTTGGAGCGCACCGGTCCTCTTTGTTAAGAAGAAGGACGGAAGCTTGAGGCTATGTATTGATTATCGGGAGCTAAACAAGCTGACAGAGAAGAACAAGTACCCGATCCCCCGGATTGATGATCTCTTTGATCAGTTAGTCAGGTCGACGGTGTACTCGAAGTTGGATCTCAAGGCTGGGTACTATCAGCTGCGAATAAGGGAGAGTGATATCCCGAAGACGGTGTTTAGTACGAGATACGGGCATTATGAGTTTACGGTCATGCCGTTTGGGCTGACTAATGCGTCGTCAGTGTTCATGGATTTGATGAACAGGACGTTCAGGGAGTACTTGGACCATTTTGTGATCGTCTTCATCGACGATATTTTGGTGTACTCGCAAAGTGAGGAAGATCACTTCAAGCATCTTCATTTGGTGTTGGAGACGCTAAGGAGAAATCAGTTGTACGCCAAGTTCTCGAAGTGCGAGTTTTGGCTATCCTCAGTGGCATTCCTCGGGCATATAGTGAGTGGAGAGGGTATTGCTGTGGATCCGGCAAAGATTGTTGCGATACGGGAGTGGCCTGAGCTTGCTACTGTAGCGGAAGTCCGGAGTTTTCTGGGGCTTGCCGGCTATTATAGGCGCTTCGTAGAGAACTTCTCGCGGATAGCGTTACCTCTCACTACATTGATGAGGAAGGAGCATAAGTTCGTTTGGACCCCGGAGTGCGCGCGAGCTTTTGAGGAGTTGAAGTGTCGGTTGACCACGGCTCCTATGCTGAGTTCGCCATGTGGGACCGAAGGCTATGAGATTTATAGCGATGCTTCAGGCAGCGGTTTTGGTTGCGTGCTACTGCAACACGGAAGTGTAATAGCTTATGGCTCGAGACAGCTAAAAGTGCATGAAAGGAATTATCCGGTCCATGACTTGGAGTTAGCGGCCGTGATTTTTGCCTTGAAGCTGTGGAGACACTACTTGTACGGTGTGAAGATTGATATCTACACCGATCACAAGAGCATGAAGTACCTTATTGATCAGAAAGATCTGAATATGCGGCAGCGTAGATGGATGGAGTTCCTGGGGGACTATACATTCAAGATCCACTACGTGCCTGGCAAAGGGAATGCGGTTGCGGACGCGTTGAGACGACGAGCCCCAACTCAAGCCAATTGGCTATCGGTGCACGATGAGCGGTTAGTGCGAGAGTTGGAGGCGTTGGAGATTGTCTGTGTGGACAGGCAATCAAGTGCTGAAGCAGTTCTGAATTGGACTGAAGTCCAATATGACCTGGCTGATCGTATTCGGCAGGCTTTGGATATGGATGCTCATATGAAGCAGTTCATGGTAGAGTCTCTGGATGGGTCAAATTCCCAATTCGTCGTGGAGGACGGGTTGCTTTGGAAAGACGGTCGTTTGTGCGTCCCTAGTGTGGGCAATTTGCGGGTGGAGTTGTTGTACGAGGCACACCATACCAAGTACTCGATTCACCCGGGGAGCACGAAGATGTACCGTGATGTGAAGAAACTGTTTTGGTGGCCGGGTTTGAAAAAGGATGTGGCGCTATACGTAGCGAAGTGCCAAACCTGCGCCTTGGTAAAGGCGGAGTGCCAAAAGCCGGGAGGATTTCTTAAGTCCTTGCCTATTCCGGAGTGGAAATTCGACGACATCTCTATGGACTTTGTGCACGGTTTGCCAAGGTCGCAAAAGGGGAACGACGCCATTTGGGTGGTTGTTGATCGATTAACAAAGGTGTCGCATTTTATTCCGCATAGGAAGGATGATCCGGTGGAGAAGTTGGCGAAGCTTTATGTGGATAACATAGTGCGGCTTCATGGTGTGCCCCGCAACATCGTGAGTGACCGAGATGGGAGGTTCACGTCCAATGATTGGAGGCTTGTGCAGCAAATGTTGGGAACGAAGCTGAAGTTCAGCACAGCCTTCCATCCGCAAACGGATGGGCAGACCGAGAGGGTCAATAGAACTATGGAAGACATGCTCCGTATGTGTGTCTTGGATTTCGGAAAGTAATGGGAAGACCACGTTTATTTGGTGGAGTTCGCATACAACAATAGCTACCAAGCGAGTATTCAGATGGCGCCTTTCGAGGCCCTATATTGTAGAAAATGTCGCACGTCGTTGTCTTGGTTAGAAACGGGTGAGTCAAGGTTGTATAAGCGATCGAAAGTGGAGGATGCTACTTCTTTGGTGCGAACCATTCGGGAGAGGTTGCTTATCGCTCAGGACCGGCAAGCAAAGTACTATAATGCCAAGCACAGGAACGTGGAGTTCGCTGTGGGCGATTATGTATACTTAAAGATCAAGCCGTTCAAGGGTGTCTCGCGGGTGCGGCGATTGAAAAAGCTAAACCCGAGGTACCTTGGACCGTTTGAGGTTCTGGAGCGAGTTGGTGAAGCGGCCTATCGGTTGAAGCTTTCAGTGGAGCTTAGTGGTTTACATGATATATTCCACATTTCGGTACTTCGAAAGGCGGTGCAAGAGCCTACGCAAGTGATCGCGGTTGATCAAGTGCCAGTGGATAGTGGGCTAACGACAAAGGTCAAGCCCGTGCGGATCGAGGACTCGAAGGTCAAGCGGCTACGCAATAAAGAGATCAGGATGGTCAAGGTCCGGTGGGACAATTGCGGTCGTGAGGAGCTCTCTTGGGAGCGAGAGCAGACTATGCTTGACGAGTATCCGGAGTTGTTCCGCTCAGGTACAAATTTTGGTTTTGTACATGTCTTTCTGTTATGTAATTTCGTGGGCGAAATTCTTTTAAAAGGGGGAGAGTTGTAACGCCCAGAAACTCAAAGGAGTGAAGGGGGACGTTTTGGGCCAGTTTGGGTTCTGGCTGCAGGCACACGGCCTGGGACACGGGCGTGTCCCAGGGCGTGTCAAGCCTGTGTCGACATTGAGACGGGGTGTCGACACTTTGGTCTCGACATTGTGTCGAGACAGGGCACACGGCCTGCGACACGGGCGTGTCGCAGGGCGTGTCGACCCGTGTCGACACTTAGCCGCGAAGTCGACACTCTGCGTTCGACGAAGTGTCGAGACATGGAACACGGCCTGCGACACGGGCGTGTTACAGGGCGTGTTGACCTGTCTCGACGATCGTCCCGGGGAGTCGACGAGCTTTGCTCGACGATGCGTCGAGACAAGGCACACGACCTAGGACACGGGCGTGTCCAAGGTCGTGTCGTCAGGTCGACGATCTTCACTCGTCGAAGCGTCGAGTGTTGAGACCGTGTACATGGCCTGGGGTCCAGGCGTGTTGAGGTTACACGGGTAAGGACACGGGCGTGTCCTAGAACTCGTGCAGTGCTCGGGTTGATTTTGGGGAAAAATGATGGGGTACACGGCAGGCCACACGACCGTGTCAGGTGGAACACGAGCGTGTTAGCTCGAACACGGGCGTGTTCGATACCCGTGTGAGGTTCCAGGTGATTCGATTTTGACGGCGAATGAGGCACACGGCCCTGGACACGGGCGTGTGCCAGGCCGTGTTCGGTCCAGATTGAGCATTTCAGTCCCGAATCAAAGACGTTCGTTTCCTTTTTTTGAGATCCAACGGCTGGGGGTTGTTCCTGAAGGGATATACCCGGGTTTGGGCTTTCAAAACCCTCACTTTTCTTAAGTGTTATCTTTCTAAAACCTTAGAGAGAGAGGAGAGCCAAGGGAGGAAGAAAGAGCTAGATCCCGCCATTGGAGGAGCTTCGGAGCTCCGAATCGCGAGCCGACTCCGGATCCACGGAGGCAAAGCTAGTGCGGTGCTTTTCATCCGATTACTTTTCAATGGCGCCAAAGAGGAACGCTAGGGTAACGATCCTCATCTTGAGCATGAGTAGCTCTCTTTCTTTGCATAGGAAGCCCGCTCTCACGAGTTTGCGGAGAGTTGGAGGCGTTCCTTCGGGTAGATATGTGAAGTCCCCGTTGTTTAGAGTCCGTAAGCGAGAACGGACATAGGCATGATGTGTGAAGCCTACCCGGACATGTTGGGTCTAGATCGGTGATGTTGCATTGCATAATGCCGGAGAAGACTCCGTGCTATTGGTTGTTTTTCGGGTTTTTTACGCGGTAGATTGCAGGAGGGAGCCTTGGGGACTAACCCAAAGGTGCACCCGGAAAACTGGGCGGATACGAGATCTTGCCAACTTGGTGTCTTGAGAGCCAACTTGAACATAACTGGGTTATGTGACTTGTGATGGAATTGGGACTCGGTGGAAGTTTGACCCGCGCAAATGGCTTAAATTGTCATTGCGATGTGAGCACTGGTTAGATGGAACCGTACCCGTTCTATGTCATTCAGTTAAAGAGACCTAAAGGCACGTGGCACTTACCGTTGGCATAGATTTGGGTCTTCGGCAGTCAATGGCTTAAATTGTCGTGACCCAGGCCGGGAAGACAAATTGCTCATAAGTTTGGCCGTCCAAGTGGCGGTGGTGAGTCCGGAATGTCTATGGATTTAATTGACGTGACATCGACAGGTTCACCGAGAATGTGCCCTGAGAGCACGGGGCGTGTGGCCGTGCGAGCCAACGTCTGTGATGAAATGGATAAATATATACTTTGCTCGCTTATGCTAATGAAATGCAGGGAAGGAGCATCGCCGCCCCGAGTTGGGGGCAGGATCGTTATAATTTGGTCAGCATTGCTGACCGTTGCCTTGTTTTGCCACCGTGCGGTGGTTTGTTGCTTGCAGGTGCAGCTGGACCAAGCGGTCAATAGCGGGCTAAAGCCGAATGCGAAGCCGGCCCTTGAAGGCCTAAATTGGAAGTGTTTACTGCTTTATTCATGTGTGACCGGCCTGCGTGCCGTCGTTTGTAAAACATGTAATTGGAAGTGAAACATTTTGTAAGGCCTTAAGGCTTATTTTAAGTATTTTGTATAACATTCCTATTCTGTACTAGTGGACATTCAGGCTCTAATGCTGGGTTCTTTATTGCAACTTTTATAAACTGCTTCCGCTAGAATGCTCTGTGTAGGACGTTGAGATTGGTTGGATGGTTTCCATAAGTAACCACCTGGTCTGTCTGTGGCATACGGCGTCGGGCCCCAGCCGGACCTACTGCTATATGTTATGTGACGGATAGAGGGTGTTACAGGAAGACTTCGATGTGATCTTGGGCATGGACTGGTTGTCCAGATATGATGCGGTTATCCGATGCAAGGTTAAGTGTTTGGACTTCAAGATGGACAATAGCCACCCCAGAAGTGTATATGGTTTACCGCGACAGGATTCCCTGATTATTTCTACGGTATGTGTTTGAAAGCTTTTAGATTTCGGTTGTTGTGCTTATTTCATTTTTGTTTTAGGAACTGTTGGTAGTTTTCCGCATGTCGAGGATGTTCCTGTATGCGTGAGTTTTCTGATGTTTTCCCAGATAGTCTTTCTGGTCTTCCGCCTGAGAGAGATGTGGAGTTTGTTATATATTTGGAGCGGGTACTCGCCCTATTGCTAAGGTACTGTACCACATGTCCCCGCGTATGCTGGAAGAGTTGTGTACCCAGCTGGATGATTTATTGCAATGTGGATTCATTAGGCCAAGTTCTTCATCTTAGGGTGCTTCCCTGATGTTTGTTAAGAAAAATGATGGATCTATGAGGCTGTGCATTGATTATAAGGAATTGAATAAGATAACTATCAAGAACAGGTATCCCTTACCGCGAATAGATGATTTTGTTGGAGTTACCATTGTGATCTAGAAGTGGTCAAACATGTGATCTCACTGACAACGCAATATGAGTCTGCAGGGTCGCACATAAGAGCTGTGGAGAAGTTGCATGATTGACTGTGTTGGTAAAGGTTACCAATCACCGACCTGAATGGGGTTATGGGCAAAGTGTTGCCTTAAAGGATCGTCGGGTTGGGCAAATGTTGCCTTGAAGGACTGGTAAGAATAGTCGACCGAGGGTCGACGAGAATCGTCGAGAATGGGTACTCTGATTCTCGCCGATCGACGAGAATCGTCGAGAATGGGTACTCTGATTCTCGCCGATCGACGTGAATCGTCGACCCACGATCGGCGTGAATCGTCGAGTGTGGTACTCTGATTCTCGCCGATCCGGGTGGTTCTCGCCGATTGTGATTCTCGCCGATTGTGATTCTCGCCGACTGATTCTCGCCGACTGATTCTCACCGATGGATTCTCACCGAATCTGGTTGGTGATTCTCGCCGATTCTGGAACCCTAAATTCTGGGTGGTCTGCGGATAACGATATTCCTAAGTCTATTTATGCCTTTGGTATAAATACACACTTAGGGTTTTCGGGAAACTAGATCTTCTTGCTGATCGAATCGAAGCCGACGGAAGTGTTCCGCCGTTCGTTCGCTCCGCCGATCCCGAATCCCGCCGACGGAAGGGTTCCGCCGCCGTGCTCGCTCCGTCGACCTCCTCTTCTCCGGCGATCGTCGCTGGTGTTGCTCTTCCTGGCGCGGACCTAGCAGTCCGTGGAGAAGCAAGGTGCGGTCTTTCTCCTTCCCGATTCACCGTGCGATGGAAAGATCGGCGTTCTCCTGCTCGTGTGGATTTCTGCAGAGACGTGGATATTATTCCACGTAGAACTCGCCACTAGCAAGAAGACGAAGCTTGGAGCATCTCCGTTGAGTTGTGACTCAACGCCACCGAGGTAATTTTTGCCTAGTTGTATGTTAACTTCTTGATTCAATTATCATGGCCCGATCCCATCTCTTTTGGGTTTTCTTGATGTTTTATTCTTCCGCTGCGTGCACAAGTGTTGTGTCATCCTCATAGAGAAACCCAACAGTGGTATCAGAGGGAGGTTACGGCCATGATTGTTGTATTGGAAGTTTTGTTATTCCAGTGCGTGTAAACCTAGGGATTTAGAAGTGTTCTAAATGTCTAGATTTAGTCTTGGTACCCCGCCAAGAACTTCTGGAATTTCGTGGAAATTTCTAATTGATATAAATTATAGTCTCCTTAGCAGTAACCATCCCTCGAGTTTGTTTTGGATTTTGAATCCAACATAGAGAGATGAGCTTGTCTACTGTTTTAAGTTGAGTGGTCTTTGCTTTTGTCCAATGCATGTAAATCTGAGGATTTGGAAGTTTCCGGATGTTCAGATTTAGCCCTTCCTTCTATCAAATGTTGATAGTGTCAGGTTGTGCACATAAGGGATGCATGTGGTTTTAGAAAAGTTGCTTTTCTTTGGATGTGCACATTGATCAAATGTTGATCATGGTTAACTATTAACCTATAATCAAAATCCCTTCATCAAATATTAAGTGTTCGGATGCCTTCCGATGGATGACACTCTTCCTGCCTCGATCGATGAAGTGTGGGCTTGCCAAAGCAAGGTGCATTAATCTATCTTGGTAAGGGTGCGAGCGGATAATTGTGATATCCCACTGTCGACATCGGGTCCAGCTTAACTAGGTGACCTCAAAGGTTGAGTGCCTAGAGACATAGGGTTGGCATGCACCATATGATGGATGCGAGTAATGATTTATTCACCAACCATACAAGAATTGCATGAGGATGCAATTGGCAAGTGTTGCCTACCTAAATAACCGCATCGTGAGAGGAAAGCCAAAGCTGACTCATTGTGTTGGTGAAATACGGATCTTGTCCACTAAGAGAGTAGCTCGCATGAACTCTCTGAATTGTTAGTGAGGGCTATCATTTCGAATAAAATAGTGGGAGTGTTTTAATTGAAGTCCAAATTAAAATAATTGTATTTGAAATTTAGGTACTGATTTTATTCTCATAAATTCTTGTAGAATTCCATGGCAAGTGTTTCACACTCCACTTTGTCTCTGAGAGCCATCCTTGAGAAGGATAAGCTCAGTGGGATTAATTACATGGACTGGTATAGGAACCTGAGAATTGTTCTCCGGCAAGAGCGAAAGCTCTATGTCTTGGAAGAAGAAGCCCCCCGAGGTGTCGACAAGGAACTCTTCCCGTACTGAGAAGGATACTTATAAGAAGTATACTGATGATGCTTTAGATGTCGAATGCCTTATGCTTGCCACTATGAACTCTGAGCTTCAGAAGCAACATGAGAACATGGGGTGCAAGGAGATTGACGAGCATCTCAAGAAAATGTTTCAAGGGCAGGCTCGTCAAGAGAGGTTCGACGTCACGAAAGCGTTGTTTCAGTGCAAGATGGGAGTTCGAGACTCAGTAAGGACTCACGTACTCAAGATGATTGGGTATATAGAGAACCTTGAAAGGCTGGGTTTTCCTCTTGGTCAAGAGTTGGCCACAGATCTGATCCTGCAATCGTTGCCGGACAGTTATGAGCAGTTTGTCTTGAACTACAACATGAATGAAATAGACATGACACTGCCCGAACTCCTAGGCATGTTGAGAACTGCCGAAATCAATATGAAGAAGGCCAAGCCTACCAGCCCCATACTGATGGTGCATAAGGGCAAGGGCAAGGCCAAGAGCTCTAAGAAGACGAAGGTGGGACCTAAGTCATATCTTGAGCCCAAGTCTTCTGCACTGATGAAAAAGAAAAGCACGATGAAGGAAGGGAAATGCCACCAATGTGGCAAGGCTGGTCATTGGAGGAGGAACTGTCCTTCGTACATTGAAGGTCTGCAGAAATTGAAGGGAGGTATGACTTCCGCTTCAAATGTTTACGTTATAGAGATAAACCTTTCTGCTCCTTCATCTTGGGTATTGGATACCGGATGTGGTTCTCACATTTGTACAAATGTGCAGGAACTGGGAAGGAGAAGATTGCTGAGTAAAGGGGAGGTGGACCTCCACGTCGGCAATGGAGCAAGAGTTGCTGCTGTAGCCGTAGGGGTTTACCATCTTTCTTTGCCCAGTGGGCTTGTAATAGAACTAGATAATTGTTTTTTTGTTCCGGCCATAACTAGAAACATTATATCTATTTCATGTTTGGACATGATTGGATTTTCTTTTATAATTAAGAACAACTGTTGTTCTATATTTAATAATGATGTTTGTTATGCTGTAGCCCAATTGTTTAATGGTCTTTATGTTTTGAACTTGGACCATCTGATCTGTAATGTAGAAAATAATAAAAGACTAAGAACAAATGACTCGAACCCTACATTTCTCTGGCATTGTCATTTGGGTCATATCAACGAGAAGCGCATATCCAAACTCCATAGAGATGGACTTTTGGACTCATTTGATTATGAATCATTTGAGCGATGCGAATCTTGTTTGTTAGGCAAGATGACTAAAGCTCCTTTCACTGGTTATACTGAGAGGGCTGAGGATCTCTTGGGTGTTGTACATAGTGATGTATGCGGACCCATGAGTTCCATGGCTAGAGGTGGGTATTTCTACTTTGTTACATTTACTGATGATTTCAGTAGATACGGATATGTGTATCTTATGAAGTGCAAATCCGAGACCTTTGAAAAGTTCAAAGAGTTCAAGAATGAAGTAGAAAACCAGTTGGGTAAAAGGGTTAAAGCACTCTGATCTGATCGAGGTGGCGAATACCTGAGTCATGAGTTCCGTGATCATCTGAAAGAGTGTGGTATTGTATCACAGCTCACTCCACCTAGAACACCACAACATAATGGTGTGTCTGAGAGGAGAAATCGTACTCTGTTAGACATGGTACGTTCGATGATGAGTCATGCAGACATGCCTGTTTCCTTTTGGGGTTTTGCTTTAGAGACTGCTGCAATGACATTGAATCGCGCTCCAACGAAAACGGTTCTGAAGACACCATATGAGATATGGACTGGGAAGCGTCCTAGTATGTCGTTCATTAAAATTTGGGGCTGTGAGGCATACGTGAGACGTCAAATGCCTGACAAGCTGGAACCCAAATCGGATAAATGTTATCTGGTGGGATATCCTAAGGAAACGAAAGGGTATTACTTTTACCTACCGTCTGAGGGCAAAGTGTTTGTCGCAAGGACTGATGTCTTCTTGGAGAAAGAGTTCTTATCAAGAAAGACTGAAAAGGTAGAGCTTGAAGAAGTTCAAGAACCACATGTAGTGAATGAACCGGAATTGGATTCTGAGACAGGACTACAAGATGTTGTAGCTAGAGAACCTGATCAAGGAACACAAGTCCTACGTAGATCTGGTAGACCGAGGTTTGAGCCTGAGAGATATGGATTTCTCGTGTCTCAAATAGGTAATGTGTTGCTTATGGATCATGATGATGAACCAGCAACCTACCAAGAGGCTATGAATGGACCAGACTCCGACAAATGGCTTGAGGCTATGAAATCCGAAATGGACTCCATGTATGCAAACCAAGTTTGGAACTTGGTGGAACCACCTGAAGGGGTACGACCCATAGGGTGCAAGTGGGTCTTCAAGAAGAAGACCGACATGGATGGGAATGTACAGACATTCAAAGGGCGACTGGTGGCTAAGGGTTTCAAGAAAATTCATGATATTGACTATGATGAGACCTTTTCCCCTGTTGCCATGGTAAAGTCCATAAGGATATTGCTTGCTGTTGCTGCGTATTATGACTACGAGATCTGGCAGATGGATGTCAAAACGGCTTTCCTTAATGGAAACCTCCTTGAGGAAGTGTATATGACACAACCCGAGGGTTTTGTATCCCTAGATGAAGCCACTAAAATATGCAAGCTGAATAAGTCCATCTATGGACTGAAACAGGCCTCTCGAAGTTGGAATTTTCGTTTTGATGAGAAAATCAAAGAGTTTGGTTTCATCAAGAATGAAGATGAGCCTTGTGTTTACAAGCGAATCAGTGGGAGCATTATTGTCTTCCTGATATTGTATGTAGATGACATACTATTGATTGGGAATGACATTCCTACCCTGAAAGTTGTTAAGAACAACCTAGGGAACTGCTTTTCAATGAAGGATTTGGGTGAAGCGACTTATATACTCGGTATTAAGATCTATAGAGATAGATCGAAGAAGTTGCTGGGTTTGACCCAGAGTACGTACATCGAAAAGGTGTTGAAGCGGTTCAACATACTTGAGTCCTGTTGGGTACATTGGTCAAATGTACCTGATTTGAAGAAGCCTCACCCAACTCAATGATATACATCATAATGTATTTGATGTATGTTGAGTTTACTTGTGCAGGTTAAGAAATCACTGGACTGAAGCAAAAAGTTTCTAAGTCCATGCGTCGACACCCAGAGGGAAAGTGTCGACACTTAAGAAGACTTGTGTCGACACCCAGACAAGCAGTGTCGACACTTGGAGTCATTGTGTCGACACCTGGATGCAGAGTCGACACCAGACAAAAAGTGTCGACACTTGGAGCTGTGTCGACACTCAGTGAAGAAAAGTGCAGACAGAATGTGTCGACACAAGGAGCTGTGTCGACACCCAGTGAAGCTGTGTCTACACCAGAAAGTGTCGACACTTGGAGTTGTGTCGACACTCAGTAAAAGTCTGCAGAGACTAAGTTAAAGTGTCGACACTCAGAACAATGTATCAACACTCAACAGAAGAGTCAGCACTTGAAGAATGTGTCGACACCCAGCACAATGTATCGACACACAACCAGAAGAGTCAACACATGAAGTAAGTGTCGACACCCAGCACAATGTGTCGACACTCAGCTAAAGACTCTACACTTGAAGAAAGTGTCGACACAAGGAGCTGTGTCGACACTTAGCAAAGATCAGAAAGTTCAACAAAAATATTCTAAGTACAAGTGTCGACACTAAGGGAATGTGTCGACACTTAGCTGAAGTCTCAACAAGAAGAAGGTGTGTCGACACAAGGAGCTGTGTCGACACTCAGCAAGAATCAACATAGAAGACTATGTGTCGACACCAAGAAGCAGTGTCGACACTTAACAGATACAACACAAGAAGTTGTGTCGACACAAAGGAGATGTGTCGACACTTAGAAGAATTCAGCAAAAGCTAGAAGAACAAGTACTTGTGTCGACACTCAATTTCAGTGTCGATACATGCAGAAGAATCTGTGTCGAGACATACAAGGAAATGTGTCGACACCTTGTAGACTTGTGTCGACACTTGGACTATAAGTGTCGACACTTAAAGACAGAAAGTCTCGACACTTACAGACAGTTAGAGATTTTCAAGAAATGACTGGATGACTTGACAGCTGCCGTTCCAGCCAGTCTACAGCACCTGTCAGAGATATCAGAAGTCAGTTATGGACCGGACCAGCCGGTTACCATGAAGAAGGCCTATAAATAGGCACCTACATTTTACAGAAACTGTGGTACAGATTGTTGTTCAAGTGGATCAGATTATTGTTCAAAAAGTTCAGTTTGTTGAAAAACAAATTATTGAAGTGGTACCAAGAGTATCAACACAAGAAGATCTTGCAGTCCAAGTGCAGATCTAAGAAGTTGGAGAGAGAGGGCTCCTTCCAAGAAATCAGCCTCTGGAACTAGGCTGAGAAGAAGGATTCAGATATAATTCTGGATCTTAAGTAGCAGAGTTCAAGGAACTACTGCAGGAGGATTCAGTCTTATTAAGTTCTACTCAAGAAGCTTTGAAGAAAGCTAAGTCAGGGTGAATCCAGCTGAGTTCTTCCAAGAACTCATCAAGAAACTCTCAACTCCCCTCTTTCATTTCTGAGTTGTTGAGTTAATTTTTGTAATACATTTTAACTTGTAGGATCCTTTGGATCTGAGTGATTTGTAAGCATGTATTTATAAAGGCTGAGGGTAGGGCTTGTTAGCCTGAGTGTAGGAGATAGAGATCTCTGAGTGTAGGCCTTGTTGGCTGAGTGTAGGCCTTGGTTGGCTGAGTGTAGGCCTTGATAGGCTGAGTGTAGACTTTGGGATAAAGCTGAGTTGTAAGGCTTTGGGCCTGAGGTGTAGGAACCAATTTGGGTTCTGAGACAGTGGAGAAGTTTGGCCGAATCTAGTACACTGCTAGATAGGCGAAAGGGGAAAGTGGATGTACCCATATCTTGGGGAACCACTATAAACCACTGTGTTGTGCTGTGATTGTGCTGTGTATGCTGTGAATACTTTGTGATTGCTGTGCCAAAGTTAAAAATCTGTGATAATAAACTGTTTGCTGCCAGTAAAGTTAGAAAAGGATTAGGTCACCTATTCACCCCCCTCTAGATGTTTAGGTACCATATCTTTCAAGTGGTATCAGAGCGAGGTTCCTCAAAAAGGACTAACAGTCTGAGGAGATCCTGTTTGGCAGATTCAGTGTAAGACAAAACACAGTTTCAAGAAATTCAAGAAAATCAAGAAACATGGTTTTTCTGAGAATCACAAGGAATTGGGTTCCATGAAATTACCCATATGCAGGAAAGAGATCTTTGGGATCTGGAAAGAAAGGGTAAGGCTATTTATGGAAGCCTCTGACCCTAGAATCTACATCACAGTAAAGGAAGGGCCTTATGTGCCAATGAAGATTTCAGTTTTGGATGCAAATCAGAGAACTCCAAAGGATTTCTCTGAGATGACTAAGGATGAGATTGTCCTAGCTACAATGGACAAGAGGGCACAAAACATTATTGTAAGTGCCATAGATGATGCAACTTTTCAGAATCTTATACACTGTAAGACAGCCAAGGAGATGTGAGACACTCTTATAGTGTATATGGAAGGATCTGAAGAAGTTAAGCAAGATAGAAAATCCTTGCTAAATCAGGAGTATGAGAGCTTTAGACAAGGTAAAGATGATAGCATAACTGAGTGCTACAAGAAGTTCTACAGAATAGTTAATGAACTCATGTCTTATGGAAGAGAGTTCAGTAACTATGAACTAAATGATAAGTTCTTAAGGTCCCTAACCAAAGATTGGGACACAAAGATCTGTGTCATAAGAGAAATGGCTAAGTTGGGGGAAATTCCTCCTCCTATACTGTTTGGCAAGTTATTGTCATATGAGATGCAGTTGACAGTGAGGAAAGAGGAGGAGAAATCAACAAGGATTGAACACAAGGAAAGATCAGTTGCTTTCAAGACAGAAGTTCCCAAAAAGTGCAGGAATAAGTCATCAACTCCACCTCCAGAGGTAGTTGATTCAGAGTCTGATGAGTCAGTCAGCACAAAGAGTGAGAGCAGTGAAAGTGATGAAGACTTTGCTGCCTTCACTAGGCACTTTCAGAAATTCTTGAAGAAGAAACAGTGGAGGTCAAGACCTTCTTCTTCAAAGGGAAAGGAAGTCTTTTATCAGGAGAAAAAGCCTTCAAAGAAAGACAGGAAGAGGACAAAGTCAAGCAAGACAACTGGATCTAAGATAGTGTGCTACTGCTGCAATAGACAGGGCCATGTTATTGCAGATTGTCCAGAGAAGAGAAAGGAATCTGGTGACAGGAAAAAGACTCACTTCAAAGGAAAGAAAGAGAAGTCTTTTGTAGCCAAGAAAGAGAAGACTCTATCAGATATCTCCTCTTCAGAAACTGAGTCTGAGGCTGAAGCCTACATAGGGCTATTTGCTGAAGAAGAAGAGGATGAATTCATGCAGATCATGGAGTCTATTTATGAACAAGAAGATAGTCAATGCCAAGGGCTAATGGCTTTGACAGAGAGTGCCAAAATCCTGGAGCAGCCAGGACCCAGTCAGGTACAAGGTTCATGTTCAAGTTCAGTTTCTTATTCTAGTTCAGATTCAGATTCTTCTTCATCAAGTGATGAGAATGTATCTGAGTCTGAGGATGATATTCATCGGCTTATAGATGAATATAAGGTGCTGTTGCAAGCTTACAAGAAAAGCAAATCCCTAGTCAAAAGTCAGGCAAAGGAAATTGCTGATCTTAAATCTGGTGCAACAGATTTTGAGAAGCAGTTTGATCAAAAGTTGAATGAGATAGCTAGGCTGAAACACATAACAGTGATTCAGATGGGTACTATATCATTTAAGAATGATCAAATTAAGAGTCTGGAGATCAATCTTCAGAAGGAGAAGGACTTAGTTGCTAGGTTTTCTAAACCTAAGTCAGTGTTACCTTTAATTGATGATTTTGTTCATCATAAAGGCAAGGCTGGGCTGGGCTTTATTAGACCTGCAAGGACTGAGCAGTCCAAGTCTAAGTCCAAGGGCAAAGCCCCAGCATTCAACAAGACTGCTGTAGATAATACAGCAAAGGCTGTACCTAAGCAAAGGTACAACAAGTTTGAATGTTGGTGCTGTGGCAAAATTGGCCACTTTGCAGTGGACTGTTGGCACAATGCCAGTGCCAAGGTGAGTATCAAGCTACCTGTTGGAAAGCCTGCAGGGAGCTTTGTCAGATTGCAGACTAACAAATACCAAGGACCCAAGAATTCTTTGGGTTCTAAGGTCAATTAATCTGTTTTGCAGGTAAGTCCAAGTGGCCACACCCCAACATGGTACTTGGACAGTGGATGTTCCAGACACATGACTGGAACAAGAAGATTACTAAAGGACTACATTCTAGTAAAAGATGGTCCAAAAGTAACCTTTGGTGGTTCTGAAAAAGGAATCATCAAAGGATTTGGTAACATTTCTACAAACTTAGTTACCATTACTCAAGTGGCTTATGTTAAAGGGTTGAAACACAATCTAATAAGTATAAGTCAATTAAGTGATGTAGGGTATGACATCTCATTTGTTAAAAATGGTTGTCATATCAAGAGGTCAAGTGATCAAGAGATCATTTTGACAGGTTATAGGAAGAGGAATGTCTACTGCTTAGACATTATGATTGAGAACAATGGTTCTCCAGTTTGTCTTGTAGCTGATGAGACAGTCTCTCATTGTGTCAAATGGCACAAGAGGCTAGCCCATCTTAACTACAAGACTATTAGCAAACTCTTTAGCAAAGAGTTAGTGAGGAATGGTCCTCAAGTTAAGTGTGTCAAAGATGGTATTTGCTCAGCTTGTCAAAAGGGCAAGCAGACTAAATCCACCTTTAAAAGCATAGAAAACAAAGATGCTGTGAGGTGTTTGTACCTCTTGCATTTGGATCTTTTTGGTCCAATGTCAGTTCACAGCTTAGGTAGGAAGGTCTATACCCTTGTAGTTGTAGATGGCTACTCAAGGTTTTCCTGGGTGTTCTTCTTAAGACATAAATCTGAAACACCTAGTGTCTTCTACAGCTTTGTCAAGCAAATTCAGAATGAACTAAATAGTACTGTGGTCAAAATTAGAAGTGACCATGGTACTGAGTTTCAGTCTGAAAGCATGACAAAACTATGTGAAGACTTTGGGTTATTTCAAGAATTCTCTTCACCTAGAACACCTCAGCAAAATGGCATTGCTGAGAGGAAGAATAGGACCTTGATAGAGGCTGGTAGAACCCTACTAAATGACACATCACTGCCTGAGTATTTCTGGGCTGAAGCAGTTAACACTGCATGCCATGTTATAAATAGGGCTACCATCACTAAAGGGCTAAACAAGACCCCCTATAAAGTTGTGAAAGGCAGGAAACCAAACCTATCCTACTTCAGGATCTTTGGTTGTAAATGCTTCATACTTAACAATGGGAAGTCTTACTTAACTAAGTTTGCTGCCAAGTCCCAAGAGGGAATTTTTGTTGGGTACAACAATAATAGTAAGGCTTATAGAGTCTACAACTTGACTACACAAGTTGTAGAAGAATCAGTGCATGTAGTTTTTGATGAGACTAAACTTATTAATAATGAGTTGTTTAGCAGTGTATGCAGCCCCACAGGTTTGACAAAGAAAATGGACAAGCTTACTATAGAAGAAGTGCCTGCTGCAAGACAGCAAGTAGAAGAAAGTAGCTGTTGTCCAGGGGAGAACTACATGTGCCAATTGCTGAAGAAATCCAAGGTATACAGCATGATGCAGATGCTGAAGTGGTTCAACCAGAAGTGAGGATGCCTCCAGCCCACAGGCATCTTAGAGATCATCCAGTAGAGCTGATTATTGGAGATCCAAGACAAGGAGTTCAAACAAGGAGCAGAAATCAGAATGCTGCAATCTATTCCAGCCTTCTGTCACAAGTTGAACCTAACAAGTTTGAAGAGGCAATATAAGATCCACAATGGACTGAAGTAATGCAAGAAGAGCTTAATCAGTTCAAGAGGTGCAAGGTCTGGGAATTGGTTCCTAAACCTAAAGACCACAATGTAATAGGAACTAAGTGGATTTATAAGAATAAGATGGATGAACAAGGGGTCATCATTAAAGAATAAGGCTAGACTGGTTGCTAAAGGATATAGGCAAGAAGAAGGTATTGATTTTGATCAAACCTTTGCTCCAGTAGCCAGACTAGAAGCCATAAGAATGTTCTTGGCCTATGCAACCTATCAAGGATTCAAGGTGTACCAAATGGATGTCAAGTCAGCATTCCTAAATGGTAATCTTAAAGAAGAAGTTTATGTGTAACAGCCTGTAGGTTTTGTTGATCCAACTCTACCTCATTATGTCTATAGACTTAGGAAAGCTTTATATGGATTAAAGCAAGCCCCTAGGGCTTGGTATGAAACCCTATCTAGTTTCCTCATTAAGAACAAGTTCTCAAGGGGGAAAATAGATAAGACTCTATTCCTTAGGGAATCTAGAGGCAAAGTCATACTAGTCCAAATATATGTAGATGACATTATATTTGGGTCTACTGAAAGCAGCCTTTGCAAAAAGTTTGCAAACTTATGCAAGGTCAGTTTGAAATGAGTAGTATGGGAGAGCTGAAGTTTTTCTTGGGTCTCCAAGTTAAACAGACTGAAAATGGTTTATCCATATGTCAGTCCAAGTTCACCCTAGAACTCATAAGGAAGTATGGTATGGATTCATCCAGCACCATGAAGACTCCTATGGGGTCAAGTATGTCTCTTAGCAAGGATGATGCAGGGAAACCTGTAGATGAAACCTTGTATAGAGGGATAGTTGGCTCCCTATTATACTTGACTGCTAGTAGACCAGACATCATGTATGCTACATGTGTTTGTGCAAGGTATCAAGCCTGCCCTAAAGAGTCTCATTTGACTGCAGTCAAAAGAATATTGAGATATCTAAAGGGCACTCCCTATCTAGGCCTCTGGTACCCTAGGAATGGAGATTTTGATCTAACAGATTTTTCAGATGCAGACTTTGCAGGATGCAAAGAGGATAGAAAGAGCACTACTGGAACCTGTCAATTCCTAGGTGGGAGACTAATTTCATGGAGTAGCAAGAAGCAAACCAGTGTGGCTATCTCCACAGCTGAGTCAGAGTATGTGGCTGCAGGAAGTTGCTGTGCTCAACTTCTGTGGATTCAACATCAGCTAGAGGACTATGGATTTCAGGTAAGTAGAACTCCACTTTTCTGTGATTCTACAAGTGCTATTTCAATAGCTAATAACCCTGTATCCCATAGTAGGGCAAAACATATTGAGATTAAATATCATTTTCTTAGGGAGCATGTAGAAAGAGAAGATATTTTGTTAGAATATGTTAAAACAGATGAACAAGTAGCTGATATGTTTACTAAGCCACTAGAAGAAGCTAAGTTCAATAGATTCAAAATTGAACTAGGAATGATAAACTTAGAGTAAGTTTACAGATTTGAAAATGACTAAGTCAAAAGGTGTCGACACATAGACAAGTCTATGTCGACACAGAATAGTGGTGTCGACACTTCAGGAAAAAGGTATCGACACATCTAGGATGTTGGTGTCGACACTTCAGAATGTTAGTGTCGACACATGTCTAGTATGTGTCGACACATCCAATGTGGTGTCGACACTTATGTTTTACTCAGAATTTTTCTAAGTAAAGTCTCGACAATGTGTCGAGTTATGTTGTGTCGACACATAACCAAGTGTCGACACATAAAATCTGTTGACTAAACTTGTGTCGACACATATGTGTCGAGACATTATAAGTCAGTGTCAACACTTGTTGCCAGTGTCGACACATTTTAAGTTAGCTGTCCCGCCTGTTCATCTTCAAAATCAGAAAGGTATAAATAGGGTTCTGTCTTTGTTTGTCGGCACGCCTTCAAAGTTTCGAGACCAAAACTACTGTGTCGACACCTCTCTTTTCTACAGACAAATTCGACAAACCCTAATGGCTCCTAAGCTTGAGGAGAACGTTAACGAGGGTTATGAGCTTGTGCGTGGTGCATTCGACGATGCAGATCAAGAAATTCAGGCAGTGGTAACCCTAGTCGCCGATTCTGGACTAGAATATCTCTTGTCTAAACCTACAAAGATTTGGAAGAAGGAAGTACTTGAATTTCTTAATGGAGCTGCCGTAGATGAATCTGGATTCAGAATCAAATCCAGAGTTCATGGAACTAAGATTAAGGTTTCACCTAAGAGTCTGAGGAAGGTACTTCAGCAACCAAAAATTCAAGATGAAGAAGAGGTTACTGCTTCAAAGACCAGGGAAGCTTTAACCTGGTGTGGTCTTGATCCAAAGATGAAGATAGGTTCTGTCTTTAACAAGAAAGGCATGAATACTCAAGGAAAATTCATGTCTGAGATTGTGGGAAAAGTCTTACTCAGTAAGCCAGGAGGGCATGACAGAGTGTCTGCCAATATGTTTGGAGTAATGACAAGAATTATCTTTAATCTAAGAACTGATTGGTCAATCATAGTATTTGACAAGATTAAGGAGAGCTTGAAGAAGCCCAATCTGGGCAGGATCATTAGTCTCTACCTAGCTGGTACCATACCAGAGGTGATGAGTGCAGCTGCAGGTAGCAAAATAAACCACATGAGGAAGATGGATCTAAGGATCTTTTCAAGATGGGACAGGGTGTTGTCCAAGGAAATGCCAACACCAGAGAAGACAGTTACTGAGAAAGTCACTCCTCCTAAGAAGAAAAGGAAGATAGTTCCTGTGGCACAAGAGTCCTCCAGCAGTTCTAGGAGTGAAGAACAGGTTGTTTTCACTCCTGATGATCATGAGGAAGTGCCAGCAGTGAAGTCTCCTGCTCCTCCAGCTGATGCTGAGATCCAGGGGGAGCTGCCTCCAGCTAGCCCCATCCACAGGGATCAAAGCCAGGGGGAGCATCCAGTTGTAGAAGCAGCATCTACACTGGACAGTGAGCAAGCCACAACCATCATTCAAGAGGTACTCACTGACCTAAAAACTTTAGAATATCTTATAGAAGATGCTGATTTGTCTGATGTTCCTCAGCAAACACAGCTGCATAATCAAGTTCCAGATGTTGTTAGAGAGAACACATCTGCTATACAAGAAGAGATTCCTGCTCCAGTAGTTGAAGAACAAAGAATGTCTCCAGCTTCTTCACCCCCTGAATACACAATGGAAGACTTGTTCCTAAATCTGGATCAAGCAGATTTTGACAAGGAAATTGATGCTGCTGAAGGAGAGAATGTTGCTGCTGAGGGGGAGCAAATGCAAGTTCTGGAGGAGCCTATAAGGCAAGAAACTGAGAAGGCATAAGATGTGCAAGCTGACAAGCCTCAAAGCCCTAAGGAGAGGGTTGATATTGCCAGCACTTCTGCCTCTGAAGATGAGGAGACTGGAAGGGCAAGGAAAAAGAAACTCTATGTATTCAAGAGAAGGAGCCAGAGTTACAAGAAGGCTCTGCAAACTGTAGCCCCACAGCCTATAGTTCAACAAGCTCCAACTGTTGACTATAGTGCTTTACTGATTGCACTGCAGATTAAAATGGATGAACAAAGGAAAGCTATAGAGGCTTATGTGGATGAAGGGCAGAAGACTTTACAATTTGATCTGGCCCAAGATATAAAATCTATAAGGTTTGAGATGAATCTCAACAAGAAGGAGATGACAGACTGCTTCCACAAGGGTGGAAATGCAGTGGTGTATTTGGCAACACACCAAGAGAAGATCAAGGCACAGGTGGATGATATAGCATTGAAACAAGGATATGTTCTTGAAAATCAATTAAGAATGAATGACAATTTGACTGAATCCCACAATGCTATTGTCACTGAATTAAAGAATAAGGCTGCTGAACCTTCTACATCTACTAATGCTGCTAAAGCTAAATTTGATAAAGTCTTTCAAGAGGAAATTATTGCTGTAAAGACTGCTATCCAAGCCTCCCAGAAGGTCATATCTGAACAACTTACAAAGCTTAAACCTTACTTTAAAGAAGGAATTAGATACTTGGATGCACAGATCAAATTTCAAAAGGATGATGTCAGAGATCACATGGCTAGAGAAGTCATAAATGGGGAGAGGGTGTTAGTCAAGGCAAGTTCTGAGCATGCAAAATGGATATCAAATTCCATCAGGGCTACACTTGGATACCCTCCTCTGTGTGATGACCAAGAAGTTGTTGAATCAGGCATTAACACTGCCTATTTTGGAGGTGAGCAACCAGAAGTAGCTCAGGTCATTTATCCACCTCCAGACTTTGAAATGATTCAAGCAGATGTGAGCACAATGTATAGCCCACTTGAGGGCAAGGACAATGTCCACATTGAAAAGGTTGTTCAACCTATTACTAAAGCCATGCAAGAGGCTCTACAGAAAGAGGAAGAGACAAGGTTGTCCAAGAAGAGGTTTAGGGAACAAGCAGAACAAAAGCCAGATTTTGAACAGTGGAGCCCTACCTCTAGGAATATAATTTTAACTGCCTGGAAAGCTGCCAAGGACAATACACATGAAAGGAACAAATGGTTCTCTGAAGCTGAATGGATAAAACATGAAATAAGACAAGAGGCCATTGTTCAATTCAGAAGGAAGGCTAAGATGGGAAAGCTACCTCCTACTGCAGTGGAGCCTAGCAAGTACTTCCCCAAGCCATATCACTACTTTGAGAGGCAGAAGATCAAGGCAGAAGCACTCAAATAGAAAGATCTAAAAGGCAAAAAGCCTGCTGTTGCTGAAACTGCTGAAGCCACTGTCAAAGCTCAAGTCCAACCTGACAAAGGCATAGTTATCAAAGAACCAGACCAGAAATAGATTAAGAAATTACTTGAAGATTATTTTGTAATCTTTTAAATGTAAAACATTTTTGTAAACCATTGAAGGTGTATTAGAAAAATGTTAGAACAATATATGATAAATATATTTCATGATTGTTCTGTGAATGTGTCTATTTCTTGTTCTGAAATGATGAATGTGTATACATGTGTGAATTATTACATGTTTATGTTTACTCTGCTGTAAATAATCTGCTTTACATCATTTTGTAATCTTTAATTATGAATGGTGTATATCATTGACTAAGGGTTATGACTTCTCCAAATAAGGTGAGATTGTTGGGTACATTGGTCAAATGTACCTGATTTGAAGAAGCCTCACCCAACTCAATGATATACATCATAATGTATTTGATGTATGTTGAGTTTACTTGTGCAGGTTAAGAAATCACTGGACTGAAGCAAAAAGTTTCTAAGTCCATGTGTCGACACCCAGAGGGAAAGTGTCGACACTTAAGAAGACTTGTGTCGACACCCAGACAAGCAGTGTCGACACTTGGAGTCATTGTGTCGACACCTGGATGCAGAGTCGACACCAGACAGAAAGTGTCGACACTTGGAGCTGTGTCGACACTCAGTGAAGAAAAGTGCAGACAGAAAGTGTCGACACTTGGAGCTGTGTCGACACTCAGTGAAGAAAAGTGCAGACAGAATGTGTCGACACAAGGAGCTGTGTCGACACCTAGTGAAGCTGTGTCTACACCAGAAAGTGTCGACACTTGGAGTTGTGTCGACACTCAGCAAAAGTCTGCAGAGACTAAGTTAAAGTGTCGACACTCAGAACAATGTGTCGACACTCAACAGAAGAGTCAGCACTTGAAGAATGTGTCGACACCCAGCACAATGTGTCGACACACAACCAGAAGAGTCAACACATGAAGTAAGTGTCGACACCCAGCACAATGTGTCGACACTCAGCTAAAGACTCTACACTTGAAGAAAGTGTCGACACAAGGAGCTGTGTCGACACTTAGCAAAGATCAGAAAGTTCAACAAAAATATTCTAAGTACAAGTGTCGACACTAAGGGAATGTGTCGACACTTAGCTGAAGTCTCAACAAGAAGAAGGTGTGTCGACACAAGGAGCTGTGTCGACACTCAGCAAGAATCAACATAGAAGACTATGTGTCGACACCAAGAAGCAGTGTCGACACTTAACAGATACAACACAAGAAGTTGTGTCGACACAAAGGAGATGTGTCGACACTTAGAAGAATTCAGCAAAAGCTAGAAGAACAAGTACTTGTGTCGACACTCAATTTCAGTGTCGACACATGCAGAAGAATCTGTGTCGAGACATACAAGGAAATGTGTCGACACCTTGTAGACTTGTGTCGACACTTACACAACATGTGTCGACACTTGGACTATAAGTGTCGACACTTAAAGACAGAAAGTCTCGACACTTACAGACAGTTAGAGATTTTCAAGAAATGACTGGATGACTTGACAGCTGCCGTTCCAGCCAGTCTACAGTACCTGTCAGAGATATCAGAAGTCAGTTATGGACCGGACCAGCCGGTTACCATGAAGAAGGCCTATAAATAGGCACCTACAATTTACAGAAACTGTGGTCAAGATTGTTGTTCAAGTGGATCAGATTATTGTTCAAAAAGTTCAGTTTGTTGAAAAACAAATTATTGAAGTGGTACCAAGAGTATCAACACAAGAAGATCTTGCAGTCCAAGTGCAGATCTAAGAAGTTGGAGAGAGAGGGCTCCTTCCAAGAAATCAGCCTCTGGAACTAGGCTGAGAAGAAGGATTCAGATACAATTCTGGATCTTAAGTAGCAGAGTTCAAGGAACTACTGCAGGAGGATTCAGTCTTATTCAGTTCTACTCAAGAAGCTTTGAAGAAAGCTAAGTCAGGGTGAATCCAGCTGAGTTCTTCCAAGAACTCATCAAGAAACTCTCAACTCCCCTCTTTCATTTCTGAGTTGTAGAGTTAATTTTTGTAATACATTTTAACTTATAGGATCCTTTGGATCTGAGTGATTTGTAAGCCTGTATTTATAAAGGCTGAGGGTATGGCTTGTTAGCCTGAGTGTAGGAGATAGAGATCTCTGAGTGTAGGCCTTGTTGGCTGAGTGTAGGCCTTGGTTGGCTGAGTGTAGGCCTTGATAGGCTGAGTGTAGGCTTTGGGATAAAGCTGAGTTGTAAGGCTTTGGGCCTGAGGTGTAGGAACCAATTTGGGTTCTGAGACAGTGTAGGAGTTTGGCCGAATCTAGTACACTGCTAGATAGGCGAAGGGGAAAAGTGGATGTACCCATATCTTGGGGAACCACTATAAACCACTGTGTTGTGCTGTGATTGTGCTGTGTATGCTGTGAATACTGTGATTGCTGTGCAAAAGTTAAAAATCTGTGATAATAAACTGTTTGCTGCCAGTAAAGTTAGAAAAGGATTAGGTCACCTATTCACCCCCCCCCTCTAGGTGTTTAGGTACCATATCTTTCAAGTCCAAGAAAGGATTTTTGCCCATGTCTCATGGTGTGAATCTCTCTAAGGACCAGTGTCTAAAGTCTTGTGAAGATAAGGACCGCATGAAGTTGATTCCATATGCTTCGGCAATTGGATCAATCATGTACGCGATGTTATGTACTCGACCCGACGTCTCCTTTGCTTTGAGCATGACTAGCAGGTATCAGTCAGACCCCGGTGAGCGTCACTGGATTGCAGTTAAGAATGTCCTGAAGTACTTGAGAAGGACTAAGGATGTGTTCTTGGTGTATGGTGGAGAGGAAGAGCTCGTTGTAAGTGGTTACACGGATGCTAGCTTCCAAACTGATAGAGACGACTCCAAGTCTCAGTCAGGTTTTGTGTTTTGCCTGAATGGAGGAGCTGTGAGCTGGAAGAGTTCCAAGCAAGATACAGTTGCTGATTCTACAACAGAGGCCGAGTATATCGCCGCAGCTAATGCGGCGAAGGAGGCTGTATGGATTAGGAAATTCATCGGCGAGCTTGATGTAGTTCCTAGCATTGTTGGTCCCGTAGTTCTCTACTGTGATAACAATGGTGCAATTGCACAATCTAAGGAACCTAGATCCCATCAGCGCTCCCAGCACATACTTCGGCGGTTTCATCTTATTCGTGAGATTGTCGAACGAGGAGATGTGAACATTTGCAGAGTGCCGACTGAGGAGAATATTGCGGATCCACTGACAAAGCCTCTCGCGCAGAGAAAGCATGATGGTCATACTAGATCGATGGGTATACGATACCTAAATGATCAACTCTAGTGAGAATCTTGTGGATTGCATGTATACATGTATCTTGTTGGCTATTTGTTCATATGATGAACAGTGTACCTAGTTTTTCTCTTACAATTAATGGCAAGTTCTTTTATTATGAGTTTTTTTATATGATAGTTAAATGTTAACATAATAGATACCCTTAGAATGTTCGCTTCCATGGGACATCAAGTACGTGACTTGAATGTGAGAGCCTATGGTTTATTTGAAGCTTCATTCTTAAAAGGTCCCTGGTCGAGTATCATCATAGAAGCTAAGGGTGATGATGGTACTTGAAGACTAGCACGTGCTTTGACTGATGACTGGTTCTCACAGGTCATGATATTGTGATATCAAGTCATCACGTGGGTACTTGTTAGTGAACAAGTTGTACTGGACAGACCCCACCTGAGACTATTCTGTGGATTGTCATCCAATCGTGTCATGAGTAGGTCTCAATTGACAATGGTGTTGTGCTCCTTTGACCTGAAGTCACAACATTCATCAAGTGAGGAAGAGCATGCTTTGATGCCATCTAAAGTCTTCCTTGAGAAAGGTTGATGATAAGGGTGGTTGTTGGGCATGTTACGAATCATTTGGGTGTTTGTGTGTGAGCAGATATGGGATTTGTCCTCCTGTATGACAGGAGTTGCATCCATGGGCCCCTTGATGGAACTGGACTGAGAAATGCATGGCCATGCTTGGTTGAGTCAATATGTGATATTGGATTCACCATTCTCTGGAAGTCCGTCCTGGATCAAGAAACTTGGATTGAGCTATTACGAGGGTGACAAGGTCCATGCCTCTAGTTCTTTCCGGATGTAAGGGACAAAGACAACGCTGATACATTGGTCATAAAGGCTTATGAGTTATAAACTCTTATTGCTTGGGGAGCAATGATGCATTGCTAGATGCCGCTCATTGTTTGTGAAGTTTTTGGTTTGATACTTTCAAGATCAAGTGGGAGTCTGTTGGAGTTACCATTGTGATCTAGAAGTGGTCAAACATGTGATCTCACTGCCAACGCAATATGAGCCTGCAGGGTCGCACATAAGAGATGTGGAGAAGTTGGATGATTGACTGTGTTGGTAAAGGTTACCAATTATCGACCTGAATGGGGTTATGGGCAAAGTGTTGCCTTAAAGGATCGTCGGGTTGGGCAAATGTTGCCTTGAAGGACTGGTAAGAATAGTCGACCGAGGGTCGACGAGAATCGTCGAGAATGGGTACTCTGATTCTCGCCGATCGACGAGAATCGTCGAGAATGGGTACTCTGATTCTCGCCGATCGACGTGAATCGTCGACCCACGATCGGCGTGAATCGTCGAGTGTGGTACTCTGATTCTCGCCGATCCGGGTGGTTCTCGCCGATTGTGATTCTCGCCGATTGTGATTCTCGCCGACTGATTCTCGTCGACTGATTCTCGCCGATCCTAACTGATTCTCGCCGATGGATTCTCACCTAATCTGGTTGGTGATTCTCGCCGATTCTGGAACCCTAAATTCTGGGTGGTCTGCGGACAGCGATATTCCTAAGTCTATTTATGCCTTTGGTATAAATACACACTTAGGGTTTCGGGAAACTAGATCTTCTTGCTGATCGAATCGAAGCCGACGGAAGTGTTCCGCCGTTCGTTCGCTCCGCCGATCCCGAATCCCGCCGACGGAAGGGTTCCGCCGCCGTGCTCGCTCCGTCGACCTCCTCTTCTCCGGCGATCGTCACTGGTGTTGCTCTTCCTGGCGCGGACCTAGCAGTCCGTGGAGAAGCAAGGTGCGGTCTTTCTCCTTCCCGATTCACCGTGCGATGGAAAGATCGACGTTCTCCCGCTCGTGTGGATTTCTGCAGAGGCGTGGATATTATTCCACGTAGAACTCGCCACTAGCAAGAAGACGAAGCTTGGAGCATCTCCGTTGAGTTGTGACTCAACGCCACCGAGGTAATTTTTGCCTAGTTGTATGTTAACTTCTTGATTCAATTATCATGGCCCGATCCCATCTCTTTTGGGTTTTCTTGATGTTTTATTCTTCCGCTGCGTGCACAAGTGTTGTGCCATCCTCATAGAGAAACCCAACAGATTTGTTTGATCAGTTGCATGATAGTACAATGTTTTCGAAGATTGACCTTCGTTCAGGCTACCATTAGTTGAGGATTCGTGAGACGAATGTTTTGCGGACCACTTTTTGTTCTCGGCATGAACATTTTGAGTTCTTGGTAATGTCCTTTGGATTGACGAATGCACCTTCTGCCTTCATGGACATGATGAATAGAGTGTTCAAAGATTTTCTGGACCGTTTTGTGGTCGTTTTTATTGATGATGTACTGGTTTATTCCCGAAGTGCTGACGAGCATGCCCAGCACTTGCGTTTAGTTCTATCTGCTTTAAGAAAACATAAGGTGTATGCAAAGTTGAGTAAGTGTGATTTTGGCTATCTCATGTTTCCTTTTTGGGTCATGTTGTGAACATGGACAAAATTTTTGTTGACCCGGAAAAGATAACTGTCGTAATGGATTGGAAAAAACCTACCACACCCAAAGAGATAAGAAGCTTCATAGGGTTGGCAGACTATTATAGAAGGTTTGTGGAAGGATTTTCTACATTGTCTGCGCCGCTGACTAAGCTTACGCAGAAGAACATGACGTTTGCGTGGAGTGATAAGTGCGAAGGAGCCTTTTAGAAACTAAAAAAGAGGTTATGCACCGCTCCAGTGTTGTCTTTGCCTACCGAAGGGGTGGAGTATGTCGTTTAAGTGGATGCATCGCACGTCGGACTTGGTTGTGTATTGATGCAAGAAAGCAAGATAATTGCGTATGGGTCGAGACAACTAAAGATTAATGAAAGGAACTACCCTACTCATGACTTGGTTTCTGCTTTCATTGAGTTTAGGCGTCGAGTTCGTCGAGTATCAGTATTGGCGTTAAGTGATTTTTGTTTTGTCATCGAGAGCGTCGAGTGACCTATGAGTCTAAGTCATTTTCGTCGAGTTAAAACTATTTGGCGTCGAGTGCGTTGAGTGAAACTGTATGGCGTCGAGTGCTTTAAGTATAAGCATCATTGGAGTCGAGAGCGTTGAGTAAACTCAGCTAGGCGTCGAGTGAACTCAGTTAGGTGTCGACTAAAGTAAATTTCATGGAGTTAAGTCCAGGCATTGAGTGAAACTGTCTTGGCATTGAGTGCGTTGAGTGAACCCCAAATTCGTCGAGTATACTAGACGAATTTCCCATGGACTTGGTGATTTGCGTCGATTCATCGATTATCCAGGTAATGTTAGCCAATTCGTCGAGTATCGCCAGTTAGCCAGATTTTGCTAGTAGAATTCATCGAGTGTCTACTGCATTCGTCGGGTATACTCAACGAATTAGTGTGGCTTTGGATTTTCTTGTCGAATTGAGTCCAATTCGTCGAGTTTGGCCTTAGGTTGATTTTGGGGATTTTATTTTCTTCCTTTTTGTCATTGGCATAATCTTGTGTTTGGTTAGGGTTTTATCGGTGTTTTATGGATATTTTTGGTGTGGCCCATAGTTGGCAGTGGATAATGGACCACCAAACTAAGGCCAACTTATGAAACTTTGCAATGGTGGGTTTTACCCGGTGTGGGTTTGTGACTGGGTGTGGAAGGGTAGGTTCCCACCACCTCAGGTGCAGGTTATTCCCCAGTTTTGGGTGCGTCGAGTTATCAAACCACCTTTCCTTGGGGCCCTTGTGAAGTTTTTACTGTTGGTGTATTGTGTAGGTTCTCACCACCGCAAGTGCCGGATTTTGCTGGTTTTTATGCTCATTCTATGATGAGCTTGCCACTCTTGTGTATATATACACATACTTGTGTAAATGTTTTATAAAACATAGATCTTTATTGCACTTGGTGCAATTTGGGATATCTAACCCTTGTGAGTTCTTTCTTACTTATTAACTTGTGGTTGAGTGTTGATGTTTTCATTTCAGCTATTCCTGTTTGGGTTGGTAACCCTTTGACTCCTTTGCTTTCATTTGAAATTGATCTTTTGTTTATCACTTGTATATTCTTGCTGAGGTATTCTTTTCTTTGGAATGTATCAGGTTTGGAGCAGTAGCTGGTTGAGCAGCTAGGGTTGGCGGTTGCTGGTGTTCTGTAGTTGTTGCAGTCTTCCTTTACTCACCATTGTGAGATAATGTTGTTGTTTTGTTGATTAGTTCAGACATACATGCTATTTGGTGGGTTCGTGTCAGGTTGTTGACGCTCACTGGAGTTTTTATATTGTTAAGTTACTTGCTAGCTGCCAAATCTCTTCTAAATAAATTGTGATTTAATTGCTCTCTGGGAAGGTTTTATGTTAAAATTACATGTTAGTTTTTTTTAAGTATAAAATTATCATTAAGACTATCTCATTCATAGCATATTTCAAGCCAAAGTCAATCTATTTTAACTATGAAAAAGGATCTCTCTATAGTAGTATTAAATCTAGAGGTATACCTATCATGAGTTGTCATGTTTGGATATTTATGCTCATTTAGGATGTTAATCGATATAAATAAAGTATTTTTCGCAGCGTATATTCAAGTTTTTGCATGTGCACTAGTTGATCCACTAAGACGAGGGATACGGCCATCAAAACTTAACTTAAATTACAGTTTTCTTCATAATAAACTTGAGCATTTCATATAAAGTGTTAGGTTCGGGTTCTTGCCTGAGCTTCTGCTATTATCCCCTGTACGGTGTGACATCACGTCGTGTGTTTTCTCTTAATCTGATATATCATTTTAATGCGGAGAAAATGCGGGTTGTGACACTTGTCACTTTTTAGGCCTTTCACTTATTTCATGGTTGAATAGGAAACAAAATTTTGTTGACCACTCCTCCACCGAGGTCGAATATATTGCAATAGGTAGTTGTGCACAAGTTTTATGGATGAAACAAACTTTAGAAGATTTTAGGATAAATCAACAAACCATAAAATTATGGTGTGACAATAAATGTGCAATTGATCCAACTTACAATCTAGTATAGCATTCACGGTCTAAACACAGGGACGTCCGACATCATTTTATTAGAGAACATAAAATATTAAAATCAACTTTATAGGAACCGATTCACAAATTACCGATATTTTCACTAAACCACTTCCTGATTCATATATTTCAACACTAAGATTAGAGTTATGTGTCTTAGTATTTCAAATTGAAAATTAAATCATTCAACAAGAAAAATTAATAAAACTAAATTTTAAAATAATATATTTATACAACATTCATAATTAATTAATTAATTTTAAAAATTAAACAATAAAAACCAAGCTTAAAATTGATTAAACATCCAGATAGGTCATAGAATAGAATGATCCAAACATGATTAATGTACAACTCCATATCCGGCGAGCGGGATTGACAGGAGCCGGCCCCGTTACATGGTGCAGTTTGAATCTCAGGCAGGTCGACCAGGGGGTGCGAGTGCATTAGTGCAACTCGGCTCGCCCAGATTGGGGTAAGGCGGGCGTGTGGCGAGTGGGGCAGGCCAGGCCCGCACTCGCCCCAGGTCATCTAGAGGCGGCGAGTGCTAACCCCATCGAGCATTTGCAGCCCCATGCGAGTGGAAGCTTCAAGGACCACTTGCCCAGTAACATGTGCAATCCAGTGTTTGCCGACCAAGCCGCGCGAGGCAGTTCGTTGGCGTTGAGTGAGGCGTGCCCTGTCGACGCCTTCTGCTCTTGGCGTTGAGTGAGGATCTCCCTGTCGACACCTCCTGCTCTTGGCGTTGAGTGAGGCGTGTTCTGTCGACGCTTTCTGCTCTTGATATTGAGTGAGGCTTGCCCTGTCGATACCTTATGCCCTTGGCGTTGAGTGAGTCTTGCCCTGCCGACACCTCCTGCTCTTGGCATTGAGTGAGGCGCGTTCTGTCGACGCCTTCTACTCTTGGCGTTGAGTGAGGCGCACTCTGTTGACGCCTCCTGCTCTTGGCGTTGAGTGAGGCGTGTTCTGTCGACGACTTCTGCTCTTGGCATTGAGTGAGGCACGCTCTGTCAACGCCTTCTGCTCTTGGCACTGAGTGAGGAGCGCTCTGTCGATGCCTTCTGCTCTTAGGTGTTGATTAAGGCGTGTTCTGTCGACGCCTTCTGCTCTTTGTGTTGAGTGAGGCGTGTTTTGTCGACGCCTACCGCTCTTGGCATTGAGTGAGGCTGGTTCTGTCGGTGCCTTCTGATCTTGGATCAAGAAGGCGAGCGAGACCCTTCTAGAATAGCATTCACCCAAGGAGGGAGAAAGGGATCCCGCCCATAATAGACGGGGTGGCTCTCGCCCGAAGAAGGAGTGAAAACTCGCTAGTACTAGGCAAGTGGCCTTTAGATCCCGCATTCACCCATAATGGGGTACCGCGGAGGCGAGTGCCTGGCTTACCCCGCACTCGCCCCTTCAGGCGAGTGGCGCCTTCATGGGCCACTCACCCAGTGGGGTCCAAAGGTAAAATTACCTGGATGCCATTGCAGGGCTGCAAATAGCCTTCCAGAACAACGAAGATTGGTTATTGGCAGACCTCTTTTGGCTGCATATTGTAAGACCCCCCCCCCCCCTCTCAGATCCCAAAACATGGCACGAAGGGGGAGTCTTATGCCCGGAACAGCCGCCTTGCGGTAGCATTAGCACACGGGCTAACCTGTACCACAAGACGCTTATTCCACCGGCTACAACAATATCAATATATCATGCCAACCCAACCAAATATAATAAGCAAGAGAAGTCAAAATCCACACTAAGTATATAATGTCCAAATACATCAATAAAGGAGAAGCTAAACATGCTTCTACAATATATCAGAGTACAGCTAAGCATTGCCCAAACGGGCTACATCAGAGTATCAGATACTAACATCCGTAACCGACGGTATCGACGGCACCATCACTTCAGGCCATATCGTCCTGGCCTGGCTGTCCTGCTGCGTAGTCTGCGGCTGCTCTACCTGCGGCGTGACCTCCTAAAAAGGAAGACGTAGCAACCGTTAGTCGAAACGACTAAGTGGTTTCACATCCGCTCCCCCGGTGACTCCTCGGCACCGGGTGGGGAAGAGGAACAAGAGTACAGTATATAATAAGTTTGCAAGTAAAGGAGTATAAGCAGGTGGCAGTAGTGTAAGAGTAACAGTATCAGGTTCTAGCAAATATTTAAGAGCTACAGCAAACTAGCAAGTATAAGTAACAGCAGGAAAGTAACTTAAATTATAAGAATGCCCATACAAACTTATAAGTTAAGGATCAGGTTACATAAAAGTAACTCATCATATAAGAGTGCTCATACAAACTTATACGATGAGGATCTTGTTGTGCAATGTTATGAAATGCTATGAATGCTATGTAATGACTCACCCATGAACACACCCATGCAATTGCCATGTCAACACAGACTGTAGTTCCCACTTTTCGAGCAGGTAGCTAACCTCTCAGGCATCAGCCGCCGTGGCCAGGCGGTGACAGTAGAACGGGCACTTCTACTACTAGGCGAGTATCCACACTACTTCACCTAGGCCTCCGTACGCCTCAACGCTAAGAACACAACAGCGGATCCCATGCGTACTATGGCCCAACGGGGTCTTGGGTAGATGTGCACCAAGAACACAGCCCGAACTGACCTTGCGTGACCCGGAAGGGGCCTCGGAAGTAAGCACGGGGACACAGCCCAACCGTTCACTTGGCACGGAAGGGGCCCCGGGACGTGAACACCGAGGACACAGCCCAACCGCCCAAAGTCTAACTGTCGACTCCCGTTGGTGTGACGACTGGCGAGCCCGTAGACCTGCCACACTATCCTTAACCCAGGATTACGACACCGCGTGTCGACTCACACCACATGCAAATGCCTCATCAACATAACAAGGAAGGGGCCTCAGAAGTAAGCACGAGGGCACAGCCCAACTGTCCATCCACACCTTATCTCAACACAACCAAAACAAGTGACGGTCAACACCGCACTTACATCCCTTCACAATACTACTCGTAGGGAGACGACGCTCTAAGTATTGGACTACTAGACTCATTTCATTAATCAAACATACTCATGGCAATAATCTACTCATCTATATTACTTTCCAAATGATGACAGCGTAATATAAGCATGATGCGCATATAAAGATCTATCACACTGTCCATTTGATAATGTCATAATATAAACATGAAGTGCACAATTATCAATCTTTCAATTCCTACCAATTCAATTCATTTAAATAAGATTGCTTCACAATTTGATAATATGAAATCTGATTAATAAGCTACATCAATCATGCAACAAATGATTAATCATAAGGGTTCATCCAAGCCAAGTATCTTGCAATATTAATTCCACTGAATCCAAATCCATCTTCCATTAAAGCCCAGAATTTAGGTGCAGGTTGAATCTGGATAGCAACTTCGACCGGAGATTCCTGAAGCTACATGAATCCGGTGAAGACGTGTAACCCCACGATGGAAAGGTCTTTCCGTGGTCTACGACTTCTGTATTCATACCTCAACCCAGATTTGACATTATCCTATTTGAAATCGGACTTGAAGTCCGCTGCGTACAGAACACAATTTCTGCATGCAGGATTTGTTGAACACCATTTTCGTTTAGACTTTCCCGTGGCTATAGACTTCGCCTGAAGTCGTTCAACCATTCGTTGGAAAGGTATTTTCAAGGGATTCAACTCTAGTGTTTAGCCGAAAGCCCAGATCTTGCCATATCATGCTTAAAAATGGCCACGAAGTTCGCTGCGCGCATAATACAGATTCTGCACGCATCTTATGGCGGAATGAACGACATCAGTTCATCTTCCTCCTCAAGGCGATCTTCCCAAATCATTCCAGAATTTCCTCCACCCTTATTCAACCTCAAGAGGCCTTTGCTCTTCACGAAACCATCCCCCATCTCCACATAAAAGATCAGAGAGGTTGAAGACACCACTAACCAAGAGCACAAGCCCCAGATTGGCCTCACCCTAGAGAAAGCATCTTCTCACATGTCAAGACTCTTTTGAGTCGACGTCTCGCCTAAATATCTACAGATCTAGCACCAAGGGAGAGGGTAGGAAACTCACATCGATTCCAGTGGTTCCTCCATTTCCGGCCATGGATCTCGTAATTCTCCTTGGCGGCATCTTCTCCTTCACGGTGATGGCGGATTTTCTCCTGTAGAACTTGCTCCAGCAGCTTTCTCTCTCACCAGGAGTTCTCACAGAAAATAGGGAATGAAATGAGCATGAAAATGGCTAAGGTTTTCTCTCCCCCTTATATACAAAAAGTGACACGGGTAGGGACACGGTTGTGTCCTTACCCATGTCCTGCCTGGCGAAGCGGCAACGACAGTTTCCATGTCGGTTCAATATTTGACACGGGTAGGGACACGCCCGTGTCCCAACCCGTGTCCCGACCCGTGTCCATATGACACGACCGTGTGCCCTGGCTGTGTCCTTCTCGAGATGCATTTTGACGATCTCAACATTTCGTCGATCTCGATCAAAATCGTCGACGGGAGAACATGGGTAGGGACACGCCCGTGTCTCTACCCGTGTCATGTTAATTCGTCGAAGTCGACGCGCAGTTCGTCGATCTCGACACCTCTCGTCGAGTGTAACTCGACATACATGGGTAGGGACACGCCCGTGTCTCTACCCGTGTCACATGGTGTCGACACAGCTCGTCAATCTCGACACGCCCTGTCGAGTGTAACTCTACACACACGGGTAGGGACACGCCCGTGTCGTTACCCGTGTCACATGATGTCGACACAGCTCGCCGATCTCGACATGCCTCGTCGAGTTCAGCTCAACGCACACACGCACACGGGTAGGGACACGCCCGTGTCTCTACCTGTGTCCCTTCACAGCACTGATTTCTCTACTCCTCCACAAGTGCAGTCCAATTCCCTGCACGTCCCAGGACTCGAGTCAACCCTCCTGACTCAAAAACACACACTAGGGGCCTAGAGCGATTCAGGACGTTACACATATAACCATTCAGAATAGCGGAGTTACACTATTTGCAATCCAGGTTTTAAAAACTGTAAATAGGACCAAGAGGGTACCTTATAAGGCAAGCTTTCCAGTTCTCTTACTCTCCTGTCTTACAACGCTTTCTGAGGTGCCCTTACCTCAGCACATACTAAGGTGGGGAAGCGCTCTAAGATCTTCTAGGTGTGTGGTGGGACCTCCGTGTCGGAGCCTCGGGTCAGTTTCAAGTTCTAAGTCTTCGGCCAGCCAATCTTTCTAGGCAAAGTAAGTGCGCGGTCACTACTTCCCCAAGGGTTCAGACTCCACAGAAGTCGGTTTCCGGTTTTTAACAATTAACACATCACAGACGTCTCATCACACAGAAAATAGTAAATGTAAATTTCACACTATCGTCGGATGACAGCTGCTATCGTCAAGTGATAGCTCCCTGAAAGCTAAACCTACAGTCATACCCCAATCAGGAATCCCAATCTGCACTGGTAGGTGGTTGGTCTTCACTTGAACTATGGCCTTGTTCCCTTGGTCTTCTCACGCGATGGATTGAATGATGTGGAAGATCCACCACTGGACTCTCCCACTCTTTCTCTTCCACTGAGTAGGTCTGAACTTCAATCCTCGAGCAATGAAGTTCATAAATTTTTTCATCTCATTCAGCCTCATCATTGTCTTAGCATGGTGCTCTTCCACTAAGTCATATAAATCATCCACCTTTTCTAGAATAGGTCCTCCTCGAGGAAGTGGAAGTCTAGTAGATGTCGAGGTTTCACCACGAGTTGGTCTTGCTGAAGAGGAAGCTTCGCCTCGACCTGATGGAAATCTTGTTGACTCAGCATTGTTACTATTGTAGATTGGGGGAATGCAGTCGTACGCGTAGAGATTCTGGTGAATCCATCTATACTTTTGATATATCACTCGGTGGATAACACTTCCAAATGAAAGTGTGTTGATCTTCTTCCTCATGGGTCTTCCATCTTGTATGTGATCGGATCACAGACAACACTAAATCTATTGTATCAAACGACACCTTCTCCAAAATCATATAAGTCACTAAACTCAGTTGTGCATTGATCTTCCTAGTATAACATGCCTTCAACAAAATTGTATTACTAAGGATATAATGCACCATATACGCATCAGGATTGAAGGTAGTTATGGACTGAATGAGCATCTTTATGGCTATTCCATGAAGCAGCAGAATGGGTTGTGTCCAATCCCTATCTTTTCGATAGTTTTCTACTATGTCCAGCGCATTACCACACTTTATTAGTGCAAATTCGTTTCGCAAATCATCATGCGTTATCTCTACTGCTCCTTTTTGAATTTGTGATCGAACTCCTCCATTTAACCCAGTGTAAGACGAATCTTTCAAGTGGTTATATAATTTTCTCACTAACATCGAGCTAAACATGTTAAGGATAATTAGGGACATTATACCTGCTTGCGCGAGTAAGTCATAAATGTGCACATCTCGTGATAAATCAAATTCCACTATCTTAGAAACTCCAATATCCGCATTTTCAATTCCCGGATACGATTGATACGATGAGTGCAGATTTTTGGAGGAACTTTTACGTGCTCTTGAGCTATAAGCCATTCATGTAATTATAAAAAAATTGTTAAAACAACGAAATCTCGCTATCGCCGAGTGATAGTGGCTGTCACCAGGCGATAGCCGAAACATTTCTAAAAACCGAAATCTTCATCTAAACTTTTAGATCTAGACTTTCCTGGTTCTAAAACAACTCCAAAAATTCTTACAAATTTTTATATATGTTATATGTAACGCCCCAAAATTTGTAGAGGGATGACCAGCGTTTCTGGCCAAGTTTGGGTCTTAGCTGAGAAGGAAAATTGGTTTCTGGCAGGGGGCACACGGCCTGGGACACGAGCGTGTCCCAGGGCGTGTCAGGCTCCAGTCGACGATTTGGTCGTGAGGTCCATGATTTTGGAGTCGACGATCGCCGAGCAGAGAACACGGCCTGAGACACGGGCGTGTCTCAGGGCGTGTCGAGCCCGTGTCGACGATCGGCCCGGGGAGTCGACGAATTTCGCTCGACGATGTGTCGAGACAAGGCACACGGCCTAGGATACGGGCATGTCCAAGGCCGTGTCAGGCAGTCGACGAACTTCGCTCGACGAAGTGTCAAGACCGGGAACACGGCCTGGAGCCCAGGCGTGTTGAGTTAGACACAGGCAAGGACACGGGCGTGCCCAGTACCCGTGTGAGTCTCGGGTTATTTTCGTGGCTGTGTCGATGGAGGCACACGACCGACCACACGGCCGTGTCAGTTGGAACACAGGCGTGTCAGGTCGAACACGGGCGTGTCGGATGCCCGTGTGTTGTTCCAGGCGCGTCGATTTTGACGGCGAATGGGAGACACGAGCATGTCCTAGGCCGTGTTCGGCCCAGTTTTAGCATTTCAGGCCCGAATCAAGGCCGTTCGTTTCTTTAATTTGGGATCCAATGGCTGGGGGTTGTTCCTGAAGGGATATACACGGGATTGGACCCTTAGAAACCTTCATTTCTTTTGAGTGGTTCTCTTTCTAAAGTTCTAGAGAGAGGGGAGAGCAAGGAAGAAGGTGAAGTAGAGATCTGGCTGTTGGAGAGAGGTTTTGATGCTCCAAATCGCGAGCCGAGTCCAGATCCGTGGAGGCTAGATCGTTGCGAAGGTTTTCATCCGGCTATTTTTTCCATGGCTAGGAAGAGGAGTCGGAAGGTAACGACACTTCTCCTCTCGGTTTTAGGATGCATGTTTTAGCATCTTTTCTTTTCTAGTTTTTTGGGCACCAAACACTCAAATGAGAGGGGTTTGGGTCGCCAAGTTTCAAGAGGAACCTCCGGGTCGATTGAGTCCGTCCCCGGCATGTTTTTGCATTAGAGATCCGCTCCGTTAATGGATTAGGCATGGTGTGTGAAGCCGTAGTCGCGACCGTTAGTCCGACTCAGTGATGTTGCATACGAGCTTTAAGGATTTGTAGAGATCCATTGCGGCAAGATGCTGTTTGTGATGTGGTGATGTTTTCCCATTTTTCTCGAGTGAGTACGTGTAGTCGGAACCGGACAAGGTTAGCTCCTCAATGGCGGTAGATGGTTTCCTTGGTGGACAAGGTTAGCTCCGCATTGGTGGTAGATGGTTTCCTTGGTGAGCGGGAATGCTGCAGTACAAATGAGGGACTAGGGTGGAATTGTCTTAGATTGTGATGTGCCAAGGCGTGGCTGTGTCTCCGTGGTCGGCTGGCTATCCCGTGATGTACACGTCATGTGTGGAGAGTGTCCCGGCGAGACTAGTCCCCTTTTGTGAGACTGACGAGAATATCAAGCATGGGGGCAAGCCCGGGCAATGAGGCCATGAGCGGGTGGGGTCCAGCAAGGCTTCTTAGAATAGGTCAGTTGTGTTTGTTGGAATCCTGACATGAGACGTCAGAGCTTGCGGGCAAGCCCGGGTCTAAGACCTTGAGCGGGTGGGGCCTTAGCAAGAGTTCTTTGTGGCGGCTTATGTGCCGTTGGGGGGAATTGTGTTTCCCCTTTTGTTTGCGGCTTTATGCTAATGGGGAAACGATGAGTACCCAATTGATGTGATGTTGTGCTAGATGCATACGCTATAGGGTGCCTTGGGTGAAACCCGGGTGTTGCATTCATGTTGCATGGTAGGCCCTAATATTATATGCTCAACAGTAGAGAACATGTATGATGTTTGAGACATCCAAGTCTGTTTCTTTAGTTGCTTTTCTTGCTTATGAATATTGCAAACAAAGTGCTAACTTGCAGGTTGGAGGAGTACCCCGGGGTCCGTTAGGGGCGGCCGGGAGGAGATGTGTTGGTTACATAGTAAGAGGTCAGTCTTTGCTGACCCACGTTACTAATAATTTTTACAGGGCAAGGATCGCAAGCAGGAGCTAGCTCGTCAGCCAGAAAGGCCTAAGCCTCATGAAGTGTTCCCTTTTGCTATAGCTTTACATTTATGACATTGTATGTTTTATGCTCATTTTGACCGGCTTGCATGCCGAGGTAGACTAGGTGTGTTTATGCACTTTCAGGACTGATGTATTATTTGAGTTTGGGTAGCTATATCATTTTATAATAGTGAAGCTGTGGCCTCTGTATGTTGTGGGGCCCCGACCGGACCCATATTATACGGTCATTACAGGGGAGGTGTTACAATTTGGTATCAGAGCCAGGTTAGATTCAAGGTCAGTGCGTAGAGAAGTTATCCACATAAGAGTAACGCGGGACCCTGAGTGTCCTTATGTTTAAGTCTTGAGATTAGAGACTGATCCCTTGTTTCTTGTTTTCTTGAAGAGTGCAAGCAACGAGGCGGGTACGTCGAGAGCAAGAGAAGAACTTTCGGCGAGCAGTGCCACTGCTCCAGGTCTTTTGGGCACGGGTGTAAACCCGGAAGACTTCTGTCGCATGCTCGCAGAAGCGATGGTGGCAGCCCAAGCTGCAGTGGCAGCTCAGGTAGCAACCCCTGCAACACCGGACACGACGACGGCCGTGCCGGGCGGAGAAGCCAGGCGAGTGGAGCCTTTGGTGGAAAGGGTGGTTGTCGGACATGGAGACCGACACATGAAGTATTTCCTGAGCTTCCATCCCCCGTCGTTCAAAGGAGTTGGTACGCCAACGGATGCGGAGGATTGGTGGGTTTGAATTCAAGAGCTTTTGAGGGCGGCAGAGACGCCAGAAGAAAAGAAATCTGAGTATGCAGCGTTCATGTTGGAAGGAGACGCCAAGTTATGGTGGGTGAGCCATAGCGGCCGCCAGTTCCCTGGACGCACCCCGTCAATGGAGGAATTTGTGGATGCTTTTCTAAAGAGGTACATTCCCGTTTCTACACGGTTGGCCCTTCGGAGGCAGTTTCTGCACTTAATGCAGCGAGACAAGACGGTGGACGAGTATGTGCAGGAGTTCACCCGTTTGGGTCATTACGCGGGAACAACGATGGAAGATGATGTAGAGAGGGATAACCTCTTCTACCAGGGGCTGAGGGAGAATCTGAGGCAACCCCTCATTTCCATGAAGATAGCTGGTTTCAATGAGCTAGTTGAGGCTGCCAGGATATTGGAGAGTGATCTGGAGCGAACCCAACGTCGTAAGGGTTTCACTCCCAAGCAAGGGGAAGGGAAGCCTCCCCAATCCCAGGGAAAGTCTGAAGGGAGTAGGTGGAGGAAAAATCCTCACACTTCCAGGTCTGGTGAGAAGAGCAAGTGGATGCCTAGAGGTTCTCACTCTAGGGGACCGCCGATGTGCTACAACTGCGGTAAGGTGGGGCACATAGCTCGTGTTTGCCCTCAAGGAGGAGAGGAGCAAGAGGCAAGGTAGGAGCAGGCTGTGTGCTCTGGCCCCAGTGCCGCAGAGAAAGGGAAGATGGCGGAGTCAAGCGCTTCTCGGTTCCAACCGGTGAAACCAAGGGCCTACAACCTTGGACAGCAGGAAGCGATCCGCCAAACCGATGTGGTGACAGGTATGAGGAAATTTAAGTTTAAATTTTGTGCTTCATACTTTTAGACTTTTATGTGTGATGTCAATGTTTTAGGCTTCACATTAGTTTCCGGGTACCCCGCTAGGGTATTGTTCGATACGGGAGCATCGCACTCCTTTCTTGCGGAGAGCTTCATCCGGAGAATAGGAGTTGAGTCTTTCTCGGCGGACGCAGAGCTGAAAGTGCGCATGCCTAATGGGTCATCCATGACCACCGGGGCCAAAGGGCGTATCTACTGGGAGCTGGACGGAGTTGACTTCGTTTTGGTAGCAGCAGTTTACCATTGGTTGAGTTCGATGTCATTTTGGGCATGGACTGGCTTGCAGAGCAGCGCGCATGTATTGATTGCCTATCTAAGGTAGTGACTCTAAGGAGCAAAGGGTAGGCGGAAGTCAAATTTGAGGGCCTTTATGGAGTGGCCTATTCCGTGATTTCGGCCATGCAATTGATGCAGGCGGTTAACCAGGGTGGAGTAGCGCTGGTAGCGTTATTGGAGGTTCGCCTCTCCTAGTTGTCTATTGAGGAAGTGCCCGTAGTGGCAGAGTTCAAGGATGTGTTTCCGGATGAACTTCTTGGAGCGCCTCCTCGGAGGGAGATCGACTTCTCGATCGAGTTAGTGTCGGAGGCTAGGTCGGTGTCACGTCCTCCGTTTAGGATGGCACCAAAGGAGTTGGCTGAACTCAAAGTATAGTTACAGGAACTGTTGGAGCAAGGGTATATCAGACCCAGTTCTTCGCCATGGAGTGCGCCGGTGTTGTTTTGTAAAGAAGAAAGACGGTAGTATGCAGTTGTGCATAGACTACCGAGAGCTGAATAAACTGACCGTTAAGAATAAGTATCTAATTCCTCGGATAGACGACTTGTTCGACCAGTTGGTGGGGTCGGTGGTGTACTCAAAATTGGACTTGAAGTCAGGCTATTATCAGTTGCGAATTCAGGACGAGGACATACCCAAGACTGCCTTTGGTACGAGGTACAGACACTTTGAGTTTTCGGTGATGCCGTTCGGGCTGACGAACGCGCCATCTGTGTTCATGGACCTTATGAATCGAGTATTTAGGGAATACTTGGATTCTTTTGTGGTTGTCTTCATTGATGACATCTTGGTGATTCTAAATCGGAAGTGGAGCATTAGACCCACTTGAGAGTGGTCTTGCAAGTGTTGAGGGAGAATCAGTTATATGCAAAGTTCTCAAAGTGCGAGTTCTGGTTAGCGAAGGTGGCATTTTTGGGCCACGTGCTTAGTGGGGATGGGGTGGCAGTGGATCCAACAAAAGTGGAAGCCATTAGAGATTGGCCGGTTTTGAGGACCGTGGCGGAAGTCCGAAGTTTTCTTGGACTAGCCAGGTATTATAGGAGATTCGTGGAGAATTTTTCGCGGATAGCTCTACCCCTCACCTCACTCACTCGTAAAGATCATAAGTTTGTGTGGACTCAAGAGTGCAGTCAAGCTTTTGAGACACTGAAGGAGAGACTGATGATGGCTCCAATCCTAAGTCTACCGCAAGGGACCGAGGGATTTCAGATCTTCAGTGACGCATCGGGATGCGGTTTGGGTTGCGTTTTGGTGCAACATGGCAAAGTGATAGCTTTTGGGTCTAGACAGCTGAAGCCTCTTGAGAGGAATTACCCCGTCCATGACTTGGAGTTGGCGGCGGTAATTTTTGCGTTGAAAATATGGCGACATTATGTGTATGGTGCAAAAGTGGAGATCTTCACGGATCATAAAAGCCTGAAGTATCTCTTGGATCAAAAGGACTTGAACATGCGACAACGCAGGTGGGTTGAGTTTCTTGGAGACTACGAGGTGACGATTCAGTATACGCCAGGTAAAGCCAATGTGGTGGCGGATGCCTTGAGTAGAAAGTACTCGGGGCAAGGGAATTGGATCGAAGCTCATGATGAGCGGTTGGTACGGGAATGGGAGTCCCTTGGTTTGGAATGTGTGGCGAGAGGCGAGTCCAGCGTGGCTCGGTTGAACTGGATTGAAATGCAGAACGACTTGTCCGATCGCATTCGAGAAGCGACTCGGTTGGATGTGGAATTTCAACCATATGTGATGGAGGCTCAAAAGGGCGAGAGCAGCGCCTGGGAGATGATCGATGGGATTCTGAGGAAGGACGGAAGGGTTTGTATACCGCAGTTCGGCAAACTCCGTGAGGAGTTGATGTTTGAGGCTCACTTCACAAAGTACCCCATTCACCCGGGCAGTACAAAGATGTACTTGGATATGAAGAAATCCTTTTGGTGGTCGGGGCTGAAGCGGGATGTAGCTTTGTATGTGAATCGTTGCCAAACTTGCGCCTTGGTGAAGGTCGAATGTCAGAAGCCGGGCGGGTTCCTGAAGCCCCTTCCAATCCCTGAGTGGAAATTTGATGACATCTCCATGGATTTTGTACATGGTTTGCCTATATCGTAGCAGGGTAATGATGCTATTTGGGTGATCGTGGATCGCTTAACCAAGGTGGCCCACTTCATCCCAAATCGGAAGGAGGACAACATGGAGAAGCTGGTGGAGTTGTATGTTCGCAACATTGTGCGACTGCATGGGATTCCTAAGAGCATAGTCAGCGATCGAGATGGACGGTTTACGTCCAAGGACTGGAGATTGGTTTAGAAGAGTTTGGGCACGAAGCTAAAGTTCAGTACGACGTTCCATCCTCAAACTGACGGGCAAACCGAAAGAACGAACCCTACTATGGAGGATATGCTGAGAATGTGCATTCTTGACTTCGGCAAGAAGTGGGAGGATCACCTCTTCATGGTGGAATTTGCGTACAATAACAGTTATCAAGCAAGTATAAAAATGGCGCCATACGAAGCTTTGTATGGGAGACGGTGTCGAACACCGATGTCTTGGACAGAGGCGGGAGACACCAAAATTTTGGGAAAGGAGGTGGTAGTTGATGCTTGTGAGTTGGTACGGACCATTCAAGAGCGTATGAAGGTGGCGCAAGACCGGCAAGCAAAATACTTTAATGCTCGTCACAGGAAGTTGGAGTTTGCAGTAGGTGATTGGGTCTATTTGAAGATCAAGCCGTTCAAAGGCGTCTCACAGATTCGCCGACTCAAGAAGTTGAGTCCAAGGTTTTTGGGGCCTTTTGAAGTTGTTGAACGGGTGGTAGAAGCAGCCTATCGGTTGGCATTGTCCGCGGAGCTGAGTGGATTGCACGACGTCTTTCATGTCTCCGTCTTGAGGAAAGCCTTGGTGGAGGCTAGTGTGGTGATCGAGCCGGCATCAGTGCCGATAGAGGAAGACTTGAGGACGCGAGTCCGTCCAATTGCTATAAAGGATTAGGAGACTCGGCAGTTGCGGAATAAAGAGGTTAAACTCGTGAAAGTCCGATGGGACAACTGCGGTCGTGAGGAGCACTCTTGGGAGCGAGAACAAGCCATGCTAGAGGAGTACCCCGGGGTCTGTTAGGGGCGGTCGAGAGGAGATGTGTTGGTTACACAGTTTGAGGTCAGTCTTTGCTGACCCACGTTACTAATAATTTTTACAGGGCAAGAATCGCAAGCAGGAGCTAGCTCGTCGGCTAGAAAGGCCTAAGCCTCATGAAGTGTTTCCTTTTGCTGTAGCTTTACGTTTATGACATTGTATGTTTTATGCTCATTTTGACCGGCTTGCATGCCGAGGTAGACTAGGTGTGCTTATGCACTTTCAGGACTGATGTATTATTTGAGTTTGGATTTACTCTTGTTGTAAGGCCTTAAGGCCATTTTGTTACTCTTGTAGGCGTGGATAACTTCTAGTCTCTTTGGTTGTTTCCGCTGTGTTGTGTTTTGAGTTTTGAGTTTGGGTAGCTATATCATTTGATAATATTGAAGCTGTGGCGTCTGTATGTTGTGGGGCCCCGACCGGACCCATATTATACGGTCATTACAGGGGAGGTGTTACATTATAGATCTACAAGATCCATGAAAATCTCACTCTAAAACTTAGGTTTTTCAAAGTTCTTGCACAAATCATCAAATCAATTTTTTTCATAAAAGCTCTTTTTGATCACAAAGGATTCTTAAAATCAACTTCAAAAATCCAATCCATAAAAAATTTCAAGAGAATCACAAAATAACCTTGGATTTGGAGGTTCCGCTGGCGACAAGTTCGTTTCTCGCGATAGAGGTTCAAGAAATAAAGCGGTGAAATGAAATCCAGACTTAAAATTTGCTTATATATCGGCTTTGATATCGCGGCGCGATATCGCTATCGCTCGCGATAGTGAGTTTTTGCTTCAAAATTCAATTTTTTTCGAACAGCTCTTGTTTTTTTGTATGCTACACATTATTTAATTGTGTTTTTGTTTGTTTGTACATTCCAGAAGTTGTCAAATGTGATTCTCATTTTTCAGGTTTCATAGAACATTGTGTTTGTAATTTCATGCTTAGAATATCTTTTATTTTATGAAGAGTTTGTGGATAATAACTGTTTCAAATTATTTTTGCATGCCTCTAAGTATGAATAATATTTTATACATGTTAATGACTTCACACTTACATTTTTGTTATAATAGACGTGTTCACAAATTTACAATTTACATGAATGTGTTCTTGTTCCGCATTGCAGATTTGAAATACATAACATAACTTGTTTTATCATTGGTTCTGACATTTTTCTTTAAATAACTTGGCTTTAAAAAAATAATTATATATGTTGTGCTATACAAGTGGATTCAAAGTCCTGAATGTTTAAAAGTCAAAAGAAAAAATATTATATAAAAAGGAAAAGGAAAAAAATGTTATTCAAATGATATGCTTAGGATACTCCACCAAACATTACTCACCATCCTGATAAGTCTTAATAAGAATTGTGAGGTTGAGTACCTTAGAAAGAATCGTAAAATACCTTGTGCACACATTTGTGACCATTTTTCTTCCAATGCCATGTAAAGAATTCCTAAATGAGTGCAAAGTTGTCTATGTATCTTCAATGTTATATGTTTACACTTCACAATTTCATGTGATTTTTAATTATTTTACTTGTTCTTATTTACCAAAACATACACTGTACATGATTCTCATCGGTTGGCACGAAGCACATAACTTCACGATATCGCCAGGCGATATCAAACTATCGCGGCACGATAGGCCCACGTCTGTACACGTTCTCTAGCTTCCCGTTGCGGTTATTGTAGAGTGTAACACATGATAGTAAACAGAGATATCATATGCGATACCTAGCTATCGCCAGACAATAGTGCAAAATCCATATATAGGTTGGATTTCGGGAAATTGATGTTACGCACCTCCAGGAGCCTTCATCTCGTGCATACCCAGCCTGATAACTCTGTGGAACCAGAAAAACTCCTGAGTGTTCAAGTAAGTTCAAGTGCGAAGAAGGGACTGTTTGTGCTTTTAACTCCAGTGAACTTTGAAAGGATTTGTCATCTTCTTCAGTGCTCAAGACCAGAGGGATTTTTCATTTCAGATTTCTTTTCTTTGTATTCATTTTGTAAACAATAGAGAAATCACCGATGTGTGAGTGAAGACTAGGCCCTTGTGTGGTTTAAGGGGAAATTGTCGTCTTGTATGCATTGACTAGGTCGTGAAGAGATCTAAGGGGAGGCTAATAGCTGTGTCTAGGGAGAGATAGACTTTAGCCGGTCAGTTCTTGGGAGAAGGACCAATGAATTCTAAAAAGAAGTCTTTTTCATCATTGTCTTTGATTTCAAGCTTTATTGAAATCTCTTTCATGTTATTCAACACTTATGAAATAAAAAGTTCATTTTAATTTTCTTATAAATTTCTAAGTGTTTGTTATGTGTTTCTAATTGTGAAAAGTTTATTTGATTTTCATTTATATTTGACTAAGTAAAAGTTAAGCAAAAAATTATTGTTCGCCCTTATTCACCCCACTCTAAGAGCGCCTCAAGATTCAACAGCCCTTTTGAACCGTTTAAACTACTGCATTGGCGAAAGGCGGACTCTTTGAGCCAGCTAGTGCGTGGTCAGGGGGGATAACCCTAGAGTTCCAATGAAGGGTAGACACTTCGAACCATTTGACCTACTACAAGGGTGAATGCTTTGAGCCGGTGGTGCACAGTCAGCGGGACTGGCCCTAGAGTTCCAGTGAAAGGCAGATACTTAGAACCATTTAACTTACTACAAGGGTGAACGGTGGACGCTTCAAGTCGAGTAGTGTGCAGTCAAGGGTCTGGCACCAGAGTTCCGATGAAGGGCAGACGTTTCGAACTGTTTAACCTACTACAAGGGCGAATGACGAATGCTTCGAGATGGGTAGTACGCAGTCAGGAGGAGTATTCCCAGAGTTCTGGCAAAGGGCAAACACTTCGAACTATTGACGACTGTGAGGGAGCAGCCCCTTGTGGTGCAATGACCCACTATAGCGGCGAAGGGCAGACGCTTTGAGCCTGGTAGTGCATGGTCACTACTATGAGTATTCCTGCAATGAGGTAGAGTTAAAGGCAATTAAAATATAATTATAGTGATAAACGTTAGCGTGCAAGTGTAGACATGCAGCTTATTGTCTGATGATAGTTTTTAAACCACTCAAAATAAAAATAATGCAAAAATAAAGAAAGGGCTTTCCAACCCGGTTTTTGGTTCTTCTCGAGTTATGCCTGTGCAGATCCTCCTGATTGTTCTTCACATTGCATGGTGGCGGTGCCTTCGGTACTGGTCGCATTGGGTCCTGAGGTTTCTCCTTGTCCTGGATGTGCCCGTTGTAGATAGCATGAGCACACCGCAGCTTGGTTTCTCAGACGACTCCAATCCTTCCTGGAGTGACGCAATTCATTGCGAGGTGCGGGATGGAGGGGATGACCTTGAATTTTTTCCTGAAGGGGATAATCGAAAATTGCATTGTATAGAGACTCTGACTCCACTGCTACAAACTGCATATTGTGGGTGACTTGCTTTGAAAAACTCTCCCAGTGTTACGAGTACAGTTACTGTTCCTTTAATGGGGACGGGGCCACCGTTGAAGCCATACACTGGTCCAGTCTCTGGCTATAGTTTCTCCTTTGGTACCTGCATGTTGCGGTGGGCAGAAATGAATATGATATTAAATGAGCTGCCGTTATCGACCAGTATCCTCTTGACATGAAGGTTGAGATTACCAATTTACACGTTAATGACTAACGAGACTTCATGTGGTAGTAGCAGTACTTTTAGATCTTCATCCCCAAAACTAATCGTCTCTGTGCGTTTTGTATTCTGATTATCTCGCACTTACCCGTGCTGAACGATGGAGTTGATGGAGGCGAAGGGGAGCCCGACTATAGTCTCCACCACACATACCACATACATGCCCCCTGCGCATCCTAGTGCACAAGTGGCTACTCTCTTCCGACTAGTGTTGCATGGTAGCGAGTTTGGCTTTGTAAGAACCTATCGAGGATGCCTTGTCAGACAAGGCATTTAATCTCGTCCTTAAGCTTTATGCACTCCTCGGTGTTGTACCATATTCCTCGATGAAACTCGCAGTACTTTGATGGACCTCCCTTATTGTTCGGTGGAAGTTCTCATGACCTATATAACATCGGGTTATCCTGAATCGCGTAAAGTACATTTGCGTGGGATGTGTTGAGTGATGTGTACTCTTGAGGAGGTCGGGGCCCCAGTCCCTACAGTGGTCATGTCAATGTTCATTGTTTGGGCGTTCTTCAAATCGCCTCAGGGCAGGTTCTTCTCCTTTGTTTTCTTTTGACTTCCTTTAAACTGTTGTCGGTGGTCTTCTATAGCCTCATCAGTAGCAATCTGGGACTCGAACCGATGCACAAGGTCGGGGTAATTAGGCACCGTCTCTCATATCAGTGCCGCGTAGAATGCACTCAGACATAGTTCTCTGAGGAAGATACCACGTAAAAGTTTGGGGTATACCCCGAGGATTTGCATGGACTCGGTGATAAACCGGAGAAAGAATTCTTTGAGATTTTCCCCTTCATTTTTTTGATCTGTAACAGGTGGGAGGGAACCTTTACTACCCTTTGATTGGCTATGAACTGGTCCAGAAAATGTTGGGTCAGTTCCGCGAAGTTACAGATGGTTCTTTCTTGGAGAGAATGGAACCGGCTCCTTGCTTGACCCTTCAGTGTGGTCAGAAATACCAGACACAATAGTTGATCAGGAGCGTTGTAAATTTTGAGGATCGTGACAGAATGATTGACATGCTCCAAGGGGTCGTCTATCTGTCGTATGACTCATTGCTTGGGAGCTTAAATCCGATCGGAATCGGATGTGCCAGGACCTCGGGAGCTAGTGAGTACCAATACAACTCATTTGTCGATCTGTTCGTACTCTTCGCGACATTCCCGGGGTCATGCACCCCCTGACGCTAATGTTGAGGGCCAGCTTTAGATCCCCCGATCAATCGAGCTGGGTGTGCGGAATTGGTTGCCTCTGAAAATTCCTCGAAGATGCCTTCCTTGTGGATCTCTAAAACATGATTCGGGGGAGGAGGCAAGTTGGCTGGTGTAGGGTGGAGGGGCAGCAGGAGTTTGAGCAGCCTCTTAGTTCCTTAAGAGGGCCAACATCTCATTTCATCAATCGTCTGCGCCCTTCTAGGGTTGCCACGAGTAGGGTTGTTCATAAATAGTATAGTTCGTGAATAATTTGGGGTTCAATTCATGAATATTCGATTAAAATTCATATTTTTTGAATTACAATCCAGATTCGATTTAAATAGTTTTAAAATCCGAATACAAATAATTTTATTCATATTCGAAGGATTCGCGAATAATTTGCGAGTACTATAATATATATTTAAATAAAATTAATAGATGTAAATTAATATTAAATATAATTATATTTGAATATTATATAAAATTAAATATTTAAAATTTTAATTCAAATTCGAATTCATGATCGAATCAGAATTCAAATATGAATTCAAACTCAAATTCGAATCCAACATTCACGATGAATTTGAATCTAAATCTTAATCCGATACTGAATATTCGAACAAATCCAAATCTGAATCCCCGCATTCTATGCCAAATTTGGATTCAATTAATGAGCTATTCAATTCGATATAGTTTGTGAACACCCCTAGCCACGAGCGCTAGTATCGCGTCTTCCAGGCGGGGGCATCGATGAGGGAATGAGGAGTAGGATCGTTGCGTCCTTTCAGGACCGATCCCTCAGTGGTGCAGTCGCTTCATCTTGCCTTGGCAGCCATATCTCGAGTTCGATGTGAGAAGGATACTATCTTTAAAGTTTCTATAGATATTTGAGAACACCTTCCCACAAACGAAGTCAAATTATTGCAGGCCAATTCGATGCGCTCATGAACAGATCGAAGATCGAACCATCCTAGATCTAGAGCGGTCAAGCGCGCAAATAATCAAAGAGAGATACGACGACTGACAAGAGAATTTTTAAAGTGGAAAACCCAAGAAGGGGGAAAAATCACATGGTCGGGTCTGTGTCAACCAAATATCCACTATCTTTTTTCTTGTTACACAAGTTGTAAAGAACTCGAGAGAGATAGACCGCTTCCCATTATAGTAGTAGAGAGAGAAGGGAAAGAAGCTTAGACGGTGACATATCACCGCACATGAAACTAAGTATTTTCGAAGTTATAGTAGGGAGCACTGCGGTTGTTGTACTATGGATTCTTGGGCGGGTTCTCGGAAGCTGGAGTGACACGCTCGATGCGATACGGAATTTGTTGCTTGTTCTGGTTATGATTTAAGGTGTCTGGCACAATGTACTCAACGTAATACGCACAATGCAATGTGTAAGGCGCGATGTGCACGGTGCAACGTGTATGACGCAATGTGTAACGCCCCGAAACTCAAAGGAGCAAAAGGGGAATATTTTGGGCCAAATTGAGTTCTGGCTGCAGGCACACGGCCTGGGACACGGGCGTGTCCCAGGGCGTGTCAAGCCTGTGTCGACACTAAGGCGTGAAGTCGACACTTTGGTCTCGACATTGTGTCGAGACTGGGCACACGGCCTGCGACACGGGCATGTCGCAGGGCGTGTCGACCCGTGTCGACACTTAGCCGTGAAGTCGACACAGTGCTTCGACGTTGTGTCGAGACACGGCACACGGCCTGCGACACGGGCGTGTCGCAGGGCGTGTCAACCCGTGTCGACACTCGTCCCGCAGAGTCGACACTTTGGTGTCGACAGTGTGTCGAGACATGGCACACGGCCTGCGACACGGGCGTGTTGCAGGGCGTGTCGACCCGTGTCGACACTTAGCCGCGTAGTGCGGAGACCTTGTACACGGCCTGGAGCCCAGGCGTGTCACGGTGACACGATCAAGGACACGGGCGTGTCCTAGAACCCGTGCAGTGCTCGGGTTGAAAACGGGAGAAAATCATGGGGTACACGGCCAGCTACACGGCCGTGTCAGATGGAACACGGGCGTGTCAGCTCGAACACGGGCGTGTTCGATACCCGTGTGAGGTTCCAGGTGATTCGATTTTGACGGCGAATGAGGTACACGGCCCTGGACACGGGCGTGTGCCAAGCCGTGTTCGGTCCAGATTGGGCATTTCAGTCCCGAATCGAAGCCGTTCATTTCTTTGACTGAAGATCCAACGGCTGGGGGTTGTTCCTGAAGGGATATACCCGGGTTTTGACTTGGAAAACCCTCACTTTTTCCACTTGTTCTCTCTCCAAACCCTTGGAGAAAGAAGAGCTAAGGCAAGAAGAAGAGGAGCTAGATCCGCCATTGGAGGAGCTTCGGAGCTCCGAATCGCAAGCCGACTCCGGATCCACGGAGGCAACGCAAGTGCGGTGATTTCCATCCGATTACTTTTCGATGGCGCCAAAGAGGACCGCAAGGGTAACGATCCTCATCTTGAGCATGAGTCGCTCTTTTCTTTGCATAGGAAGCCCGCTCTCGCGAGTTTGCGGAGAGTTGGAGGCGTTCCTTCGGGTAGATATGTGAAGTCCCCGTTGTTTAGAGTCCGTATGCGAGAACGGACATAGGCATTTTGGTTGAAGCCTACCCGGACATGTTAGTCCGGATCGGTGATGTTGCATTGCATAAAGCCGGAGGAGACTCCGTGCTATTGGGTGTTTTTCGGGTTTTCTACGCGGTAGATTGCAGCAGGGAGCCTTGGGGACTAACCCAAAGGTGCACCCGGAAAACTGGGCGGACACGAGGTCTTGCCAACTTGGTGGCCTGAGTGCCAACATGAACATAACGGGGTTATGTGTCTTGCGGTAGAATGGGAATCGGTGAAAGTTTGACCCGCGCAAATGGCTTAAATTGCCGTTGCGATGTGAGCACGGGTTAGATGGAGCCGTACCCGCTTTATGTCGTTCGGGTTAGAGAGACCTAAAGGTACATGGCACTCGCCGTTGGCATAGATGGGGGTCTTCGGTGGTCAATGGCTTAAATTGACGTGACCAATACCATGAAGACGAATTGCTCATAGGAATGGCCGTCTAAGTGGCGGTGGTGAGTCCGGAATGTTAATGGCTTTAATTGACGTAACATCGACCGGTTCACCGAGAATGTGCCCTGAGTGCACGGGACGTGTGGCCGTGCGAGCCAACGTCTGTGATGAAATGGCTATGGTTTTAATTGCTCGCTTATGCTAATGAAATGCAGGAAAGGAGCATCGCCGCCCCGAATTGGGGGCGGGATCGTTATAATTTGGTCAGCATTGCTGACCGTTGCCTTGTTTGCCACCGTGCGGTGGTTTGTTTGCTTGCAGGTGCAGCTGGACCAAGCGGTCAATAGCGGGCTAAAGCCCTTTGTGCGAAGCTGGCCCTCGAAGGCCCAAGTGGAAATGTTTTGTGTTTTATTCATGTATGGCCGGCCTGCGAGCCGAGGTTTGTAAATCATGTAAAAGACAAGTGAAACATTTTGTAAGGCCTTAAGGCCGACTTTTGAGTATTTTGTAATAACATTCCTATTATCATGTTAGTGGACATTCATGCTTATTGCTGGGTTCTTGTTTTGTAACTTATATAAACTGCTTCCGCTAGAATGCTCTGTGTAGGACGTTGAGATTGGTTGGATGGTTTCCATACGTAACCACCCGGTCTGTCTGTGGTATATGGCGTCGGGCCCCGGCCGGACCTACTGCTATATGCTATGCGACGGATAGGGGGTGTTACAATTTGGTATCAGACTTCTGGTTTTGGTCGGGCTTGAATTGAATTCGTGGGCGAATTCTTTTTAAGGGGTGGTGAGCACATTGTGTGCGTCATCGTTATAACAGTAAAAAGAACCCATGAATGTCCACTTAGGAATGAAAATACTCGTGTTTGAGGAACCTGCGTGTTCCTATAATTGCTGTTTGCAATTTATTTGGTCGCTTAACGGTGTTTTGTACCACTATAGGTGACCCGAAGTGGTGTTGGGCCGTCAGAACGCCGAGTTTCTGAGGCAAGTAGTGCACCGGAAGTTGCTCCCGCAACACCTTTGTCGGCTGAAAATATAAGATTGGTTGCTGAAGCGGTGTTGGCCGTGATCAATGCGCAGCCTGGGAGGCAAGCGCAGCAGCCCGCTCCTGTGATGGAGCAAGTACCTCTTCAAGAGGCCGAGCCGAGGAGGATGGAGCAAGTGGTTGTAGAACCAATAGTGCCAAGGAGGGCGACTGAGAGGCAGTTGAAGCATGTAATGAGCTTTAACCCTCCGTTATTCTCGGGGTTGGGAACCCCATCGCAGGCTGAAGACTGGCTCTCTAGGGTGAAGAGAGTCATGACAGCGACGGAGACGGAGGAGTGGCAGATGACCACCATTGCTACGTTCCTGTTGGACGGTGAAGCAAGGATGTGGTGGGAAGGTTTGGAGCTGCATCATCTGCGAGGTAGACAACTGATAGACGTTCCGATGGAAGAGTTCTCGGAATTGTTCTTAGCAAGATACCTCCCTTCTACTCAGAGGATTTCAATGGAGAATGAATTCCTGAAGTTGGTGCAGGGTGAGAGAAGCGTGGATGAATATCTCCACGAGTTTACGCGGTTGAGTCGTTATGCTAGCTCTACCATCATGGATGAGGAGCGCAAGACTAATCGTTTTTATGAAGGCTTGAGGGATGAGCTGAGACTGTTACTGTCGGGGCCAATGACGCAGGGTTTCTTAACCTTGGTCAATACTGCCCGGTCCTTGGAGAAGGACATGAAGAGTGTACAAGCGAAGAAAAGCTTGGGTGAAAAGAAATCTGAGTTCAGAGTGCCGACTACTTCAAAGTCAGGCTATCGGAGGACTTTCAAGAAACATAGGACTTCGGGTCCAGCTTCTTCTGGTGCTTCTGGGGCGACTACGAGTCGGACCCCGGGCGCGTGCTTTACTTGTGGCAAGACGGGGCATTTCGCCCGTGATTGTTGGAGCGGACGTCCTAAGTCCGAGAGGAGGCCGGGAGCCACTTATGAAGAGAAGGGAAAGGCGGTGGAGTCGACCGCATCCCACTATGCTCCGGCCCAACCCAGGGTTTACAATCTTGGCCAACAGGAGGCCATTAAACAAGCTGACGTGGTGACAGGTACGGTTTAATTTATAGCAAGTCAATTCCTTTATATGCTTGTTATGCACATGTTACCTTACCACTACTTGTTTAGGATTTGTGTTGATTTGTGAAAATCCGGCACGAGCACTCTTTGATACGGGAGCTTCACACTCCTTCTTGTCCGAAGGATTTATATTACGCATCGGAGTCCCTTCTTCGATGGCGAAGGATAAGTTGGATGTGTTGTTGCCAAATGGGTGTTCGATGCGAGCGGATAGGATCTGCGATGTTAAGATTCGTATTGGAGAGCAGGAGTTTGACCTGCGGGCGTCCTTACTTCCGTTGGTGGAGTTCGACGTCATATTTGGAATGGACTGGCTCTCGGAGCAGCAGGCCCATATAGATTGCGGTAGCAAGGAAGTAAAGCTGGGAGCAAGTCGTGAGACGACTTTTACGGGCTTAAAGGGGTCGAGCAAGACGTTGATGTCTGCTCTTCAGGTGGTGAAGGCGGTTCGTGCCGGAGCAGAACTGTTCTTTACACTAGTGGAGGTTGCAAAGCCGAAGCCCGCGATGGATTGTATTTCAGTGGTATCGGAATACCCTGATGTGTTCCCCGCAGATCTTCCTGGAGCCCCGCCACAACGGGAGATAGATTTTATGATCGAGCTAGTGCCAGGTGCAAAGCCTGTGTCACGATCTCCGTATCGGCTAGCGCCTAAGGAAATGGCGGAGCTGAAAGTTCAACTGCAAGAGTTGTTGGAGCAAGGGTATGTGCGCCCGAGTTCTTCGCCTTGGAGCGCACCGGTCCTCTTTGTTAAGAAGAAGGACGGAAGCTTGAGGTTGTGTATTGATTATCGGGAGCTAAATAAGCTGACTGAGAAGAACAAGTATCCGATCCCCCGGATTGATGATCTCTTTGATCAGTTAGTCGGGTCGACGGTGTACTCGAAGTTAGATCTCAAGTCTGGGTACTATCAGCTGCGGATAAGGGAGAGTGATATCCCGAAGACAGCGTTTAGTACGAGATACGGGCATTATGAGTTTACGGTCATGCCATTTGGGCTGACTAATGCGCCGTCAGTATTTATGGATTTGATGAACAGGACGTTCAGGGAGTACCTAGACCATTTCGTGATCGTCTTCATCGACGATATTTTGGTGTACTCGCAAAGTGAGGAGGATCACTTCAAGCATCTCCATTTGGTGTTGGAGACACTCAGGAGAAACCAGTTGTATGCCAAGTTCTCGAAGTGCGAGTTTTGGCTATCCTCAGTGGCGTTCCTCGGGCATATAGTGAGTGGAGAGGGTATTGCCGTGGATCCGGCGAAGATTGTTGCGATACGGGAGTGGCCTGAGCTTGCTACGGTAGCAGAAGTCCGGAGCTTTTTGGGACTTGCCGGCTATTATAGGCGCTTCGTAGAGAACTTCTCGCGGATAGCGTTACCTCTCACTACTTTGACGAGGAAGGATCATAAGTTCGTTTGGACGCCGGAGTGCGCGCGAGCTTTTGAGGAGTTAAAGTGTCGGTTGACCACGGCGCCTGTGCTGAGTTCGCCGGTTGGAACCGAAGGCTATGAGATATATAGCGATGCTTCAGGCAGCGGTTTGGGTTGTGTGCTACTGCAGCACGGAAGCGTGATAGCTTATGGCTCGAGACAGCTAAAAGTGCACGAGAGGAATTATCCGGTCCATGACTTGGAGTTAGCGGCCGTGATTTTTGCCTTGAAGCTGTGGAGACACTATTTGTACGGTGTGAAGATTGATATCTACACCGATCACAAGAGCCTAAAGTATTTGATTGATCAGAAAGATCTGAATATGCGGCAACGTAGGTGGATGGAGTTCCTGGGGGACTATACTTTCAAGATCCACTACGTGTCTGGCAAAGGGAATGCGGTTGCGGACGCGTTGAGTCGCCGAGCCCCAGCTCAAGCGAATTGGCTATCAGTGCATGATGAGCGGTTGGTGCAGGAGCTGGAGGCGTTGGAGATTGTTTGTGTGGATAGACAATCTAGTGCTGAAGCAGTGCTGAATTGGACCGAAGTCCAATATGACCTGGCTGATCGGATTCGGCAGGCTTTGGATATGGATGCTCATATGAAGCAGTTCATGATAGAGGCTCTGGATGGGTCAAATTCCCAATTCGTCGTGGAGGACGGATTGCTTTGGAGAGACGGTCGTTTGTGCGTCCCAAGTGTGGGCAATTTACGGGTGGAGTTGTTGTACGAGGCGCACCATACCAAGTACTCGATTCACCCGGGGAGCACGAAGATGTACCGTGATGTAAAGAAGCTATTTTGGTGGCCGGGTTTGAAAAAGGATGTGGCGCTATACGTAGCGAAGTGCCAAACTTGCGCCTTGGTAAAGGCAGAGTGCCAAAAGCCGGGAGGATTTCTTAAGTCCTTGCCTATTCCGGAGTGGAAATTCGACGACATCTCTATGGACTTTGTGCATGGTTTGCCAAGGTCGCAGAAGGGGAACGACGCCATTTGGGTGGTGGTCGATCGATTAACAAAGGTGTCGCATTTTATTCCGCATAGGAAGGATGATCCGGTGGAGAAGCTGGCGAAGCTTTATGTGGATAATATAGTGCGGCTTCATGGTGTGCCCCGCAGCATCGTGAGTGACCGAGATGGGCGGTTCACGTCCAATGATTGGAGGCTGGTGCAGCAAATGTTGGGAACAAAGCTGAAGTTTAGCACAGCCTTCCATCCGCAAACGGATGGGCAGACCGAGAGGGTCAATAGAACCATGGAAGACATGCTTCGCATGTGTGTCTTGGACTTTGGAAAGCAATGGGAGGACCACCTTTATTTGGTGGAGTTCGCATACAACAACAGCTACCAAGCAAGTATTCAGATGGCGCCTTTCGAGGCCCTATATGGTAGAAGATGTCGCACGCCGTTGTCTTGGTTAGAAACGGGCGAGTCGAAGTTGTATAAGCGATCGGAAGTGGAGGATGCTACTTCTTTGGTGAGAACCATTCGGGAGAGGTTGCTTATCGCTCAGGACCGGCAAGCAAAGTACTATAATGCCAAGCACAGGAACGTGGAGTTCGCTGTGGGCGATTATGTATACTTGAAGATCAAGCCGTTCAAGGGTGTCTCGCGGGTGCGGCGATTGAAAAAGCTAAGCCCGAGGTACCTTGGACCGTTCGAGGTTCTGGAGCGAGTAGGAGAAGCGGCCTATCGGCTGAAGCTTTCAGTGGAGCTAAGTGGTTTACATGATGTATTCCATATTTCGGTGCTTCGGAAGGCGGTTCAAGAGCCTACGCAAGTGATCGCGGCCAATCAAGTGCCGGTGGATAGTGGGCTAACGACGAAAGTCAAGCCCGTGCGGATTGAGGACTCGGAGGTCAAGCGGCTACGCAATAAAGAGATCAGGATGGTCAAAGTCCGGTGGGACAATTGCGGTCGTGAGGAGCTCTCTTGGGAGCGAGAGCAGACGATGCTTGACGAATATCCGGAGTTGTTCCGCTCAGGTACAAATTTTAGTTTTGGTACATGTTTTTCCCTTTATGTAATTTCGTGGGCGAAATTCTTTTAAGAGGGGTAGAGTTGTAACGCCCCGAAACTCAAAGGAGCAAAAGGGGAATATTTTGGGCCAAATTGAGTTCTGGCTGCAGGCACACGGCCTGGGACACGGGCGTGTCCCAGGGCGTGTCAAGCCTGTGTCGACACTAAGGCGTGAAGTCGACACTTTGGTCTCGACATTGTGTCGAGACTGGGCACACGGCCTGCGACATGGGCGTGTCGCAGGGCGTGTCGACCCGTGTCGACACTTAGCCGTGAAGTCGACACAGTGCTTCGACGTTGTGTCGAGACACGGCACACGGCCTGCGACACGGGCGTGTCGCAGGGCATGTCAACCCGTGTCGACACTCGTCCCGCGGAGTCGACACTTTGGTGTCGACAGTGTGTCGAGACATGGCATACGGCCTGCGACACGGGCGTGTCGCAGGGCGTGTCGACCCGTGTCGACACTTAGCCGCGTAGTGCGGAGACCTTGTACACGGCCTGGAGCCCAGGCGTGTCACGGTGACACGGGCAAGGACACGGGCGTGTCCTAGAACCCGTGCAGTGCTCGGGTTGAAAACGGGAGAAAATCATGGGGTACACGGCCAGCTACACGGCCGTGTCAGATGGAACACGGGCGTGTCAGCTCGAACACGGGCGTGTTCGATACCCGTGTGAGGTTCCAGGTGATTCGATTTTGACGGCGAATGAGGCACACGGCCCTGGACACGGGCGTGTGCCAAGCCGTGTTCGGTCCAGATTGGGCATTTCAGTCCCGAATCGAAGCCGTTCATTTCTTTGACTGAAGATCCAACGGCTGGGGGTTGTTCCTGAAGGGATATACCCGGGGTTTGACTTGGAAAACCCTCACTTTTTCCACTTTTTCTCTCTCCAAACCCTTGGAGAAAGAAGAGCTAAGGCAAGAAGAAGAGGAGCTAGATCCGCCATTGGAGGAGCTTCGGAGCTCCGAATCGCAAGCCGACTCCGGATCCACGGAGGCAACGCAAGTGCGGTGATTTCCATCCGATTACTTTTCGATGGCGCCAAAGAGGACCGCAAGGGTAACGATCCTCATCTTGAGCATGAGTCGCTCTTTTCTTTGCATAGGAAGCCCGCTCTCGCGAGTTTGCGGAGAGTTGGAGGCGTTCCTTCGGGTAGATATGTGAAGTCCCCGTTGTTTAGAGTCCGTATGCGAGAACGGACATAGGCATTTTGGTTGAAGCCTACCCGGACATGTTAGTCCGGATCGGTGATGTTGCATTGCATAAAGCCGGAGGAGACTCCGTGCTATTGGGTGTTTTTCGGGTTTTCTACGCGGTAGATTGCAGCAGGGAGCCTTGGGGACTAACCCAAAGGTGCACCCGGAAAACTGGGCGGACACGAGGTCTTGCCAACTTGGTGGCCTGAGTGCCAACATGAACATAACGGGGTTATGTGTCTTGCGGTAGAATGGGAATCGGTGAAAGTTTGACCCGCGCAAATGGCTTAAATTGCCGTTGCGATGTGAGCACGGGTTAGATGGAGCCGTACCCGCTTTATGTCGTTCGGGTTAGAGAGACCTAAAGGTACATGGCACTCGCCGTTGGCATAGATGGGGGTCTTCGGTGGTCAATGGCTTAAATTGACGTGACCAATACCATGAAGACGAATTGCTCATAGGAATGGCCGTCTAAGTGGCGGTGGTGAGTCCGGAATGTTAATGGCTTTAATTGACGTAACATCGACCAGTTCACCGAGAATGTGCCCTGAGTGCACGGGACGTGTGGCCGTGCGAGCCAACGTCTGTGATGAAATGGCTATGGTTTTAATTGCTCGCTTATGCTAATGAAATGCAGGAAAGGAGCATCGCCGCCCCGAATTGGGGGCGGGATCGTTATAATTTGGTCAGCATTGCTGACCGTTGCCTTGTTTGCCACCGTGCGGTGGTTTGTTTGCTTGCAGGTGCAGCTGGACCAAGCGGTCAATAGCGGGCTAAAGCCCTTTGTGCGAAGCTGGCCCTCGAAGGCCCAAGTGAAAATGTTTTGTGTTTTATTCATGTATGGCCGGCCTGCGAGCCGAGGTTTGTAAATCATGTAAAAGACAAGTGAAACATTTTGTAAGGCCTTAAGGCCGACTTTTGAGTATTTTGTAATAACATTCCTATTATCATGTTAGTGGACATTCATGCTTATTGCTGGGTTCTTGTTTTGCAACTTATATAAACTGCTTCCGCTAGAATGCTCTGTGTAGGACGTTGAGATTGGTTGGATGGTTTCCATACGTAACCACCCGGTCTGTCTGTGGTATATGGCGTCGGGCCCCGGCCGGACCTACTGCTATATGCTATGCAACGGATAGGGGGTGTTACACAATGTGCATTGTGCAACACACATTGTGTGGTGTGTACGACGCCATATTCACAGTGCAGTCCCAAGGGGGCTTTGAATACTGGTCAGAGATCTCCAAAAGATTTTTGAAGGCGTGGGAAACCAGATGGAATGAAAGGAGGGCTTAGGGCCGTTTTTATAGGTTTTTAGGGTGACATTTCCGTAATTAAGCGGTTAGGGTAGTTTTGCAGTCATCCGCACACTGTAAACCATTTATGTATTATATGCACACCCATTATGGGTAGTTTTGTGGATATCCGCACATCGCAACCAATTTATGTGTTATACACACACTCATTACTGATATGATTATGCACACACCACAACCATATTATTTGTTATACATAGACCGTTATGCGCATTTTTCATTATACACACTCAACTACCTTATGTTTTATTATGCATAAATTTATGAAATTAGCTATGCGCACACCCACTATGAGGATTCAGTTATACCCCTCCCCACTCACTATAACGAGTGGTTACACAGGTGGTGGGGCATGTCAATTATGCATCTGAGGTAGTTAGACGGCGATTGTTAGACGACGACCGAGGTGCAAGCCGGCAGAGGCTGGGGGAGTCCGATTGATGGAGGTTGGCGACAGGGACCTGACCCGAGGAGTGGTCAGTCGGGAGGTCGGTCATGCGTCCTAAGAAGACCGACTAGCCGGAGGGGCCGACCGGGTGCTCGACTGCTGAGGCTTCCCGGGCAGGTGGCCACACACACGGAGGGCACGACCGTGCGACAGAGGTCGCGACCGTGCGACAGAGGTCGCGACCGTGTGACTGAGGTCGGTTGGGCTGCCCGTCGTGTGGCTTGCGGTCACACGCGCAGCTAGCGGCATTGTCCGGTCGGGCATCGGCCGCATGGCAGTGGCTGACCGCGTGCATGGCGTACGCGGCTGTGTGATGGCGCGGTTGCGCGTGGTGGATTTGCCCGCACGGTCAGGCAGTTCGGGAGATCATAGTGTTAGTGAGGCTGATTTGGGTCAACCTCACTTAACCTCCATTTTTCCCACCAAGCTAATGAGAATAATGAGAATTTTGGTTGTTTGTGTTAGAAATTTGATATATGTATATATATATATGTATATATATATAACATTTCTTATATGAAATAATTTTTATTGGAGCATTTAGGAGTTTGGTGTTTGGGCTCCTTACTTTAAAGGGAAAAGCTCCAAAATCCAAAATATTGGAGGGAATCCAAAATCTTGGAGGGAACCCCTCTTTCCCAAAGGTTGAAATCCTTTTGTCCCACATTGCCTACTGAAAGAAATAGTACCTAACCACCTAGAGGGGGGGGGGGGTGAATAGGTGAACTTTATCTTTTTAAATTTAAGGCAGAAACACTGAATCAATCAAACATGTATTTGCAATTTACTATAGTAATTCAGCACAGCTAGCTCAGCAATCACAAAAATAAACAAACACAGAGTGCACACAGATTTTTATAGTGGTTCCCCAAGGTCTGGGTACATACACTTTCCCCCTTCGCCTATCTAGTAGTGTACTAGATTCGGCCTAACTTCTCCACTTCTCCTCAGATCCTCAGATCTTACAGCTCAGAACCCCAAATAAGTTCCTACAACTCAGAGTGTCCCCACTCCTACAACTCAGGCACAAAGCCCTACCACTCAGTCTTCAACAAGACCTACACTCAGGCTAAACATCCCTACCTCAGCCTTCAACAAGGCCCACACTCAGAGATTTGAATCTCCTACACTCATGCTCAAAAGCCCTACCTCAGCCTTTATAGATTTAGGCTTACAACTCAGATCCCTTAGGATCCTACAAAAAATAAAGTTTACAAAGTAAATAACCACAACTCTGACAGAGAGAGATGAGTTGACTGGCTTCTTGATGAGTTCTTGGAAGAACTTGGCAGAGATCAACCTCCCTTAGCTTTCTTCAAAGCTTCTTGAATTAGAACTCAGTAGGGTTGAATCTCCTGTGAAGATGATCTTCAATCAACTTCTGTCTTGAGATTCAGAACTCAATCTGAATCTTACTTAGCAGCCTGGTTCAGCAGCTGCTCTTCTTAGAAGGAGCTCTCTCTCTCCAACTTCTTAGATCTTCTGTCGAAGGTCTTCTTCTTTTGTGTGTTAGATCTCTTAATTGATTTTTTTTACTGTTGAAGGATAAAGGCCTTTATATAGTCTTCCTCCAAGGTAACCAGCTGATCCGGTTTCTAACGAACTACTGACATCTCTGACAGTTGCAGTTGACCGGTAGAAATGGCAGCTATCAAGTCATCCAGTCACTTCTTGAAATCACTGTCACTGTCTGAAAGTGTCGAGACAGATAGTCATTATGTGTCGACACAAATTGACCAAGTGTCGACACAAGTGGACTAAGTGTCGACACTAGCCTTGATGGTGTCGACACAACTCCTTGTGTTGTTGTAACAGCTTCTCGACACTGCTTCTTCAGAATGTGTCGACACTGATTCTGTGTGTCGACACAAGCCTTCTGTTGAATGTGTCGACACTGATTGAGTGTGTCGACACAAGTACTTCTTCTTTAACACTTAGCTGAATTCTGCTGTGTGTCGGCACATCTCCTTTGTGTCGACACATGTCTTCTTGTGTTGAAACTTGCTGAGTGTCGACATATCTCCTTTGTGTCGACACTTGCCTCTAAGTGCTGAATCTTGCTGAGTGTCGACACTGATTCTTGGTGTCGACACATTCGATGTCGACTAAGCCTCTCTGGGTGTCAACACTGCCTCTAAGTGTCGACATAGCTCATGTTGATAATTCATCACAGTGTGTCGACACTGCCTCTAAGTGTCGACACTTTTCTTCTGGTGTCGACTCTGCCTTTACCGGTGTCGACACAATTACTCCTAGTGTCGACACAGCTTCTCTAGGTGTCGTCACAAGCCTTCTTAAGTGTCGACACTTTTCTTCTAGGTGTCGACACAAGCCTTCTTAAGTGTCGACACTTTTCTTCTAGGTGTCGACACATGGACTTAGAAACTTTTCTACATTTCCTGCAATTACTTAACCTGCACATATAAACTCAAAGCACATCAAATACACCTTGATGTATATCATTGAGTAGGGTGAGGCTTCTTCAAATCTGGTACATATTTTCCAGTGTACCCAACAATCTCCCCCTATTTAGAGAAGTCATAACGCTTAGTCAATGATATACACCATATATAACAAATACTCAATATGATGTATAACAATATTAATTGACAGGGTAAATACTAAACAAAACATGTATAAACAATCATCACAGAAAACGCAATGTAAAAGATTGAACATCAAACATTATTTTATTATAACTTCCAAAAGTTTCATTAATCATAAGTTTACATAGATTTTAATGCAAAAGATTACAGAGTTGTAAACTTAAGAAAATTCTATTCTATGGCTGCTCTGGTTCCTTGATGACAATGCCATTTACAGATTGAATCTTGGCTTTAACTGGAGCATCAGTGTCATCAGCAGTCTTCTTTCCTTTAAGATCTTTCTTTTTCTGCTCTTCAGCTCTTATCTTCTGTCTCTCAAAATAGTGATAAGGCTTAGGGAAATACTTGTTAGGCTCCTGTGCATTAGGAGGTAGCTTACCTAGTTTAGCCTTTGTTCTGTATTGAACTATGGCCTCTTGCCTAGCTTCATGCTTTCTCCACTCCTGCTCAGAATACCATTTGCCCCTTTCTAAGATATTATCCTTTGCAGCCTTCCAAGCAGTCAATATGATATTCCTAGAAGTTGGGCTCCACTGTTCAAAATCAAGCCTTAACTCTACCTGTTCTCTAAACCTCTTCTTAGATAATTGAGTTTCTTGCTCTTTTAATACTTCCTTTGGCACAGGTTGTACAACTTTCTCAAAAATAATATTCTGATTACCCTCAGGAGAGCTGTACATAGATTGTACCTCCTGATGTATCATCTCAAAATCAGCTGGAGGGTAGATCACTTGAGCTACTTCAGCTTGTTCTCCTCCAAAATATGCAGGATTAATCCCAGATTCTGCTATATTATCATCATCACACAAAGGTTGATATCCAAGGGTAGCTCTGATGCTGTTTGAAATCCATTTGGCATGGTCAGAGCCTGCTTTGACTAACACCCTCTCCCCCTTTATGACTTCTCTTTCTATATGATCTCTAAGATCATCCTTCTGAAATCTGATTTGAGCATTCAAATAGTTAACTCCATCTTTATAAAAAGGTTTTAACCGTTGGAGCTTTTCAGTGATAGCCTTTTGAGAATCTTCAATGACAGTTTTAACAGCAGTTAGGCTCTCTTGTAAGTGCTGGTCAAACTCTTCCTTGACAGTAGCACTTGCTGCAGTCTGTGCAGTAGCTAGATTTTTCATTTCCGTTACTATCACATTATGTGATTCAGTTAAATTTTCATTCATTCTAATCTGATTCTCAAGAACATATCCTTGTTTTACTGCCTTGTCATCAACCTTTGTCTTTATCTGCTCTTGATGAGTAGCCAGATATACCACTGCATTGCCTCCTTTATGAAAGCAGTCAATCATTTCCTTTTTTATGTTGATTTACTTCAAATCTTATGAACTTTATGTCTTGAACTAAGGAAAATTGTAACTCCTTATGGTGCTCATCCATATAAGTTTTCATAGCCTTTCTTTGCTCATCCCGTTTTATTTGCAATGCCACCAACATAGAACTATAATCAATTGTTGGGGCAGGCTGTGGAACAATAGTTTACAGTGCTTTCTTGTAGGTCTGGATTCTTCTCTTGAAAACCTGTAGCTTTCTTTTCTTGGCTTTAGCAGTCTCTTCATATTCTGAAGCAGAAGTAATGTCAATATCTACTCTATCCTTAGGACTATGATGCAAGTCCTTCTCAGTCCTTTGCAGTTCCTCAGCATTCCTTTACTCCTCAGTCTCTTTTCTTGCTGTCTCCTCTTGAGACCTAACATGCTCCCCCTGAAGATCTACCTGCTCCCCCTCAAAGGGTGCTTTCTCTCCCTCAAAATCAATTTGTAATAGATCAGGGAACAGCTCTTCTAGAGTAAACTCCTGTTGAGTAGGGACTGGAGAATCTCTGATCTCAGGAGCATTATCAGCAATAGATGTGTTTTCCATAACAACATCTTGTGGTGGAGTATGTATCTGAGTTTACTGATCAACATCAAGTAATGATTCAGTCAATACTTCATCATCAATATTATAAATAGTTTGATTAACTTCATTGATTACCTCAAGAATGGTTTTGATAGCCAGTTCACTATCCAAGTGAGTGGACTCTTCCACATGTAGAGGCTCCCCCTGAAGTGGATCCTTGTGGATAGGGCTAGCAGATGATAGCTCCCCCTGCCTCTGGGCATCTTCATTTCTTGCTGGAGACTGTCCAGCATTTCCAGCTTCGCCATCATTAGAACTGAAAACTACCTGCTCCTCTGAGCTACTTGAGGATTCAGGAGCCACAATGGCTTTCTTCTTCTGATGATGATGAGATGTTTCCTTCTCAGGAGTAGGCATTTCCTTGGTTAACACTCTATCCCACCGTGAGATAATTCTAATATCCATTCTCCTCATGTGGTTTATCTTTGAACCCGCAGCTTGGTTCATCACTTCAGGAATCACTCCAGATAAGTATAAACTCATAATTCTACCCAGATTGGGCTTCTTCAAACTTTCTTTTATCTTGTCAAACATTACTGCTAACCAATCAGTCTTGAGTTTGAAAATAATCCTTGTCATCAAACTGAACATGTGAGCTGATATTCTATCATGCCCACCTGGCTTGCTCAGGATTACCATGCCTACTATTTCAGATAAAAACTTCCCCTGCATGTTCATGCCTTTCCTATTGAAAACTGATCCAATCTTCATGCTTGAATCAAGTCCACACCAGTGCAGTGCCTCCCTTGTCTTTGATGCTGGTACATCTTCTTCTTCTTTAGTTCTAGGGAGATGTAGAACTTTTCTTAGACTTTTCGGGGTGACCTTCACCTTTGCCCCATGGACCGTGGACTTAATCTTGAGTCCAGTTTCATCAAGTGTAGCTGCACAGAAGAATTCAAGGACCTCCTTCTTCCAAATCTTGATTGGTTCTGAAACAAGATATTCTAACCCAGTCTCTGCAATTAGGGTTACAACACCTTGTATTTCTGATTCTGTGTCGTCAAAGGCATGTCGCCCGAGCTCATAACCTTCATTGATGTTCTCTTCTAGCTTGGGCGCCATTAGGGTTTGAAGAAATTTTGAATTTAGAGAAGAGAGATGTCGACACACAAGTTTGGTCTCGAAACTATGGAGAGCGTGTCGACAAACAATGGTAAAGACCTATTTATACCTTTCTAAGATCGAAGGTGAAAAGGCGCGTCAAAATACTTGAAATGTGTCGACACTGTTGAAAAGTGTCGACACATACTTCTAATGTCTCGACAACAATGTGTCGACACAAATATAGTCGACAGAATATGTGTGTCGACACTTATACATCTTAGCTCGACGTTTAGTCAAAACTCTACTCGACGAATTCTGTGTTAATCCTAAGTGTCGACACCACTCTGGATGTGTCGACACCTACTCTGGATGTGTCGACACTAATTCTCTGAAGTGTCGACACATACTGTCTAGATGTGTCGACACCATTTTTCTAAAATGTCGACACCACTACTATGTGTCGACACAGACAACTCTGTGTGTCGACACTATTTTACTTAGCCAATTTTTTTAAATTATTCTAAGTTTAACATACCTAATTCAATTTTAAAATTATTGAATTTGGTTTCATCTAGGGACTTAGTAAACATATCAGCTATCTGATTATCTGTTTTAACATATTCTAGGGAAATGTCTTCTTTTTCTACATGTTTTCTAAGAAAATGTTATCTAATTTCTATGTGCTTAGTCCTACTATGTGAGACAGGATTATTAGCTATAGAAATTGCACTTGTAGAATCACAAAACAAATGTATTCTACTTACTTGAATACCATAATCTTCAAGCTGATGCTGTATCCATAATAGTTGTGCACAACAACTTCCTGCAGCAACATATTCTGACTCAGCTGTGGAGATATCCACACTGGTTTGCTTCTTACTGCTGCAAGACACCAGCCTTCCACCTAGAAATTGACAGGTTCCTGTAGTACTCTTCCTATCTTCCTTGCAGCCTGCAAAATTTGTATCTGAATAACCTGTCAGTACAAAATCTTCATTCCTAGGGTACCAAAGGCCTAGATAAGGTATGCCCTTAAGATATCTCAAAATCCTTTTGACTGCAGTCAGATGAGATTCTTTAGGGCATGTTTGGTACCTAGCACAGACACATGTAGCATACATGATATCTGGTCTACTAGCAGTTAAATACAGTAGGGAGCCAACTATCCCTCTATACAAAGTTTCATCTACAGGTTTCCCTGCATCATCTTTGCTTAGAGACATGCTTGACCCCATATGAGTTTTCATGGTAGTGGATGATTCCATACCATACTTCTTTATCAACTCTAGGGTGAACTTAGACTGACATATGGACATGTCATTTTCAGTCTGTCTAACTTGGAGACCCAAGAAGAACTTAAGTTCCCCCATACTGCTCATTTCAAATTTTCCTTGCATAAGTTTTGCAAACTTTCTGCAAAGACTACTTACTGTAGACTCAAATATTATGTCATCTACATATATCTGGACTAAGATAATCTTGCCTTTAGACTCCCTAAGGAATAGAGTCTTGTCTATTTTCCCCCTTGAGAATTTGTTCTTAATGAGGAAACTAGACAGGGTTTCATACCAAGCCCTTGGGGCTTGTTTTAACCCATACAAAGCCTTCCTAAGTCTATAAACATAATCAGGTTTAAGTGAATCAACAAAACCTGATGACTGCTCTACATAGACTTCTTCCTTCAGATTTCCATTCAGAAAAGCTGACTTTACATCCATTTGATATACCTTAAACCATTGATGTGTTGCATAGGCAAGGAACATCCTTATTGCTTCCAGTCTTGCTACTGCAGCAAAGGTTTGATCAAAATCAATACCTTCTTCCTGTCTATATCCCTTTGCTACCAGCCTAGCTTTATTCTTTATAATGATTCCATTCTCATCCAACTTGTTCCTAAAGATCCACTTAGTTCCAATAATGTTGTGGTCCTTGGGTTTATGAACCAGCTCCCAGACCTTGCATCTCTTGAATTGATTCAGCTCCTCTTGCATGACATCAATCCAATGAGAGTTTAGAATTGCTTCCTCAAACTTCTTTGGTTCTACTTGGGATAAGAAGCTGGAGTAAAGGACTGTACTCAGATTCCTGCTCCTTGTTTGCACTCCTGGTCTGGGATCTCCAATTATTTGATTGGCTGGATGATCCTTTAGGTGCCTATTTGCTGAAGGCAGTCTGTCTTCAGGTTGTACACCTTCAGCTTCTTCAATATGCTGCACTTCTTGGTCTTCTTCAGCATCAGGAGTATCTTGTACTCCCCCTGGACAGCAGCCACCATATTCCACTTACTGAGTTGCAGTAGAACCTTCTGTAATGATAAGCTTGTCCATCTTCTCAGTTATACCTGTAGAGCTGCAAACACTACTTGACAATTCACAGTTAATGAGTCTTGCTTCATCAAAAACTACATGTACAGACTCTTCTACAACTTGAGCAATCAAGTTGTAGACCCTATAAGCCTTACTATTATTATTGTACCCAACAAAGATCTCATCTTGGCATTTGGCAGCAAACTTGGTTAGATAAGACTTTCCATTGTTAAATATATAACACTTGCAACCAAAGATCCTGAAATAGGATAAATTTGGTTTTCTGCCCTTCACAATCTCATAAGGGGTCTTCTTGTGGCTTTTGGTGATAGTAGTCCTATTGATTACATGACATGCAGTGTTTACTGCTTCAGCCCAGAAATATTCTGGGAGAGAAGTGTCACTCAATATGGTTCTACCAGCCTCTATCAAAGTTTTATTCTTCCTTTCAGCAATTCCATTTTGCTGAGGTGTTCTTGGTGAGGAAAATTCCTGAAAAATCTCAAACTCTTCACACAGTTTTGTCATACTTTCAGACTGAAATTCAGTACCATGGTCACTTCTGATTTTGACCACTGTACTGTCCAATTCATTCTGAATTTGTTTAACAAAACTATATAAGATACTTGGGGTTTCAGATTTTTGTCTTAGGAAGAACACCCAGGAATATCTTGAATAATCATCTACAACCACAAATGTGTAGACCTTCCCACCTAGGTTGTGAACTGGCATAGGACCAAAAAGATCCATATGCAAGAGGTATAGACACCTCACAGAATCCTTGTTCTCAAGGCTATGAAAGGTGGATTTGGTCTGCTTGTCTTTTTGACAAGCTGAGCATATTCCATCCTTTATACACTTAACTTGAGGACCATTCCTCACTAACTCTTTGCTAAAGAGTTGGCAAATTGTCTTATAGTTAAGATGAGTCAGCCTCTTGTGCCATTTAACACAATGTGAGACTCTCTCATCAGCTACAAGACAAATAGGAGAAACATTGTTCTCACACACAAAGTCTAGATAATAGACATTTCTCTTCCTATATCCTGTCAAAATGATCTTTTGATCACTTGACCTTTTGATATGACAACCATTCTTGACAAATGAGATGTCATATCCTAAATCACTCAGCTGACTTATGCTAATGAGGTTATGTTCCAAACCTTTTACATAAGCCACTTGAGTAATTGTAATCAGGTCACTAGAAATGTTACCAAATCCTTTGATGATTCCGTTTTCTGAACCACCAAAGGTAACTTTAGGACCATCCTTGATAGGTGTATAGTCCTTCAGCAACCCCCTAGTTCCAGTCATGTGCCTGGAACATCCACTGTCCAAGTACCATATAGGAGCATGACCACTTGGACTCACCTGCAAAATAGATTACTTAACCTTAGAACCCTAATAAGTTTTGAGTCCTTAGTGCAGGTTAGTCTGACTTTTAACAAAACTACATGTAGCTCTTCTTGCAGGCAGTTTGCTACTCTCCTTGGTATTGGAATTGTACCAACAATCTAAGGCAAAGTGGCCTACCTTGCCAACACCAGCACTCAAACCTGTTGTACCTTTGTTTAGGTACAACCCTGGCTGTATTATCTACAGCAGGCTTCTTGTTTAGTGCTGGGACTTTGCCCTTAGATTTGGACTTAGCAGTCCAGGCAGTTTTCTTAAATCCTAATCCAGCCTTACCCTTTTGAGGTACAAACTCATCTATCAAGGGTAGCACAGACTTAGGTTTAGAAAAACTTGCTACAATATCTTTCTCCTTCTGAAGTCTAACCTCCAGATTTCTAATTTGATCATTCTTGAAATTGACTGTGCCCATTTGAATAACAGTTATGTTCTTCAATCTGGCAATCTCATTCAGTTTCTAATCAAACAGCTTGTCTGAATCAGCTGCAGCCAATTTAAGACTAACAATCTCTTTTGCCTGAGTTTTGGCCAAGGTTTTGCTTTTCTTCAAGGCCTGCAACAAGTCTCTATATTCATCTATCAACTGATGAATATCACCTTCAGAATCAGACCCATCTACATCACTTGATGCAGATGTATCTGTCTCTGATTCAGTACTATAATCCGAAAGACAATGTACCTTACTTGGTCCAGCCTGATCCTGGATCTTGTCTCCTTCAGATAAAGCCATCAGTCTCTTGCACTGATTGTCTTCTTATTCATATATAGAGTTCAGCACCTGCAGGAACTCTTCTTCTTCATCTGCAGCAAATAGACCAATGTAAGCCTCAGCTTCAGATTTTGACTCTGAAGATGACTGATCTGACAAGGTCTTCTCATTCTTTGCAACAAAGGATTTCTCCTTCTTGCTCTGATGTTGACTTTTCTTCTTATCTGCAGTTTCTTTCCTTTTATCTGGACATTCAGCTACTACATGTCCAGGCCTATTAAAACAGTAGCAAATAATCTTTGATGTTGTAGACTTGTTTGACTTAGACTTGCTCCTGTCTTTCCTGGATGACTTCCTCTTTTGATAGTAATCATCCTTAGGCTTAGATGTGGAAGGCTTAGACTTCCACTGCTTCTTCTTCAAAAATCTCTGAAACTGCCTTGTGAAGGCAGCAAAATCTTCATCTGAATCACTGCTGTCTGAATTCTGGTTATCTGAATTTTCTGAAGCAGTATCAGCATCAATCTTAGGAGGTGATGGGGAAATCCTCCTATTTTTCTTAGTGGCTTCAACCTTGAAGGCCACAGATTTTTCCTTGTGCTCCACTCTAGTAGTCTTCTCTTCCTCCTTTCTAGCCAATAACTGCATCTCATAAGATAGCAGTTTTCCAAACAAAGTTGGAGGAGGTATATCAGCTAGTTTGGCCACTTCCCTAATGACATAAATCTTGGTGTCCCAGTCCTTAGTCAGGGATCTTAAAAACTTGTCATTCAGCTCATAGTTGCTGAATTCTCTTCCATAAGACATCAGTTCATTTACTATCCTATAGAACTTCTTGCAGCATTCAGTAATGCTATCAGACTTTCCTTGTCTGAAGCTTTCATATTCCTGATTTAACAGGGACTTCCTGTCTTGTCTTACTTCTTCAGACCCTTCCATATAGACTATCAAAGTATCACACATTTCCTTTGAAGTCTTGCAGTGAATCAAATTCTGAAAGGTAGAATCATCAATGACACTCACTATGATGTTATGAGCCCTCTTATCCATAGTTGCCAAGATAATTTCATCCTTGGTCATTTCTGAATAATCTTTGGGAATTTTTTGGTTAGCATCCAGAATGGATATCTTCATTGGCACATATGACCCTTCTTTAACAGTAATGTATATTCTTGGGTCAGATGCTTCCATAAAGAGTCTAACCCTCTCTTTCCAAATGCCAAAGATCTTTTTTCTATATATTGGCAATTTCATGGACCCCAGCTCTTTGTGATTCTCACTAGAACTCATTTTTTTGATTCTTGTTTAGTCTCATTCTGCCTACAGGATCTTACTCAGACTGTTATGTCCTTTTTGAGGAACCTCGCTTTGATACCACTTGAAAGAAATAATGTCTAACCACCTAGAGGGGGGGGGGGTGAATAGGTGAACTTTATCTTTTTAAATTTAAGGCAGAAACACTGAATCAATCAAACCTGTATTTGTAATTTACTATAGTAATTCAGCACAGCTAGCTCAGCAATCACAAAAATAAACAAACACAGAGTGCACACAGATTTTTATAGTGGTTCCCAAAGGTCTGGGTACATCCACTTTCCCCCTTCGCCTATCTAGTAGTGTACTAGATTCGGCCTAACTTCTCCACTTCTCCTCAAATCCTCAGATCTTACAGCTCAGAACCCCAAACAGGTTCCTACAACTCAGAGTGTCTCCACTCCTACAACTCAGGCACAAAGCCCTACCACTCAGTCTTCAACAAGACCTACACTCAGGCTAAACAGCCCTACCTCAGCCTTCAACAAGACCTACACTCAGAGATTTGATTCTCCTACACTCAGGCTCAAAAGCCTTACCTCAGTCTTTATAGATTTAGGCTTACAACTCAGATCCCTTAGGATCCTACAGAAAATAAAGTTTACAAAGTAAATAACCACAACTATGACAGAGAGAGATGAGTTGACTGACTTCTTGATGAGTTCTTGGAAGAACTTGGCAGAGATCAACCTCCCTTAGCTTTCTTCAAAGCTTCTTGAATTAGAACTCAGTAGGGTTGAATCTCCTGTGAAGATGATCTTCAATCAACTTCTGTCTTGAGATTCAGAACTCAATTTGAATCTTACTTAGCAGCCTGGTTCAGCAGTTGCTCTTCTTAGAAGGAGCTCTCTCTCTCCAACTTCTTAGATCTTCTGTCGAAGGTCTTCTTCTTTTGTGTGTTAGATCTCTTAATTGATTTTTTTTACTGTTGAAGGAGAAAGGCCTTTATATAGTCTTCCTCCAAGGTAACCGCCTGATCCGGTTTCTAACGAACTACTGACATCTCTGACAGTTGCAGTTGACCGGTAGAAATGGCAGCTATCAAGTCATCCAGTCACTTCTTGAAATTACTGTCACTGTCTGAAAGTGTCGAGACAGATAGTCATTATGTGTCGACACAAATTGACCAAGTGTCTACACAAGTGGACTAAGTGTCGACACTAGCCTTAATGGTGTCGACACAACTCCTTGTGTTGTTGTAACAACTTCTCGACACTGCTTCTTCAGAATGTGTCGACACTGATTCTGTGTGTCGACACAAGCCTTCTGTTGAATGTGTGGACACTGATTGAGTGTGTCGACACAAGTACTTCTTCTTTAACACTTAGCTGAATTCTGCTGTGTGTCGGCACATCTCCTTTGTGTCGACACATGTCTTCTTGTGTTGAAACTTGCTGAGTGTCGGCACATCTCCTTTGTGTCGACACTTGCCTCTAAGTGCTGAATCTTGCTGAGTGTCGACACTGATTCTTGGTGTCGACACATTCGATGTCGACTAAGCTTCTCTAGGTGTCGACACTGCCTCTAAGTGTCGACATAGCTCATGTTGATAATTCTTCACAGTGTGTCGGCATTGACTCTAAGTGTCGACACTTTTCTTCTGATGTCGACTCTGCCTTTCCCGGTGTCGACACAATTACTCCTAGTGTCGACACAGCTTCTCTAGGTGTCGTCACAAGCCTTCTTAAGTGTCGACACTTTTCTTCTAGGTGTCGACACAAGCCTTCTTAAGTGTCGACACTTTTCTTTTAGGTGTCGACACATGGACTTAAAAACTTTTCTGCATTTCCTGCAATTACTTAACCTGCACATATAAACTCAAACCACATCAAATACACCTTGATGTCTATCATTGAGTAGGGTGAGGCTTCTTCAAATCTGGTACATATTTTTCAGTGTACCCAACAGCTACCTCCTTTCATGTAGGAATGTTTATGAGCTAAGTTCCTCCTCTTTATATGTTCAAAAGAACATAAGGAGAATCTATGCACCACACACGCGCGCGCGCGCGCACGCACCGCACCGGACCGGATTCGGGATTTGGGGAATAATTGAATTGAATTGTTATTTTTGCTCCAAATTATTTTGACTCGGCTGCTTAGTAGTCGACCGCCTTCTCGCCGAGCTTTTCGTCGATCGGTCTTTCGTCGACCGCCTTTTCGTCGACCGGTTTTTCGTCGACCGCTCTCGCCAGCGATTTCGTCGACCGTTCTTTTGTCGGCTGCCTTTTCGTCGCCCGGTCTTTCGTCGACCGCCTTTTCGTCGACCGCTCTCGCCAGCGGTTTCGTCGATCGCCTTTTCGACGACCGCTCTCGTCAGCGGTTTCGTCGACCGCCTTTTCGTCGACCGCTCTCGCCAGTGGTTTCCTCGACCAGTTTTTCGTCGAGCGCCTTTTTCGTCGAGCTTTAATTACGCCGATGTTTCCAACGTTCCTTTCTTTTATTTTCTTACCATTCATAACCGTCAAAATTTATGACGAATTTATTTCTTCTATTTACCGAGATTTCAGATAACGCCTTTTTAGGAATCGTTTTAGAGACGATATATTTTCATTCTAGCGGATGCGAAAAACACTGGCTGTTTTGTTTTCATCTTCTTTTTACATTTGCTTCATCAAGTGGTGGTTCGGGGTGCTTCTTCGGTGTCCGCGCACATCGGAGTTTCGGGATCTAGCCGGGTGTTGTACCTTGGAGGAGTGAGCATCGGTTGAAAGTCCTGCCGGATGGTGGTGCAACTTCTTTAGGGCAGTGGTCACACACCTTACCCTGGCTCGATTCTAATCTATAAAATTCTATTTATCTCATTCTCTATTTAGATCAGTTTTAAAAGATCAAAATTCTCCAGATCTATATATTTTATTGCAGTTATGTCTTTTTTTTTGAAACGTAAATATATATATATATATATATATATATATATATATATATATATATATATATATATATTATTCTGGAATAAATAGAAAAATTATTCCAACAGTTTGTAGTCAGAAATTTCTATAAAATGAGGAGGATGTATCTATTGTATTTATGAATTCTTGGTACAACTCATTTTCTTGATCTTCATCTTCAAAATATATTATAGGGGTGCATGAGAATTCATGCGCCTATCATTGATTGAAGAAGAAGACCTATAGTTTTAGTTCTTTTTAACTAGTTCTTGGGAATTACTATTTAATTGTTTAGTATGAATGTGCATGAAATTGCCCAAACTAGATGAAAGGCTTTGTGGGGACTAATGAGTTTGGTTAAATGAATTTTCTTAACCGCGAGAAGTAAATTGCAAAACCTTTATGCTTAGTTGCAACTTCCATATTTTCATTTGTTCTAGAAAGCGGGCTAACATTTGGATATTAAAATCAGTTGGATGTTGATCGAATAATGCTTTCTGATTTAAACTGTTTGATAGAATAACTGCTACAAAAAAAGTTTTATTTTATAATAGAAACATTGTTGTTCGAAAACTGTTGTCCGAGCAAGAAAACGTGCCAAACCAAAAGTGCATCCCCGATAAAAACACACACTCCCCCGAAAATGAGGGACCGGAGAAAATGTGCGTGGCGAAAAACACGCGTGCAATGAAAAATACACGCAATCAAAAACTCGTGCCTGAACGAAAAATTACACCAGGACAAACTCCCCCCCCCCCACCCCACCCACCTATCGAAATTGCTCACCAAACCAAAAATCGAGCGTCAAGTAGAAAACACGCGCCCGGTCAAAAATGCGAGCCCGACTGAAAACACATGCCCAACCGAAAATGCACACTCGACTATAAACATGCTCCCGATCAAAAGCGCGCAACTCACTGAAAACAAACGCCCGATAGAAAACTTGCGCTCAGCAAAAAAAAAAAGTCTGCCAAGAATATTACGCCCAATGGAAAACACGGTCCCATCAAAAATCACGCGCCCAACCAAAAATGTACGACTAGAGAAAATACACGCCTCACAAAAAACACATGCATAGCCAAAAAAACACGCGAAGTTAAAAACACATACCCAGCTAAAAAGCGCGCTCACTCGAAAACACCCCTCGAGCGAAATTGCTTGATAAAAAATAAATTGTAAAAAAAAAAGTGAAATGATAAGCAGCAAAGTGAAGTTAATAAAAAAGAAAAGGCTAAAAGTAGAGAGTAATTTTTAGAAAGTTATGTTGGAATAACTGCTTAAAAAAACCTCTAAAATATTATTTTGAAACTCTTCTGAAAAAACATCATTCAAACAACCAAAAAATAACTTTTGCAGTTTGAATAATATTTTCTAAGTAAAAAAAGATGGCCCAAACATTTCGGAACACAGAGGAAACACCTCTCTATACTTACAAACTCTCAAAGTAGGGTACCAACAATTAACCCTAATCTGATGGGTGGTAAGGATAATATTAATATTTGTATGAGAGTTTTTTGGTCAGGTAATGACCAAGTATATAAAGCTTGGTTAGGGTTGTTTGTGAGATATCATTTTGTGTAGTCTTGCGGTTTTGATAGTCAGTAAGGAGTTGTTACTGCTGCTTCGTGCCACCTGTTCAGAGAACTGTCTCTTAAGGCTGGTTGTTATTTTGTTTATGTTGACGTTATTAGTGTCGCATTGCAATTTTTGCTCTTGTCATAATCTTAACTTCCATTGACATATTCTTGTTTGTTCTTGAAGTAGCTCTAGTATTAACAATCAAAAAAATGCTCGAAAGAACTCATAAATGCCAAAGGAAATTAAGATAATCAAACAAGTCTATCTAAAAATGGTTCATTTTTTTTATTGTTCATCAAGAGGAAGCTCGCTAACCACAGTCGCAGTATAGCAGCGGGGCGATGGACACTGCAGATAAATTCCTCATAATTAGTGGAACACTCATCCCAGCGCACATCCAAATATTCGTTGAGCCACTTCAATATTTCACAAATTCATCGTCTCCTAGTTGTTGGAAATCCACATCCCTTGATTGGGTGCTCTAATCAAGAACTAAAGCTGAATTCATGACAAGGTTTCTTGGAACTAGAATATTAAGGTCTGTTTGGCTAAGCTGTGGCGGTGCAGGAAGTAGTGGTGTATGAATCAACTGTTTTGCAGTGTTGAAAAAATTTATGAAACTGTTTGAAAAACTGTATTTGCAGTACTGTGTGAAACAGTGGTGAAGAATTAAACAGTGATAGTAATAATTAAACAACCCAGAAAATTTAAGAAATCTAAAAATAAAAAAACAATTGCTCGACATTTAATTTATTTAATTATAAAAGTAAATAAATATGTTCGGACTAGCCGAAAATTTTCAAACGGACGTCAGAACACACGTATGCTGAAATGTTTTAATTATAAATTAATATAAATTTTATTTGTTAATTACTGAGGCTCTCCCTAGAGATTTTCAAACCAAACATGTTCCGACTCGGGATTACGGCGATCCGATTTTCAAGTCGGGCGATCATCAACATTAATAATAAAATATTAATATATATTAATTAAAATATTAATACATAAATAAATATTTTGCAGTTCTGCGACGGTTCATTTTCGCCCGATTCACGCACGACTCGAGTGAACCGCAATCACTAAACTTTTTAAAATTTTACTTTTTATAATTAAATATCATTTTAATGTATATATATAATCATTTAAAATTTAAAATATATATTCATTATAAATATAAAACTTATTTTTTAAAAAAATGTTTTTTTTATAAAATACAGCACTGCAGCCCCTGAAAAGGGGTTGCAGTGCTGCCGCTGCATGCTGCAGGCAGTGGCTTGTTGCCACCGACCGCACCAAATTTTTGTTTGGCGGAGTAGGAGCAAAAACAGCTGCATGCAGCCATGCAACCTCTCTGCCTAGGGGTGCAAGTTGACTTGAGCCGGCTCGAAAGCTCGATGAGCCGGCTCGAAAAAAGCTCGACTCGAGCTCGAGCCTAATTTCGAGCCGCGCTCGAGCATAAATAACCCTGTTCACGAGCTCGCGAGCCGGCTCGCGAGTTTTTTAATTAAATAATATATATTATTAGTATTAAATACTTTAATATATTATAATATTAACATAATATTAATATAATATTATTAAAATAATAATTTTATATTATTAACATAACATTAAGTTCCAGCCGAGCTCGAGCTCGAACCGTGCTCGTCGAGCTTGAGCTCGAACCGTGCTCGTCGAGCTTGAGCTCGAGCCTTTTAAAATAGGCTCGTCGAGCTCGAGCTCGAAAAAAGCTCGAGCTCGAGCCAGCTCTTTTTGATGAGCTCGACTCGTTTGCAGGCCTAGCTCCGCCAAACAGAGCCTTAAAGAGTTGCGCTTAGGCTCTGTTTGGCAAAGGGGCAGCACAGCTGCACGCAGTTATTTTTATTGCCGCTCTGCCAAACGAAAATTTGGTGCGGGGAGTGGCAAGAAGCCACTGCCCGCAGCAGGCAGTGGCAAGGAGCCACTGCCCGCAGCAGGCAGCGACAGCACTGCAGCCCCTTTTCTAAAAAAACATTTTTAAATGAATATATTTTATAAAAAAACATTTTTAATTTTTTTAAAAAAAGTACTTTTATAATTATAATGAATATATATTTTAAATTTTAAATGATTATATATACACATTAAAATAATATTTAATTATTAAAAGTAAAATTTTAAAAATTTTAGTGATTGCGGGTCACTCGAGTCATGTGTAAATCAGGCGAATACGAACGGTCCTAAAACTACAAAATGTTTATTTATGTATTAATATTTTAATTAATATATATTAATATTTTATCATTAATGTTGATGATCGCTCGGCTTGAAAATCGGATCGTCATAACCTCAAGTCGGAGCATGTTTTGTTTGAAAATCTCTAGGGAAAACCTCATTAATTAACAAATAAAACTTATATTAATTTATAATTAAAACATTTCAATAGTTTTCTGACATCCTAGCTCGTGAGCGAGTCAATCACCCATACATATGTTTTGACGTTCATTTGAAAATCCTTAACTAGGCCGAATATATTTTGAAAAACACTATCAATATTAATATATTTATTTTTATAATTAAATAAAATAAATGCCGAGCAATTGTTTTTTATATTTTTAGATTTCTTAAATTCTTTGGATTATTTAATTATTATTACTATCGTTGTTTAATTCTGCACCACTGTTTCACAGATCACTGCAAATACAGTTTTCCAAACAGTTTCATGAATTTTTTCACCACTACAAAACAGCTGATTCATACACTACTGTTTACCATCACTGCTTCCTGCACTGCCACAGCTTAGCCAAACAGGCCCTTAGGCTCTATTTAGCACTGTGGTGGCGGTGGTGAACACGTGTAAAAACGTCATTCGTTAAGCATCATCTAACAAACATCATTCGTTTGATCATAAAAGTGGATTAAGTTCCATAAGTGGATGTTAACAAATAACAATTTAACTCTGGTGTTCATGACCGCCATCACGGTGTCAAACGGAGCCTTAATATTAATTATGAAATCCTGAAACAAAACTAATTGTTTCAATTTATGAAAAAATAGACAGTACAATAAAAAGGCAGCAGCTCCAACATATTTATATCACTTACAGGCTTACAGCTACACAGCAGAGCGGCAAAATGTCAGTAGCAGGAGAAATAGATCATGCAATTAGCCACATTGTGTAAGAAAGAAGAGATATTTACAGCAATTCAAATTTCTAACTGCGCATTTTACACAAGATAAACAAAACACGAAATGACAACAGAGCTTCACGCATATTCAATGTTCGATGAGAGAAACTTAGCGCGATAAGCCGCCATGACCCCCATCTCACATTCCCGGCATGCAACTATCAAAGCAAACTGCCCAACGGTGGAAAAATTGTGCAACTTCTCTCTATAATCTTGTGTCATATAAAACTAGAACCTGTCTTGGAGGGCCAAAGTCTATGAAAGGGAGAACACAAAAAAAGGTGAACACAACTGAGAACCTAAAGCTCAACTAAAAAAACTCACGGATTTTTCTGCAGTGTGAAAAGATCAAACTTCCCTAAAATCTTTGACCAACGGCTTTGGTAGCGCATAGGGGTGATGGGTGCCCATGGCGGAATGAATTCCGCCAGAAATATTATTCGGAGAGGCCAACTGGTGGTGGTGGTGATTCCCTGCAAACGAATATGTGCCGTTTGAAACATTCATTGAAGATGACGAAGGGCCCGGCAAAGAATGATTTGGATGTGGAGATAAGCCGTGCACAACATCAGCTGCGGGGCGTGGGGGGAATCGCAAAGTAGTGGCTTCAAAACTTTCTGCATGGGGCTGACTCGTTTCGCTGGGAGAAGACAGCAAGATTTGTTACCAAATAGAAATGTTATCCACGGAATGATGATCATGATCCTTTTTGAACCTGCTAGTAGCTTTGAAAAGCACTAACGTTTCAAAAACGATAGAAAAATTACTAATAATCTCTATTTTTTAGGCATGCTGATCCCATTTTTCATGGTAGGCATTAATTAAGATTAAAAGGAAAAATCTCACACAAATAAAGTCATCAAATTCTATCTGGTCTTCGATTTGTGTGATATTTAGGACAATATTATGGCAATCATACTTAATCAAATGAATTTTTTTTTGCTTTCTGCTAGGGTATGCTGGTAATTATGATTAGAATATTTTGTAATTGTGTTTTGGACCTCTTATATAAGGTTATTAAGGTAAAAAGAAATTGATGAGGACACTAATCACTTAATCCTGACATTTGTAGGCCTTCGGCATTATCGACTAGTAGACAAGATTCTTTAATTCAATCTGATAGTAACATCTGTCTTATGTGGTTATTGCAACAAGCGATGACACACCAGAGAGACTTGGCATAAGTTGCACGGTTGACCACCCGGTCATGGTGGTTCTAGTTCACATGGTGATGGATAAGAGGGAGAAGCCAAGGACTTTTGTAATTGTGCTGATTATCCTGGTAGGATGTTACCCAGTACCCACACTTCCTACAACCCGTAACGTGGATGTTGTACAACTAGTGGTGGTTCAGACAGAACCTCTACAAAGGGGATCGACCACGCTTCCTGTTCCTAGATCAAGGTCTCTCAATTCATAAGAACTTCAGGTCATATTTGTTGGGAAGAACCTCATGCATCAAACCTCATGTCGTTACCCCTGCTCAAAATGAAGTGGTTCAACAAAATGACAGATCTCTCTGAAGTTACTAGAAGTACCGTGTTCCCCATGAAACTTTCTAAGCACTATTGGGGCGATGTTGTCCTTATTGTTCCATATCTAATCAACGATATGGCTTCTATGGCTCTTAGCTATTCCACTCCCTTGGCTACCTTAGATCTCGCACCTCGCAAACATCCTCTTAAAATGTTTGGCTGTTTTGCTCATATTCATAAGATCTCCCATGAAGAACTTGGACTCACGTGCTCACAAATGTATCTTCATTGATTATTCCCTACTAAAAAGGATACAAATGTTACCACCCGCCTACTCGCACGACTTATCTGCTTATGAATGTCGCTTTCCATGAAAATGAATCTTATTTTCACAGTCCTCTTCAAGAAGAGACATTACATGATGAAGTGGTCTCTCCTTATATTCGTCATCCTACTTGTCCCCCTCCTATTTCATCAACTCATAAAGCACTTATTGCTTATTATTGTAGATCTAAACTAGTGCCTCCTATAGATGAACAAATTCCAACTGCAAATGCTTTTGCTGATCCATTGAACGCATTGACATCACAGTCCACTCCTCAAAGTTTGGATAATCAACCTACATTCATTCAGAAAGGTAATCATACTTTGCACTCAACGCCCAATTTCTAACTTTACCTCATATGCTACCTTACCTTTATCACATCAAAGGATTATCGCTTCCATATCATCTATACATGTACCAAAGTATTGGCAGAATTACTTAGAGCTCTTAAGTGGTCTGATACGATGGTGGAAGAAATGAGGGCCCTGGAAAAAAAAAAATCAAATGTGAGATATAATTGATCTCTTTCCCAGAATGAAGGTTATAGTGTGCACATGAGTCTTTACTATCAAACACAATGCAGATGGAGTTGTTGAAAGATACAAGAAGTTAGAATTATGATGGCACACTAAGACATTGGCATTGATTACCAGGATACTTTTGCTCATCTAGTACTCTGAAGGAAATGTATGCAATTTACGAAAAAGCATTGTATGGATTAAAACAATCTTAGAGATCTTGGTTTGGATGCATCAATAGAGCTATGTGATGAGCACAATTAAATATGTCTTTTTACTACCATATTTGTAATCATGTCCACTATTATTTACCTCCAGTCGTTATAATTGTGCGAAAATAGCTAAGAATATGAGTTATCATTAATAGAAGAGCACAATATGGAGTTTCCTATACTTGTATTAAACAATTTATTTATTCATTCATCTTCTTAATGCAAGTACTGCAAGTCTTTAGAACTAAAAGTCTTGGAGCAAACAGAGGAGTTCACGGATCCAACATAACTGAGGACAGGACTGGAATTGGGCACACATAGGTAGGAACACGCCCATGTCACTACCCGTGTCCTTATCGGGAAAGATCACGAGGATTGGAAGAGAAGTCAGAGCACTACACGGGTAGACACACGGTCGTGTCCCTACCCGTGTCCTTATCGGGCATGCTGCTGAACCAAGCCGTGTGTGAAGCCACAAAGAACAACACGGCCGTGTTCGAGGCCGTGTCAAATGCACGACCCACGACCAGACACAACTTTTCGTGCACAGCTGCCTTAGAACAGTACACACGGCCTGTGACACGGCCGTGTTGGTACCCGTGTTCGACCCTATTTGCAAGGAGACTATAAAAACTTGTAGAAAAATTAGAAGAGGGACGTTTGGATTGAAGAACTGGGAGAACTTCTGGAGAACGAAAGTGGAGCATTCGGTGGAGGAGAGATCGAAGGAGATAATTCGTATGGTTTTAATCTTCATGTATTTCTTTTAATCTTCCCCTTCTCTTATGGATCTAACTTTATTTTTTACATTTCGCATGAGACTTATTCTTTTGAACAATTCGGTAATCATGTATCTTAGTTTTTATGTCAGATTTGTGGTAATTTATTCGTATGTATGTTTGCTAACAATGAGATTGATATTAGACTTGAAATTAGAACTTGTTTTATTTGAATCTCAAACTTCTAGATTGAGAAATTGGATGCTTGTGATGATGTTCATATGTTCATGTTCTAATGTTCTTTCTCTTTGTATTTCAAATTGCATGATCGAGAGATATGTCGTTTGGATAATGATAATACGGATAATTGGACTCATGGTATCTTAGAGATAGGATTTCATGAACTTATGTATTAGATAGAGTTTCTTATTATTAATGCAAATTTGAGTATTGTGAATTGTTCGAGAGAAAATTTACTCAACTTAAGTTTAGGTATTGAATTGCTCGAGAGAGATTTCGATAAATGTTTAACCCTTACAATACAACGAATTTGATAATCTTGTTATTACGTGATTACATAGAATTGAATTAATGAGTAATTATTCTCATGTGGTTATTCTTAGATTTTCTACTTTTTACTATCCTTAATTCTCCAATGTAACTTTATCAAAGTAGTTATAGTTAGATTAATTTATGGTAGCAATCAATTCTAATTATAGGTACGATAATAAAGTGAGAATGAGTACGAGTACTTGAAAAGACCCTGTAGAATACGACACGAGATGTAGATTTCTCCTATATTATGATCGATAGGCGCACTTGCCTGAGATTAAAATCAATCTAGTTTATGTCTATCCACATAATTTTTTTTTTGATTTCTCTGTATTATTTTTTGTTATTATATATTTGGTCTTAACACTTCAGATGTTTTATGTTTTGTTCTCTTGTACTCATCTATGCTGTAATTGGAAGGAGACTCTGTTATTTTATTGATAGCCAATTTTTTTTACATATTGGTGTCTTTTGTTTTCTCAGTTCTTTACATTGCATTGAGTACACTGCAAATTTTAAGTCTGAGGGTGGATGTAGTGCAATTCTAATATTTCATATGTCTAGACATGATTACAACTGGTCATATTTGTTTGCTAGCATAGTACTCATTTTTGTTAACCCCCCCCCCCCCCCCAATTACCCAAATTAAAATTTTTTTTTATTGCTTCTTGTTAAACTTCCATTAATTCACTCATTTGAGATTATAACTATTTAATTTGCTTTCGCAAGCTAATTAAAATGAATTAAAGTATACTCATTGAGTGGTCAAAATTTGTTTACTAATTATGTATAGAAATTCTTTAGTTTAATTTTCTCTATATAACATATTTTAAGGATTAGTCATCTATATTATTAACTAATAATCACTCTATTTTAGGAAATATAATTATCTATAATAAAGCGAGTTGATGAGTGTAACAGTTTGATAATTTTGTATTAGAGACTCAAAATGAAGAATACCCTTTATTGGTCGCCAGAACTTGCCTCTAGCGATCCTCAAAACATTCACGTAAGTTAACTAGTTAGGGCGAAAATGACTTAGGCCTCTCTTTGGATAGCTTGAGCCTTGCAAGCCCAAAACCCTGAACATTATACCATTGCACATCCAATTTGGACCTACTCCCTATGCCTTTTGATACTCTACTACTAAAATTTACCAAAGCCAAAAATCCTTACCCATTAGAACACCTATCATTGAGACCTCAATGTAATGAGTTTTTTCATAGTGATATGTGGCCTGAGTGCGTGTGCACCCACTCGGAATGATCTCAACTATGAACACTTGAAAAAAACATAGTGATATGTGGCCTGAGTGTGTGTACACTCACACGGAATGATCCCTACTATGATCCCTGAAAAAAAAACTAACGAAAATATAGAGTATCCATCAGAAAAAAAAGAAAAAATGTGGGAAATATAATAATTGTAAAGTCTGGGGGTGGTTTTATAATATTGATGTATGTTAGGGTAATTACCCTGTAAGAGGCTCAAGTGTTATTTATGTGTGATATGAACCATCACATTTATCTTTGATTACCCCACATGTAATCTTCTATCTTAAGCCCCAAAAAAGTACATCAAAATATAAGTCCTATGGATCCAACCTTACTAATTTTAACTAGTGCTGTGAAGAGGGTGTGAAAAGGCAAGCTTATGACTATCAATATTGATACTATTAAATTTTGAATCACTAATGCCTAAATTATTAAGATTGTTATTTTCTCCTCACATTTATAGATGATTGTAATTCTATTTCCAGGAATGAGTGAAAAGATAGTTAAGAGATATATGGGAGGAATTTTAAGATAAAGTTATATTTAGAAAAGTCTACTATACTATTTCTTATGCAATTATAACATTAAATTTCTCCTTGAATTCATGACAATCAGTTTGCAGAAAAATTAATTACCTATCGTTATTTCCAAATTTTTGAATTAGTTTGCTTAGAGACGAGCAAACACTTAAGTCTGAGGGTATTTGATGAGCACAATTATGTATGCCTTTTTACTACCATATTTATAATCATGTCCACTATTATTTACCTCCAGTCGTTATAATTGTGCGAAAATAGCTAAGAATATGAGTTATCATTAATAGAAGAGCACAATATGGAGTTTCCTATACTTCTTGTATTAAGCTATTTATTTATTCATTCATCTTCTTAGTGCAAGTACTGCAAGTCCTTGGAACTAAAAGTCTTGGAACAAACAGAGGAGTTCACTGATCCAACATGACTGAGGACAGAACTGGAATTGGGCACACACGGGTAGGAACACGCACATGTCACTACCCGTGTCCTTATCGGGAAAAATCACAAGGATTGGAAGAGAAGTCAGAGCACTACACGGGTAGGCACACAGTCGTGTCCCTACCGGTGTCCTTATCGAGCATGCTGCTGAACCAAGCCGTGTGTGAAGCCACGAAGAACAACACGGCCGTGTTCGAGGCCGTGTCAAATGATACGGCCCACGACTAGACACAACTTTTCGTGCACAACTGCCTTAGAACCGTCCATACGGCCTGTGACACGGTCGTGTTGGTACCCATGTTCGACCCTGTTTGCAAGGAGACTATAAAAACCTGTAGAAAAAATTAGAAGAGGGACTTTTGGATTGAAGAACTGGGAGAACTTTTGGAGAATGAAAGTGGAGCATTCGGTGGAGGGGAGATCGAAGAAGATAATTCATATGGTTTTAATCTTCATGTATCTCTTATAATTTTTCCCTTCTCTTACGGATCTAACTTTATTTTTTACATTTCGCATGAGACTTATTCTTTTGAACAATTCGGTAATCATGTATCTTAGTTTTTATGTCAGATTTGTGGTAATTTATTTGTATGTATGTTTGCTAACAATGAGATTGATATTAGACTTGAAATTAGAACTTGTTTTATTTGAATCTCAAACTTCTAGATTGAGAAATTGGATGTTTGTGATGATGTTCATATGTTCATGTTCTAATGTTCTCTCTTTGTATTTCAAATTGCATGATCGAAAGATATGTTGTTTGGATGATGATAATACGGATAATTGGACTCATGGTATCTTAGAGATAGGATTTCATGAACTTATGTATTAGATATGGTTTCTTATTATTAATGCAAATTTGAGTATTGTGAATTGTTCGAGAGAAAATTTACTCAACTTAAGTTTAGGTATTGAATTGCTCGAGAGAGATTTCGATAAATGTTTAACCCTTACAATACAACGAATTTGATAATCTTGTTATTATGTGATTACATAGAATTAAATTAATGAGTAATTATTCTCATGTGATTATTCTTAGATTTTCTGCTTTTTACTATCCTTAATCCTCAAATGTAACTTTATCCAAGTAGTCATAGTTAGATTACTTTAGGGTAGCAATCAATTCTAATTATAGGTACGATAATAGAGTGAGAGTGAGTACGAGTACTTGAAAAGACCCTGTGGAATATGACACGAGATGTAGATTTCTCTTATACTATGATCGATAGGTGCACTTGCCTGAGATTAAAATCAATCTAGTTTATGCCTATCCACATAGTTTTTACATAGAGCAAAACAATAGCATCACTATACTTTCCTTTGGATAGAGAGTAATGTTGACCATACCGTGTACATTTGGAGAAATACAGATAATTTGCAGCTCTTAGTGTTTATGTTGACGGTATCTTCATTATTGGAGATTATGCCTTAGAAATTATATCCCTAAAATCCAAACTAGCTAAGGATTTTGAAGTGAATGGTCTTGGCGCACTACAATACTTCCTTGAAATGAAGTATCCAGAACTAAAAATGACATTTGTTATTTGTATCTTTCAGAGAAAGCATATCATAGACCTGCTAGAACATACGAGAATGCTAGGATGTAAGCTTTTTGATTCTCCCATCGAGGAAAATTATAAAATTGGTGAAGATGATGGCGACTTTATCCAAGATATTCTTAGCTACGAACGACTAGTGGGTTGTCTCATTTATCTTTCACATAGTAGATCCATTGTTCCATATGATATTGGTATTTCGAACCAGTTCATACATAATCCTAGAGAAAGACATCATGATGCTGCCATTAGAATTCTCAGATACCTAAAATGTGACCTTTGATAAAGGAATTATGATCAACTTGTAGACATTTTTAATGTAATCAAGTTGGCAATTACTAACCTTCACACTCAACTTGAGGGGAAGTTTTAGGAGTGTTGGGGTCTACTGGTAATTATGATTAAGATCTTATTCTAATTATGTTATTTTGGACCTGCTATATAAGGTTCACTGGTAACCTAATTTATCAAGGTAATAAGAAATTTTCTACTCAACAGAAATTTTATAGCTTTATTTGTAAAGATTACCATGAAAATTGAGCAAATAGAACTATTGATTAGGGCTTCATATGCACCATTTTTTTGTAATTTTTTGTATCTTTTTAGTGATTTTCGTAAAAGGTAGCCAAAGAGTCATAAAATTGGAAAGTTGGTCATAAAAATTGAAAAGTTAATGTTGTTCTATCATTTTTTAAATTGTTAGGAGCCATATATATAGTGAAATATAATGAAATTTCATTATTTCAATTTGTAAGGACAAGCACGCTGATTTAATGCATCACTTGAAGTGAATGCTACTAACCCATTAGTTGACAGTCTTCCCTTCATTATGGGCTCGCTTTTTGATCTAGGCTTCTCCCTTGGGCTGCAGGTTAATTCCTGAAAAGATTATATACATATTAAACTAAAATGTAGAAATTAAGGCTTAAGGCAGAAATCAGGAAAATAAGCTTACGTTAAGTTTAAGTCCTGCAAAAGATTGAATGGAGCCATGCAGATTGTAATGGTTTGAGTTCCTAATAAAGGGATGATCGAGTAGCATACTTGCTGTGGGCCTTTCTGCAGGGTTCCTTCGGAAACAACGTTGCAAAAAATCTTTACCCTCCGACGACAATGTCTCAGGTATGGGTGGATCTTTATGCAATACCTTGAACATCGCAGCAGCCTGCAGGATAAAGAGCATCTGAGTAAACGTTCAAAACTGATACGAACTCGAAAGAAGATTGCAATATATCAAGGAAAAGAGATACAACTCAAGAGGTATGTTTGCGTCGCCGTCAACACTCTCGAAGGATTGATCTTCTAAGAACGTCTCTCTAAGAAAGCGGCTAGGCTTCCAAAAGAATGACCCTAAGTATCTTTCTCCTTAATGCACCTAGACACCACGATAGAAAAAATGCAACAATAATGCACCATAATAAGAGATACTCATGGAGTATCGGGCCACAATCTTCTCTTGCAGAGGCGGGTCATCCAAGAGCCTATACATATCTACCTATGTTGCATAGATTCATCACAAACATATGTGTATACCAACCAAGCATAATGACAACAATAGGAAACATTTGAAACATATGGGTCAAAGAATTTCAAATATTCATATGGCTTACTGTTTGGATCAGTAAAGTTACTCTTTTCACTTCAAGAAATTCCAAGATTAGGAAAAGGCTCGCTGGCAGTCTCAATTTGGTTAATTACAAAATAAATTTTTGGTGGACAAACAATTATAAAACTATAAGGGTCCGTTCGGCGCACAGACATTGACTTTCTGGAATTGGCTTTGGTCAGAAAGCTAATATCTGCAGGAATTGGTCTTGTGCACAAAACTAATTCTACTGTTCAGCTGGAGGATGTAATTCAGTGAATAGAATTGAAATTGATATCAATAAGTTGTTCGGCTGCAGAATAAAATTGGTTTTGTGCAATTGACATTTTTAAAATTTATACTAACACATAAATCATGTATACAATAAAATATCTCTGCCGCCACATTACAATCCTATGGATACCTTCAACCATGAAATTAAAAATACTAATCATGACATAATGTAATTATAGTGAAGGCATGTACTAAATAATGTAATTGTTAGAAAAGCCCATTTAGTCTGCTCATTATGTATTTATTATTGTTTTTCTCTCTCCTCTTTAGTCCCACATCATGTATATGACCTTCCTCTCTCTCTCTCTCATCTATATATTTGTACTCATTCTTTGTATTTTATACAAGTGAACATATATACAAGGTTGGCTTTCTCCTTCTCTACATGGTATCAGAGCCACTGATTCTCCTTGAGCGGCTTCCCCCTTCTTAAACCGCACAACCCGCGTGGTCTTCTTCCCTGTCTGCGGCCTACTGCGGCCTGTTCTTCTGCCCGCTGCCCGCTCGGTCTCCTGCGGCCTGCCTCCTTGTCCGCTCCGCTCCTCTTCTTCCGCTTCCTCTTCTTCTCCGTGGTTCCACCCCTCACTCAGGCATCTTATAGCCTTCCCCCTCTCTCTCTCGTCGGGTCCACCTCTCCCTATTTCTCCTCCAGACCGCTCTCTCTCTCTCGCGGCCTGTTCCAGCCTGCTGCGGCCTGCGTCTCTCGCGGCATGTTTCTTCTCGCTGCGGCCTGCTTCTCTCCCGGCCTGCTCCAGCTCGCTGCGGCCTGCTGCTCTCGCGGCCCGTTCCATCTCGCTGCGGCCTGCTTCTTTCGCGGCCTAATCCAGTTCGTTGCGGCCTGCCTCTCTCGCGGCCTGCTCCAGCTCGCTGCGGCCTGCTGCTCTCGCGGCCTGTTCCATCTCGCTGCGGCCTGCTTCTCTCGCGGCCTGATCCAGCTCGTTGCGGCCTGCCTCTCCTGCGGCCTGCTACAACTCGCTGTGGATTGTTCCTGGTTGTTGCGCTCTGTTCTCTCTTTCCGCTCGAGTCTTCTCGACTCGCGGTCTCTTCTCTCTGCCCGTTGTTGGCCTCCTGTTTCTCTGATCGCTGTTGTGCTCAGCCAGACCGTGCGGACTGTTGCCTTCCCGGATTTAGGTCGCGCTCCTGTCCTCTTTCCTATCCGCGCGGCTTGTCTCTGTCCGCTGTGGCCTTCTCTCTCCAGGCCTCCGCCTTTGGTCGCGGCCTCCTCCTGCAGCTGGTGTCTTCCCATCGTGACTGAGCGGTCTCAGCTCTAGTCGCGCGGTCTCCTTTGTTGACCGGTCAGTTCTCCTAGCCGCTTCTCTTCTTCATGGCCTCTTATGCTGATTCTATCGGCACGGAGGTTCCTCCTGCTGACCGCCCAGCCTCTCTCCCGGAAGTGCGAGATGAGCTCCGTATTACTACAATCTCTCTGACCGGCAAGAAGAATTTTGTGGAATGAGCGCACTATGTTCGCCGTGTCCTGCAATCCAAGGGGTTTCTTCATCACTTGACCCAGGACCTTATTGGTACTCCTACTGATGATTGGTTACGCAATGATGGTCGGGTGCAGACATGCATCCTTAATTCTCTTGATGGCGAGTCTTAACGTCTGACCATGTACCATGAGACGGCCAAAGCATGTGGGACGAGCTTCATACCCTTTACTCTGGCAAGGATAGTCTCCACCATCTGTATGACATTATCACTGCTCTCCAGGCCCTTGATAGCGGTTGCGCGACCGATCTGACCTCCTTCGTTGCTCAGGCTCGGTCTCTGGTCGAGGCTTGGATACAACATCAGCCTCCTACTCTGGATCTTGCTGTCCAACGTGCCCAAAAGGAAGCTGTGGGTATAGCCATGATGACGGCTCGGGTGTCACATCATCTTCACAATGTACAGGCTCACATCCTCTCCTCTACTGTTACTCCGTCTTTCTCAGATGTGTGCTCGATGCTTCTCAAAGTATCCCCGCCTCCGGATGTGCCCGGGCCTCCTTCTCCGGACCTTGATCAGCAGGCCCCTGTTCCTTTATTGCCTCTTCCATCTTCCGCTCGTGGAGGCTGCTCTGATTCTCGGGGAAGTGGTCGGGGTGGACGGCCTCGGCCTAAGTGCTCGTTCTGCGGCAAAGACGGGCATCTTGAAGCCACGTGTTATCGCAAACATGGTCTCCCTCCTCGTCCGCAGGCCTCTGTTGCTGCCACCGACCCCTCTCCCACTCGTACTGACCTCGACGAGGTTCGTCTTCAGCTCCAGCATCTTCATGGATTGCTTAGCCGCCCGCCTGCCTCGGTTGCCTCTGCTGTCTCCATCTCCAATGAAGGTATCGCATGCCTCTCCTCTGGCCCGAGATGGATCCTCGATTCTGGTGTCACTCATCACATCACCTCTGTTCGGCCGCCTCAGTACTTGTCTTCACCTCACCCGAAGTACATTACTGTGGCCAATAGGGCATCTGTCCCTGTCTCTGGATGTGCTGACAGTTCTCTCAATTCTTCTCTCCTCCTACGCTCGACTCTTCACGTTCCGGGCTCTCCTTTCAATTTACTTTCTGTTGGTCGCCTTACTACTGATTCTAATTGCTCTGTAACCTTTACTTCCTCTTTTTTTCTGATACAGGATCAACAGACGCGGACTATCATTGGTAGGGGGCGGCTGCAGAACGGGATCTACCTTCTTGATGAATCTCCTACTATCATCGCCTCTCTCTCCTCTTCGGATTGACATCGACGTCTTGGTCATGCTCATCTTCTAGTTCTCCAGAAGGCTCTCCCAGATATCTATCTTCCTGCATTTCAGTGTGAAACATGTATTTTTGGCAAACAGCCACGTTCATCTTTTCCTTCTCATTGTACTCGGAGCTCCGCTCCTTTTGTTTTGGTACACTCCGATATATGGGGTCCGTACAAAATTACTAGTATTTCTGGCTACCGGTACTTCTTACTTTTATTGATGATTACCCTCGCATGACGTGATTGTATCTCTTACGCGATCGTTCTGAGCTTCCCCGCGTCTTCCGAGCCTTCATTCTTGAGACTCGCACTCAATTCTCTGCGCCCATTCGTACTATTCGTACTGACAATGCACGCGAGTCCACTAGTCATGACTTCGCGACCCTCTGCTCTGAGTTCGACATTCTTCACCAAACCTCGTGCGCGTATACTCCACAACAGAATGGTGTCGCCGAGCGCAAGAATCGTCACCTTCTTGATGTAGCTCGCTCCCTTATGCTTCAAATGCAGGTTCCCAAACCGTACTGGAACTTCGCGCTCTCCACGGCCGGTTTTCTTATCAACCGTCTATCATCTTCCATGCTCCAGTATGCTACTCCTTTCAGCCTCCTCTTTCCCTCCACTCCGCCTTTTCCTGTTACTCCCCGGATTTTTGGGTGTACTTGCTATGTTCATAGACTTGGTCTCTCTACCGACAAGTTGGATCCCCGTGCAGCCAAACATATCTTTGTCGGCTACTCGCACACTCAAAAGGGTTATGTGTGTTATTCGCCTACTACCCGCAAGGTGACTGTCTCTGCGGATGTCACTTTCCGCAAAGATCTTCCCTTCTTTTCTGCTCTGGATATCGCTCCTGGTCCAGACCACCTCCTCCTGCATTGCCTCCGGTCCGTCCACCTCCACCTGTTATCCGGGTCTATTCTCGTCGCTCTCCTCATCCCGTTGCCTCCCTGCAGTCGGCTTCGACCTCTGCTGCTCCGCTACCTGCTGCTCCGGCTCCGGCATTCACCGCTCATCCGATGGCGAATTACGTCTCTCTACATCGCCTTTCACCACCACTTCTTCACTTTGCCACCTCTTTATCCTCTGTTTCTGTCACTAACTCTGTACAGGAGGCGCTTCAACATCCAGGCTGGCGGGCTGCCATGGACGAAGAAATGACGGCTCTTTGGGCCAACCAGACCTGGGTCCTTGTACCTTTACCTCCCGGTCAGCACCCTGTTGGGTGTAAATGGGTTTTCGTCATCAAACATGCTCCGGATGGCACTATTGCCCGCCTGAAGGCCCGCGTTGTGGCTCGTGGCTTCACTCAGCAGGAGGGCCTTGATTATGGGGAAACCTTCTCTCTGGTGGCTAAGCTCAACATCGTCCGGGTTCTTCTTTCTGTGGTTGTGCACCGCCACTGGCCCCTTCATCAGCTCGATATCAAAAATGTCTTTTTGAATGGAGATCTTCAGGAAACCGTCTACATGCGCCAACCGCCCGGGTTTGAGACCACGGGGGAGTCTCATGTGTGTCTTCTCAAGAAATCCATCTATGGTCTCAAACAGTACCCTCAGGCGTGGTTTGACAAGTTCAACAAGGTGGTTCGGGACATGGGTTTCACTCGAAACTCTGCAGACTTTTCCCTATTCACCCGACACCGGCCCACTGGAACAGTCCTTCTGTTGGTTTATGTTAATGACATCCTACTTACTGGGGATGACTCAAAGGGGATTCTAGACGTCAAACAGCATCTGAGCACCGTGTTTCAAACCAAAGACCTGGGGCATCTTCGCTACTTTCTCGGTCTTGAGATCGCACGACGGCCGGACGGGCTTGTCCTCTCCCAACGGAAGTACTGTCTCGATCTTCTCAAAGACGCTGATCAGTCTGGTTGCAAGCCAGCTAGTACCCCGATGGATGCAAATCACAAACTATGTGCTCACGCCTCTGATGATGATTTGCTTCTTCAGAACCCGGAATAGTATCGACGCCTTGTGGGAAAGTTGATCTATCTAACGGTCACGAGGCTCGATATATCGTTTGCAGTTGGGGTTGTGAGTCGGTTCATGCATGCCCCCGTGTTTCTCATCTCCAGGCGGTTGAACGGATTCTCCGATACCTTAAGGCAGCTCCAAGTCAAGGGCTTGTTTACAAAACCTCCGACTCGGTTCCCGCATTGGTCGCTTATTCTGATGCCGATTATGTTGGTTCCCTGGACGATCGGAGGTCAACAAGTGGGTTTTGTACTTATTTTGGTGGTCAACTCATTACATGGAAAAGTAAGAAACAAGCCGTGGTCGCTCGTTCCTCCGCGGAAGCCGAATACCAATCGATGGTATCGGTTGTCTCAGAACTCACATGGATTCAAAGTCTCCTTACTGACCTGGGAGTAAAACTTCCTTCAACTGATGTTCTATTCTGTGATAGTCAAGCCGCCATACACATAGCAAAGAATCTGGTGTTTCACGAGCGCACAAAACATATCGAGGTCGACTGTCACTTTATTCGAGAGAAAGTTCAATTGAAGAAACTTGAATTAAAATATGTTTTGGGCACTGATCAAGTTGCTGACATTCTCACAAAGGCATTATCAAGTACCTTGTTTTACCAGCGTTTGTCCAAGCTGGGTGCGCATGACCTATACGCTCTAGCTTGCGGGGGAGTGTTAGAAAAGCTCATTTACTCTAGGTCCATTATGTATTTATTATTGTTTTTCTCCCTCCATTTTAGTCCCACATCATGTATAGGACCTTTCTCTCTCTTTCTCTCATCTATATATTTGTACTCATTCTTTGTATTTTATACAAGTGAACATATATACAAGGTTGGATTTTTCCTTCTCTGCAGTAATTATAATGTAACATTTTTCCTGCACCCTCCATGCAATCAACAATATTTGATGTAAGGATCAAGTGATTGATTTTGCGAGAGTTATGGAAGGCAATGACAGAGCAAAAAATCTTCGATTAGGGTATGTGAAAGGAATTTTATACTCATAATTGGATATGCAGAGGATATAAAGTTGCATCAAGCTCAAAGGAGTACTGATTTATCTTTTTCAGATGTGCAATATCAAAACACACATCCAGCACAAAACTCAAGCATACCCCATGTCACTAAGTCATGCTTAAGATATAGGTATTCAAATGGGTTTGTAAAATTTAAATCTGAAACCAGATGAACGACATCCATTAAGAAATCAACTTGTAGCAAGTAAGGAGGAGGAAGAAGAGGAAGAGGAGGAATAAGAAGAGGAAAACCGCAAATAAGATGAAGAAGAGGAGGGGAGTTACCGGCAGTGAGCAACAATTTAGGGCACGATAGCGGGACTGGGGTCGGGGCACAGGAGCGGGAGCGAGGTCGGGGCGCGGGAGCGGGAGCAGGGTCGGGGCACGGGAGCGGGAGCAGGGTCGGGGCACGGGAGCGGGAGCAGGGTCGGGGCACGGGTGTAACGCCTCCCCTGTAATGACCATAAAATATGGGTCCGGCCGGGGCCCCACAACATACGGACGTCACAGCTTTAGCATTAAAAGATGGTATTAACTACATAACTCAAAACGCAGAATAAAGCAACAGCGGAAACATACCAACAAAACTAGAAGTTATCCACTACTAATCAGCAGTATCAAAATGGCCTTAATGCCTTACATAAAATAAGTACAAAACTGAATGACAACAAGGTCAAACATCAACGTGCAAAAGCACTCCTAGGCTACCTCGACATGCAAGCCGGAAATACCAATAACATGGAGCATCACAGTCAAGAAGAAAACAAGCTAGTAAGTATGGTAATCACTTCATGAGCCTTAGACCTTTTCGGCCGGCGCACTTGCTCCCGCTTGCGATCCTTGCCATGTAAAAATTTGTGATATCGTGGGTCAGCAAAGGCTGACCTCTACTGTGTAACCAACACATCTCCTCCCGGTCGCCCCTAACGGACCCCGGGGTACACCTTCAACCTGCAAGTCAGCACTTCGTATGTCATATACATAAACATGTAAAGCTTTACAAACATGTTTGGATGTCTCAAACAACAAACACGTTTTCAATGTTGAACATATAATCAAAGGGGCCTACTATGCAACATGTATGCAAACTCGGGCTTCACCCAAGACACTATCGCGTATGCATCTAGCACATCATCATAACAACTGGGTACTTCCAATTTCCCCATCGGCGTCAAGCCGCAAACAAAAAGGCTACTGCAATTCCCCTAACGGCATACAAGCCGCCACATGGAAATCTTGCCAAGTCCCACCCGCTCGTGGGTCTTAGACCCGGGCTTGCCTGCAAGCTCTGACTTCTCACGTCAGGATTCCGTCTCACACACAAACCGATTCTAAGAACTCTTGCTGGACCCCACCCGCTCGTGGGCTTCATTGCCCGGGCTTGCCCTATGCTTGACGTTCTCGTCAGTCTCACAGAAGGGGACTAGTCTCGCCGGGACACTCTCCTCACATGACTTGCACGTCACGAGATAGCCAGCCGACCACAGAGACAAAACCGCACCTAAGAACATCACAATCCATAGTCTTTTACACCCTAATCCATCATTGGTACTGCAACGTTCCCCCGCACCAAGGAAACCATCTGCCGCCAACGCGGAGCTAACCTTGTCCGGTTCCGGCTACACGTACTCACTGAAAAAGGGGGAAACACATACATCACAAATGACATCTTGCCGCAACGGATTTATACAAAATTCTTAAGGCTCGCTATGCAATATCACCGAGTCGGACTAACAGTCGCGACTACGGCTTCACGCACAATATTTAATCCACTAACAGAGCGGATCTCTAATGCAATATTATGTCGGGGACAGACACAATCGACCCAGTGGTTACTCTTGAAACATGGCGAGCCAAACCCCTCTCATTTGAGAGATTTGGTGCCCAAAAGCTTGAAAAGCAAGAAAGGCGGCGGCCGGAAAAAGAGCGGGGCGGCTGTTCCAGGCCGATACACGCATCCTAGAAACCGAGAGGAAAAATGTCGTTACCTTACGTCCCCTCTTTCTAGCCATGAAATCCTTGCTTTGAACGGATTGACACGAGCGCCTCCACGCCCTCTTCACGGATCTGGTCTCGGAACGACGATCGGAGCTCTGAAGCACCGTCAATGGTCGAAGAAAGCTCTCTCTCCTTCCCCCTCCCTTATCTTCCTCTCCAACCCTAACTCTCACACTAAAAGATGAGAAAAATGAGGGGAAAGACACTCTCAGCCCCATTAAAGTCCTTTGGGCGGAAGATCCTGGGCCCTTGGATCGAGTTTAAGGAAGCATCAGACGGCCACAAAAGAAAATGACGGAACTGCACCCGTCTGCACGATCAGTGGCGCACGACCAGTGGTCGTGCGCACTGGATCCCATGATCGTGCGATTAACAATGGCAGAACTCGGAAAAATGGAGAATAGTATGCACGATCAGTGGCGCACGATCAGTGGTCGTGCGCACTAGATCCAATGATCGTGCGCTAGATCCAATGTCGAGCTCATCGTCCTACCGCCAGCAGTATCTCTACCGTCGGGCGTTAGCTTCCAGCGACTCCAAGTCTGAAAATTGGGGGTGTTACAACTCCTCCCCCCTTACAAGAATTTCGTCCCCGAAATTAATCTTCATACAGGAAGACAACAAGAAAATTATTGCAGCAAATAAAAACATTGTTACAACAACTTTACACAAACCATTTCTAATCAGGCAAACAGCCGAAAACAATATTGCAACGTTACAAAACACTGTTGCTACATATCGGTTACTGTTTCGAACCAGCATTACACAAATTACTCAGGATAGTCCGCGCGCATTGCTTGCTCACGCTCCCAAGAGAACTCGTCACGCCCGCAGTTATCCCAACGCACCTTCACGAGCTTAACTTCTTTGTTCCGCAACTGCCGAACTTTTGTATCCTATATAATAACTGGACGAACTCGTGTCCTCAAGTCCTCTTCTATCGGCACCGATGCCGATTCGATCACCACACTAGCCTCCACTAAGGTTTTCCTCAAGACGGAGACATGGAAAATATCGTGTAATCCACTCAGCTCTGTAGACAACGCCAACCGGTACGCTGCTTCTCCCACCCGTTCTACAACCTCGAAAGGTCCCAAAAACCTCGAACTCAACTTCTTGAGTCGGCGAATCCGCGAAACGCCTTTGAACAGCTTGATTTTTAGATAGACTCAGTCGCCTACCGTGAACTTCACCTTCCTGTGGCGAGCATTAAAATATTTTGCTTTGCCGATCTTGAGCAACCTTCATGCACTCTTGAATGGTTCGCACCAACTCGCATGCATCAACTACCACATCTTTTCTCAAAAGCTTGGTGTCTCCCGCCTCTGTCCAAAACATCGGTGTTCGACACCGCCTGCCATACAAAGCTTCGTATGACGCCATCTTTATACTTGCTTGATAACTGTTGTTATAAGCGAACTCTACCATGAAGAGGTGATTTTCCCACTTCTTACCGAACTCAAGAGTACACATCCTCAGCACATCCTCCATAGTAAGGTTCGTTCTTTAGGTTTGCCCATCAGTTTGAGGATGGAAAGCCGTACTGAACTTGAGCTTCGTTCTCAGACTCTTCTGAACCAACCTCTAGTCCTTGGACGTGAAACGTCCATCGCGATAACTAACTATACTCTTAGGAATTCCATGTAATCGCACAATGTTGCGAACATATAACTCTACCAGCTTCTCCACGATGTCCACTTTCCGATTTGGGATGAAGTGAGCCACTTTAGTCAAGCGATCCACGATCACCCAAATCGTGTCGTTACTCTGCTGCGATCTAGGTAACCCATGTACAAAGTCGATGGAGATGTCATCAAATTTCCACTCGGGAATAGAAAGAGGCTTCAGGAACCCGCCCGCCTTCTGACACTCGGCTTTCACTAAGGCACAAGTTTGACACCGACTCATATACAAAGCTACTTCCCGCTTCAAACCAGACCACCAAAAGGATTTCTTCATATCAAAATACATCTTTGTAGTGCCCGGGTGAATGGAGTACTTTGTGAAGTGAGCCTCAAACATCAACTCCTCACGGAGCTTGTCGAACTGCGGAACACAAATCCTTTCGTCCTTCCTCAGAATCCCATCAATCAACACCCAGGCGCTACTCTCGCCCTTTTGAGCTTCCACCACGTATGGCTGGAACTCCACATCCAAACGGGTCGCTTCCCGAATACGATCGGACAAGTCGTTCTGCTTTTCAATCCAGTTCAACCGAGCCACGCTACACTCGCCTCTTGCTACACACTCCATGCCAAGAGACTCCCAGTGTCGCATCAACCGCTCATCATGAGCTTCGATCCAACTCCCTTGTGGTGGAGACCAAGCTCATCAGATCGTCGCGAAAGTACCCGACGCTGCACCCGACCGGACCCTATCGGCTTTGAACGTACATGTTATTTGTGTTTTGTGTTGAAATTTGTGTGTAAACATATATATATATATGTATATAATTACATATATATATATATATATGTATGTGTGCTGTTGAGAGAATGTGAGCTTAAATATGTACATATAAGAATATATATATAAGTTAAATTATATATATATAAGTATATATATATATATTTAGGTTAAAGGAGCCGGCAGTATTCCTTTCCCCGGTTCATCTCCAGCCAGTCTTGCCCGATTCTCCTTCCCGATGGAGCATTTTCCAGAAATCCTGCTAGGGCTTTCCACACGACATTGTCGCTCCGCCTCTCGTAGGAGATGCAGCACGATACCGCCCCGCAACCGCCCACAACCGCCCGCGTTGCAGCTGTCTACCTCCACGACACCCAGTCCGGCGGTTTCGACCACATCCACGAGCTCCTTCCGCCATTTCCGCTCCGCCACACCCGCCTTCTTCATCGGCTTGGAGGAACGCTTCCACCTGCAGTTCCGGCCCTATAAAAGAAGAAGAAGAACAGGAATCTTGGGGTGATTGATGAAAAATTATGAAATGTATTGACATTGAGATTTTTGTAAATGTTTGCTGCTTTCATTTAAGGAGTCCTGTTAGGGAAGATGAATAGGAGTTAGGTGTTAGGTAGTGATTAAAGCTCTGTGTGAGTTGTTGATTTTATTTTCTGTTTAGACGTTTAGAAGATGATGAACAATATAATCGGATATAAAATTTACTGTTCTTACCAATGGTTTTCATTAACTTGATGTTGCCTTCTGTGAAAGAAGATAAACAGTAAAATAAATTACTGTGCATCTCATTGAACCCGTGAGATTGGCTGTCATTGTGGTGGTTGAAATAGTGTAAATGATAGGTGTTTTGAGTGCTTCAGTGTAGGTGCTGTGAGATTTGAGTTAGAAATTGTGATTGGCATTATCACGATTATGGTCGCGGGAGATTGGGATTTTGGTTTTACTGAGTGAATTTTGATCCCCTTGAGTGTTAGAAACTTCGTGGATCCACTTTGTGCGATTGAGATTTCGTGGCTCCACCTTGAGTGTGAGGGCAAGTGAATTTCAGGTTGTTTTGTTAGAATTGTGTCTTTCTTACATTGTGGAGTGATTCCGTGAAACCACCGCATGTGAGGGAGCGATTTAATTCCCCGGTGCCCGTGTGCGATAGCGGCCGACCTCAGAGCGGAGTTCGAAGGTGACGAGGAACTCCTCGCGTGATCGTCATCGACTTCGGATACGGAAAGACGACTCTTTCCGTGGGTAATTTGCTTTTATCCCCTCTTTGCGTGTGTCAACATATTCTCTTAGGATTTTTAGACTCATTGATGGGTTTTCTCCGAATTTTGTCAGTGAACGCTACGTCGAAAACTCCAAACGGAAACGTATTTGAAGTTCACGATTTCCGTTTTGCTACGACAAGTGGAACGAAACGAAAGTTGCAAACTTCCGTCCCCGGATTTAAAATCGAACCTTATTTAAGAAAATACATTTTAAAATGAAGAAGTAATTTCGTGATTTTCATAAAAATTCCACGTTGCGAGATTTCTTAAGTGTTGCGCCCGCTCTAAATTTTTTGCAAAATTAATTTAAGAATCGCATGCATTTAGGGTTTTCTAGAAAAAGCCGACAGGCGCATAAACCCTACGCGTCGTCCTGCATTAAATTGGTATCAGAGCGAGTTTCCAAAAAATTTTCTAAGTTTTAGGATCCGCCCTGTGTAGAATAGGAACCCGCATAGCATTTAAAAAAAAAATTCAAAAAAAGGGAGTTTTTTAAGCATAATCCTACATTGCATTTGACGTTTGTTCGCATGTATTTGCGTAAAGATAGGATGCATAGTGTTGAACGCGGTCAATCGCGTCATGGGAACGAAGGGGAAGAACCACCCCAATGGTTTTTACCTTTTGCCCACCAAATGACGGTATTAACTGAGAGTACCTGCCAGATGCGTGAAATGTTAGAAAACCTTAGAGGTAAGGTGAATAGTTTAGAAATACCCCCTCAAGCGTAAATGCTGCATCGAATTTGATATGAGCATTCTGTCCGGGCACATTACGATGTTCCTGATCACTATGTAGGAAGATCTACATTTAGGAGAAATCCACTACATGATTACTACACTTTCACCCACCCTCATAGTGATCTATCACGGAGATCATCACAATATTTTGATGACTAAACTCGATCACCGTATACCACTTCTAGAGATCGTGTTGACTCATCAACACGTTCGCACTATGCGAGAGACGATCAGTATGAAGACTATCGTCGTTATTATCCTCGTACCCGAGTGAATCATACTGGTCTGTCTACACCATATTATGAGGATAAAGTTCAGTATGACGCCCGATATCGATACTACACGTCTCCTTTATATGAGGAACCTGAGACCACCTATGTGCGACCACCATCACACGATCGTAGGACTTATGCCTACCCACGAGCACATCATGATTATGTTGGGGACACTCATCATGAATACCCTCGAACTATCTATAGAGGTCGTTATCGTCACGAGTACGTCACACCTAGTGATCCTCCTAGTGTTCCGAAGGTGACATGATGATAGATATTAAGGGGCAGCAAGAGCCTTCTACTGCCCGAAGCAGGGAGACATCACCCACTCTATCTGATGTTCTAGTACATGATGTGTGGAGTCAACCCCCATATGAGTCTGCTCCACTAAGTGACCCGTCCGTGATTCTACATCTACTAGCTCTCATTTGAGTGTAGATTCCCTGCACACTTCACCTAGTGGCACATTAAGTCACACCGCCATACCCGATGGCGCATCGAGTCACGACACCACACTTGATGGCGCATCGAGTGATATTACGATCGAGAGCCGAGAGCTTAGTAGTGATCACGAGGTAGTCACTTCTACCCTATCTGGGAGTATGACCCCTTCTGTCGGTTCATTTCTGGAGGACGATCACTCGACTGATGAGTCATTTGACGACCCTCCTATTGAACCTCCAGATGAGCCACCACGTCCATGTGTGGATGAGCTTATTCTGAGTAGTACACTTGCAAATTTTAAGACATGGATACCTGCTCCATTGTCTCACTTGATGTTGATAGTGCTTAGGCATAGTCATCTGGTTGCTCGCACTCTAGATGAATTATGGGACGTACCACCTGTTGACCATCGTATTTGCGATGAGTTTTTCTATGTCCCACCTGGTGAACCTCTTGATGCCTCACTTTCCCCTAGCACCTTTCTTACGGTTGTCACACTTCGTGCACATTTATATGAGAGCACTCCATCTGTGTTTGGAGCCTACGTTTGCATGCGTCGCATTTGCGACGAATTTTACTATACCCCTCCCGGCGAACCCTCAGATGGAAAACTTATGGGTTCACCGCACATTTGGGATGTTTCCGTCTTTAGTGACACAGTCGAGTTTGATGGTGCACTCATTGATTCGTTGAAGTTATGTCTTGTCACGCTCACTTGCAGAGACAATTCGCACACCATGCTGACACATTTGGTCACTGTTGTCTCTGATTTACACTAGAGTGTTCATCGCCCCCGTGATGAATTCTTTTATGATCCACCATCTGAGCCTCCTGATCATGTATCTCTCTCAGGAGTTGCTCTTGATATCTGAAATCATCGATTTGTCGCGTTAGTCATATTAGTAGTTCATTTATTGCATTTGCATGATTTGCATAAAAAATATTTGAAGCAGAAACGTGCATAGTATTTATGATTTTTATGCAACTCAATTTGAAAAAAGAGCATAAAAGAACTACTAGTTTTAAATGGATGACTTGATTATGGTTCGGCTAGATAAGGAACGACTACCTTCTGGTACCGTACAGAAGATAACTACCGTAGGACTGAACCCTTTCGTGTAGTAAAGCGGATTGGGCAAAATGCGTATGAACTTGAGATGCCTTCCGTTTGGGGAGCAAATCGTGTTTTTAACGTAGCTTATCTGACTTTATTTCGCGACTGTCCGCATGAGTCTTTAGAATTTTCATTGCCTTCTCCTCCATTTGTTTCTTCTGTGTTGGTTAGTGAGAGTGAGGAGGCACATTCAGGACATACCGACATTCATTCCGCTACTGACACTTCCATCGTAGTTCGTTTTGTTTTCATTGTCAGTTTCAGGTTGAGCATGGACACCAAGAGATTATTTTATCCCAGTTCCCGAGCAGCTATTGGTTTTCGGAGATCTTTGGTTCGTTGACATAGATGTTGATCTTCTCTCATACTACCATTCGGAGCACTCACCAGAGATGAGTGATTTCGAGAGGGGGAGAGTTGGTGGAGACCAAGCCCATCAGATCGTCGTGAAAGTACCCGACGCTGCAACCGACCGGACCCCATCGGCTTTGAACGTACATGTTATTTGTGTTTTGTGTTGAAATTTGTGTGTAAACATATATATATATATATATATAATTACATAAATATATATATATATGTATGTGTGCTGTTGAGAGAATGTGAGCTTAAATATGTACATATAAGAATATATATATATATATATATATATGTTAAATTATATATATATAAGTATATATATATATATATATATTTAGGTTAAAGGAGCCGGCAGTATTCCTTTCCCCGGTTCATCTCCAGCCAGTCTTGCCCGGTTCTCCTTCCCGATGGAGCATTTCCCAGAAATCCTACTAGGGCTTTCCACGCGACATTGCCGCTCCGCCTCTCGTAGGAGATGCAGTACGATACCGCCCCGCAACCGCCCACGTTGCAGCTGTCTACCTCCACGACACCCAGTCCGGCGGTTTCGACCACATCCACGAGCTCCTTCCGCCATTTCCGCTCCGCCACACCCGCCTTCTTCATCGGCTTGGAGGAACACTTCCACCTGCAGTTCCGGCCCTATAAAAGAAGAAGAACAAGAATTTTGGGGTGATTGATGAAAAATTATGAAATGTATTGACATTGAGATTTCTGTAAATGTTTTTTGCTTTCATTTAAGGAGTCATGTTAGGGAAGATGAATAGGAGTTAGGTGTTAGGTAGTGATTAAAGCTCTGTGTGAGTTGTTGATTTTATTCCCTGTTTAGACGTTTAGAAGATGATGAACGGTATAATCAGATATAAAATTTACTGTTCTTACCAATGATTTTCATTAACTTGTTGTTGCCTTCTGCGAAAGAAGATAAACAGTAAACTAAATTACTGTGCATCTTATTGAACCCGTGAGATTGGCTGTCATTGTGGTGGTTGAAATTGTGGAAGTGATAGGTGTTTTGAGTGCTTCAGTGTAGGTGTCGTGAGATTTGAGTTAGAAATTGTGATTGGCATTATCACGATTATGGTCGCAGGAGATTGGGATTTTGGTTTTACTGAGTGAATTTTGATCCCCTTGAGTGTTAGAAACTTCGTGGATCCACTTTGCGCGATTGAGATTTCGTGGCTCCACCTTGAGTGTGAGGGCGAGTGAATTTTAGGTTGTTAGAATTGTGGCTTTCTTACATTGTGGAGTGATTCTGTGGAACCACCTCGTGTGAGGGAGCGATTTAATTCCCTGGTGCCCGTGTGCGATAGCGGCCGACCTCGGAGCGGAGTTCGAAGGTGACGAGAAACTTCTCGCGTGATCGTCATCGACTTCGGATTTGGAAAGACGGCTCTTTCCGTGGGTAATTTGCTTCTATCCCCTCTTTGCGTGTGTCTACATATTCTCTTAGGATTTTTAGATTCATTGCTGGGTTTTCGCCGAATTTTGTCAGCGAACGCTACGTCAAAAACTTCAAACGGAAACGTATTTGGAGTTCACGATTTCCGTTTTGCTACGACAAGTGGAACAGAACGAAAGTTGCAAACTTCCGTCCCCGGATTTAAAATCGAACCTTATTTAAGAAAATACATTTTAAAATGAAGAAGTAATTTCGTGCTTTTCATAAAAATTCCAAGTTGCGAGATTTCTTAAGTGCTGCGCCCGCTCTAAATTTTTTGCAAAATTAATTTAAGAATCGCATGCATTTAGGGTTTCCTAGAAAAAGCTGACAGACGCGTAAACCCTACGCGTCGTCCTGCATCACCTTGACCATAATATTTCCTACTCAAGGCATCCGCCACCACGTTGGCTTTGTCTAACGTATACTGAATCGCCACTTCATAGTCTCCAAGGAACTCGACCCATCTGCGTTGCCGCATATTCAAGTTCTTCTGATCTAGAAGATACTTCGGGCTCTTGTGATCCGTGAAGATCTCCACTTTCGCACCATACACATAGTGCCGCCATAATTTCAAAGCAAAAAGTACCGCCGCCAACTCTAAATCATGGACGGGGTAATTCCTCTCGTGAGCCTTTAGCTGCCTATATCCAAAAGCTATCACGCTGCCATGTTGCACCAACACACAACCCAAACCGCATCCAAATGCGTCACTAAAAATCTGAAATCCTTCAGTCCCTTTAGTAAGGCTTAGGATTGGAGCTGCCATTAACCTCCACTTTAGAGTGTCAAACGCCTGACTGCCCTCCAGAGTCCAAATAAACTTCTGGTTAGGGGTGCGAGCGGTTCGGTTTGGGTCGATTTGGACTCAAATCGAAGCCGAACCGACATGCCTCGGTTTTTGGTTTGCCCAAACCGACCTGAACCGAATCCGATCGGTTCGGTTCAAAGTCGGTTCGGTTTTTATCGGTTTTTGACAGTTCAGTGTCGGTTTTTTTATGAACTTAACTCCAACAAAAAAACATAACAAAATATTTGTGAACATCCTGCGGCCATATTCTAACTTTAGCCCTCAATTTAAATCCTCATACTCACAACCCACCTTGATTTTTCACTACTTATTATTTTCATTCATTGGCTATGTGATTTCCTTAATTTAAGCTTCTGGAAGATCTACTAGCCTTTAGGACTTCCTCTCTAAAGTCTTCGTAAGTCTGTAGAATTCTTTGGAATCAATTCCTTCCTTACCAGTAATCAAAGCCATTGATTTCCTAATCACAGGACATTAGTTTTGCATTGCCCATTTATCGCCCAGGGTCCTCTTGGATATTAGCTTCTTAATAAGCTTTTTTTAGTCTATTTTTTCTTAAATCATTGAAGCTATTTAGAATTTCATTTCAGCAAGCTATAACTCATTTTCTCCAATTAATCTTACTTGTCATAGTATTTTAATTCTCACTTAGCCACTTGATTTAAATCAAGGTTTTGATAAAATTATATTTTCATGCGCCTAAACTTCATGTACACGTTTTCATATGGTCTACTCTCAGGAGAAAGATTATTTCAAAGTGCGTTAACAAGAGAAAAATAAAACATTATTTAAACTCTCTGTTCAAATACTAGCAAGAGTCAAGAAGTAACTTCTCCTTCTACGACGGCGCAGGCGGCAAGGAAAAGGAGTCTTTGGTGACTCTCTTTCACACCTCACGATCAGCGCGAAGGCGCCTCAGGCAAATGAGAAAAGACAGTATCTTGAGAACTGAGAAGACCAAAATTCTTTTATACATTTATTATTAACTATAAGTGCAACTGTGCAGGCCTCCTTCAGGATTCATGAATCATGAAAAATCGGAAACCCAGGCCTTCGATAATTTATAGACGGTCTCGACGATAAGCCAGACATAATATAAATATATAATTTATGGAATAATTTATTGAGCATATATGAAATGATTCAGCTATACATTATACGTAATATAAATTATGGAAGCTCACATTTAGTAATTCAGATCAAAATATCAAATAGAAGCTTGCTTATACATAATTTAAAATTATTATAATATTAGTCGGTTCGGTTCGGTTTGGTCGGTTTTTACTACTTGAAAACCGACCCGAACCGATAAGCCTTCGGTTTTCAAAAGCTCCAAATCGAACTGACACCGGACCGGGCGGCTCGGTTTCAAAATCGGTGCGGTTCGGTCGGTTCGGTCGGTTTTGTCGGTTTTCGGTTTTCACTCCTCACCCCTACTTCTGGTCTTTACGAGTTAGAGAGATGAGGGGTAGGGCTATCCGCGAAAAGTTTTCCACAAACCTTCTGTAGTACCCGGCTAGTCCAAAAAAACTTCGGACTTCCGCCACGGTTTTCAAAATTAGCCAATCTCTGATGGCTTCAACTTTTGCTGGGTCCACCGTCACCCCATCACCACTAATCACATGGCCCAGAAAAGTCACCTTCTCCAACCAGAACTCGCACTTCGAGAACTTTGCATAAATCTGGTTCTCTCTCAACACTTGCAAGACCACTCTCAAGTGAGTCTCATGCTCGGCCTCCGATTTGGAGTACACCAAGATATCGTCAATGAAGACCACTACAAAAGAGTCCATGTACTCCCGAAATACTCGATTCATCAAGTCCATAAACACGGATGGCGCATTCGTCAACCCGAACGGCATCACCGAGAACTCAAAGTGACCATACCTCGTACCAAAAGCTGTCTTGGGTATGTCCTCGTCTTGAATTCGCAACTGATAGTACCCCGACTTCAGATCCAACTTGAAATACACCACCGACCCCACCAACTGGTCGAACAGGTCGTCTATCAGAGAAATCAGATACTTATTCTTGACAGTCAATTTATTCAACTCTCGGTAGTCTATGCACAACCGCATACTACCATCCTTTTTCTTCACGAATAGCACTGGTGCGCTCCACGGTGAATAACTGGGTCTAATATACCCCTGCTTCAACAGTTCCTGCAACTGTACTTTGAGTTCGGCCAACTCCTTTGGTGTCATCCTAAAAGGAGGACGTGACACCGGCCTAGCCTCTAGCACTAACTCGATCGAGAAATCAATCTCCCGTCGAGGAGGTGCTCCAGGAAGCTCCTCAGGAAACACATCCTCGTACTCCGCCACTACTGGCACTTCCCCAAGTGATAACTTGGAAAGACGAACCTCCAACAATGCTACAAGAGCTACTCCCCCCTGATTAACTACCCGCACCAACTGCATGGCCGAAATCAGGGAAAATACCGCTTCACTAAGGCCCTCAAACTTAACTTCTGACCGCCCTTCACCCCTCAGGGTCAACACCTTAGACAGGTAGTCAATACTGACACGTTGCTCTGCAAGCCAGCCCATTCCCAAAATGACATCGAACTCCACCAACGGTAAAACCGCTGCTATCACCGTGAAGTCAACCCCACCTAGATTCCAACAAATGCGCTTTTTTGCCCTGGTGGTCATGGATGACCCATTGGGCATGCGCACCTTCAGCTCTGCGTCCGCCGAGAAAGACTCAACTCCAATTCTACGGATAAAGCTTTCCGCAAGAAAAGAGTGCAACGCTCCCGTATCAAACAATACCCTAGCAGGGTATCCAGAAACCAACACAAATTCTAAACACAGACAACAAACATAAACGGTCTTGAAAGTAGGAAGTACAAGGTTAAATTTAAACTTTTTCATACCTGTCACCACATCGGGTTGACGGATCGCTTCCTGCTGCCCAAGGTTATAAGACCTTGGTTGCACAGGTTGGAACCGAGAAGAGATAGACACTGCCATCTTTCCTTACTCTACGACACTGGGGCCGGAGCGCACAGACTGCTCCTGTCTTGGCTCTTGCTCAGCACCTCCTTGAGTACAAAAATGAGCTATGTGGCCCACCTTGCCACAATTAAAGCACGTCGGTGGTCCCTTAAAGCGAGACCCTCCGGACGTCAAGTTGCTTTTCTCACCGGACTTGAAAATATGAGGCTTTTTCTTCCATCTATTCCCTTCAGACTTCCCTTGAGATTGAGAAGGCTTCCCTTCCCCTTGCTTGGCTGCAAAGCCCTTACGACGTTGGGTTCGCTCCAAATCACTCTCCAGCGTTCTGGCCGCCTCAACCAGCTCGTCGAAACCAGCATTCTTCATGGAGATGAGGGGTTGTCTCAGATTCTCCCTTAGCCCATGGTAGAAGAGGTTATCCCTCTCCTCATCGTATGTCATTGTCGTTCCCGCATAACGACCTAGCCGAGTAAACTCCTGAACGTACCCGTCCACTGTCTTATCCCGCTGCACCAAGTGCAGAAATTGCCTTTGAAGGGCCAACCTCGTCGAAGCAGGAATGTACTTCTTTAGGAAAGCATTCCCAAACTCTTCCATGGACGGGGTGCGTCCAGGGAACTGGCGGCCGCTAAGGCTCACCCACCACAACTTCGCGTCTCCTTCCAACATAATGGTCGCAAAATCAGATTTCTTTTCCTCTGGCGTCTCTGCTGCCCTCAGAAATTCTTGCATCTGTGCCCACCAATCCTTCTGCATCAGTCGGCGTGTCGATTCCCTTAAACGTTGGAGGATGAAAGCTCAGAAAATATTTCATCTGTCGGTCCCCATGCCCGACAACCATCCTTTCGGCCAATGGCTCTACTTGCCTGGCTTCTCCGCCCGGCACGGCCGTCGCCGTATCCGGGGTAGCAGGAGTTGCTACCTGAGCAATAGGGGTTGCAATTTGTGATGCCGCTGCAGCTTGGGCTGCCACCATTGCTTCTGCAAGCATGCGACAAAAATTGGCCGGGTTTACACCTATGCCCAAAGGACCCTGAGCAGTAGCGTTGCTCGCCGAAAGCTCTTCTCTTGACCTCGACGTCCCCGCCTCGTTGCTTGCACTCTTAACAAAAGCAAGGTAACAAGAAATCAGTCTCTAATCACAAGACTCAAACATAAGGACACTCACGGTCCCGTGATACTCCTATGTGGATAACTTCTATACGCAATCCGATTACGTTAAATCGACTGCTAAACCTGACCTTGGACATCAACCTGGCTCTGATACAAAATTGTAGCGTCTCCCCTGTAATGACCATATAATATGGGTCCGGTCGGGGCCCCACAACATACGAACGCCACAGCTTTAGCATTAAAAGATGGTATTAACTACCCAACTCAAAACTCAGAATAAAGCAACACCGGAAACATACCAACAAAACTAGAAGTTATCAACTACCAATCAGGAGTATCAAAATGACCTTAAGACCTTACACAAAATAAGTCCAAAACAGAATGACAACAAGGTCAAACATCAACGTGCAAAAGCACTCCGAGGCTACCTCGGCATGCAAGCCGAAAATACCAATAACATGGAGCATCACAGTCAAGAAGAAAACAAGCTAGTAAGCATGGTAATCACTTCATGAGGCTTAGGCCTTTTCGGCCGGCGCACTTGCTCCCGCGTGCGATTCTTGTCCTGTAAAAATTTGTGGTAACGTGGGTCAGCAAAGGCTGACCTCTACTGTGTAGCCAACACATCTCCCGGTCGCCCCTAACGGACCCCGGGGTACACCTCCAACCTGCAAGTAAGCACTTCGTATGTTATATACATGAACATGTAAAGCTTTAAAAACAGGTTTGGATGTATCAAACAACAAACACGTTTTCTATGTTGAACATATAATCAAAGGGGTCTACTATGCAGCATGTATGCAAACTCGGGCTTCACCCAAGTCACCCTATCGTGTATGCTTCTAGCACATCATCATAACAACTGGGTACTTCCAATTTCCCCATCGGCGTCAAGCCGCAAACAAAAAGGATAATGCAATTCCCCTAACGGCATACACGCCGCCACATGGAAATCTTGCCAAGGCCCCACTCACTCGTGGGTCTTAAACCCGGGCTTGCCTGCAAGCTCTGACTTCTCCCGTCAGGATTCCGTCTCACACACAAACCGATTCTAAGAACCCTTGCTGGACCCCACCCGCTCGTGGGCTTCATTGCCCGGGCTTGCCCTATGCTTGACGTTCTCGTCAGTCTCACAGAAGGGGACTAGTCTCACCGGGACACTCTCCACACATGACTTGCACGTCACGAGATAGTCAGCCGACCACGGAGACAAAACCGAACCTTAGCACATCACAATCCATAGTCTTTCCCACCCTAATCCATCATTCGTACTGTAACATTCCCCCGCACCAAGGAAACTATCTACTGCCAATGGAGCTAACCTTGTCCGGCTCCGCTACACGTACTCACTCAAAATGGGGGAAAACACATACATGACAAACAATATCTTGCCGCAACGGATTTCTACAAAATCCTTAAGGCCCGCTATGCAACATCACCGAGTCGGACTAACGGTCGCGACTACGGCTTCACCCACAATGCCTAATCCACTAACGGAGCGGATCTCTAATGCAATATCATGTCGGGGACGGACACAATCGACCCGGTGGTTCCCCTTGAACCATGACGACCTCAAACTCCTCTCATTCGAGATATTTGGTGCCCAAAAGCTTGAAAATCAAGAAAAAAAGATGTTATGCACGCATCCTAGAAACCGAGAGGAGAAATGTCGTTACCTTACGACCCCTCTTCCTAGCCATGAAATCATTTCTTTGAACGGATTGACACGAGCGCCTCCACACCCTATCCATGGATCTGGTCTCGGAACGACGATCGGAGCTCTGAAGCTCCGTCAATGGTGGAAGAAAGCTCTCTTTCCTTCCCCCTCCGTTATCTTCCTCTCCAACCCTAACTCTCACTCTAAAAGATGAGAAAAATGAGGGGAAAGACACTCTCAGCCCTATTAAAGTCCTTTGGGCGGAAGATCCTGGGCCCTTGGATCGCGTTAAAGAAAATGACTGAACTGCACCCGCTCGAACGATCAGTGGCGCACGACCAGTGGTCGTGCGCACTGGATCCTATGATCGTGTGATTAACAACGGCAGAACTCGAAAAAATGGAGAATAGTGCGCACGATCAGTGGCGCACGACCAGTGGTCGTGCACACTAGATCCAATGATCGCGCGCTAGATCCAATGTCGAGCTCATTGTCCTACAGCCAGCGGTATCTCTACCGCCGGGCGTTAGCTTCCAGCGACTCCAGGTCTGAAAACTGGGGGTGTTACAACGGGAGCTGGAGCGGGTTAGGGCACGAGGCACGAGAGCCGGAGCGAGGTCGGGGCACGAGAGTGGAAGCTGGCTCAGGGTACGGGAGCAAAACTGCGCAATACCAAGGGGGAGAGATAAGTTTTTGTGGATTTAGGTTTTAGGCTAACTCAAAAACCCGTGGGTTTCTCTCCCAAAGCCAATACCAGTCAAATTTTATCCCGCTGAATGCCAGAATTGGCTTTCTGTAATCCAAAGCCAATTCCAAAAAGTCAATACATGCGCGCCAAACGGACCCTAAATGTTCTTGAAATGAAAATTAAATCCACAGCGCAATATGTTTAACTAATACAAAACTATAGCTAAATTTTTGAACTACATAAATAGCAGATAAGTGCTTAACAAAAATAAATAAATATTTCATGCTTGCAAGAGGTTAAAGACTATGTAGCACGGGGAAGGAAACGCGATATGATAAGAAACGAATACGGGAAATGTAATTTTTTTTTAAAAAAATAAGGATACGGGAAAAATAAAGTGAAGCCTGAAGAGAAGAAGTGATTGGTAATTGGTAAATATTGCAGAAAAATGACACATAAAAAATTAAATGTACAAAATCATTGTTTAGGAATGGTAAATAATCACATTTCAGTTATATACAATCACTAGGGCAAATAATCACATTTCAGCTGTACAAAATTAAATGTACAAAATCACATTTCAACTCCACAAAAACATGAAGAAGAAGAAGAGGGGAAAAAGAAGAAGTGGGGGAAGAAGAAGAGAAAGAAGTAGAAGAAGAGGAAGATGAAACAGAGGAGGAAGAAGAAAATAAAGAAGAGGAAGAAGAAGAGAAAGAAAGAAGTAGAAATAGAAGAAAAGAAAGAAGCAAAAGAAGAAGAGGAGGCGGAAAAAGAAGAAGAGGAGGAAAAAGAAGAAGAGGAAGAAGAAGAAGAAGAGGCAGAGGAGGAAGAAGAAGAGAGGCGCTTACCAACGACACGCCGACGGGTCATGAGCGAATCCTCAAGCGATAACAACAGCGGGAGAAAGACTTCGGGCGTGAGGAGTGAAAACCTAAACTGTGATTATAAGGTTCCTGGAGTTAATCAGGGTTTATTTCCGCGGAATCGCGTATGCCAATTGCGGTATACGCGGTTCCGATTTTATTTCTTTTTTTATTTTAAAATAACGTTTACTATAGTTTCGTAAACATGTTTCTGAGCGTTTCCCGTATCCGAAACGCGTTTGAGCCGATACGCAGAACATTTTTAAGTATTCGTGCTTCACAACTTAAAGAAAGTAAAAACATTCCAAAAACCTTAGGAAGTTAAAAACTAATTATACAATTGAATGTTAATTGACGCAATGATCATAATCAGTAAAGAGGTAAGAGTAATCATTATATTTTACTGCTCGGGTATTCTTTTGAGTGATTTCAAATATTTCTACGAGAAAATTCAATGGGTGAACAGGTTCATCAAAAAATCATAATGAAAATAACACTCATGCAAAGATTAAAATGTCTTTCATGATGCCAACAAAATGAGTCATAGGACAAGATCCATACTTGAAGCTAGGTATTGTGTCAAGTTTAGATGCGTCGCGACAGAATAAATTTCAGGCAAACTTTATTATATCATATGAGATAGACATTAAGAGTAAACTAAGGTGATTGTTAACCACAACTCGTATTTGTCTTGTCGCATCCCAATGCTAACCGCAACCCGATATTTGGCTTGCCGAACCCCAGTGCGTTTCCCCTCCCACTTCCTCCACTGCACATTCGGTGCCCGCATCACCTGCAACGATGGTAGAGGTTGCAAACCTCAACGAAGGAAGCTCGGTGGACTGTGTCCTATCACCGAATCAAATCAAAATGTGCATCGCCTTCTTGACTGGAGCAGAAGAAATAAGATTTTGCATTCGTCCTCATCAAGCCCTATCGTCGTCAACTAGGACTAGGGGTGTGCATGAAAAATCGAAAATCGACCAAACTGCCCTGAACCACCCAAACCGAACAGATTTTACACCTAACCGAACGACTCGGTTCGATTTCGGTTTTTCTCTCTGAAAAACCGAACCGCAACGACTAATAATACACATAAAAATATTACCAATAATGATCTTTTAACTATTTTTATTAACTAAATAATGAACACAAATTATATCATCTTAATGATTTCAATATTATTTGAACCTAAATATGTTTTTGTAATGCATATTTTATGCATCAAGAAAAATTAAACATTTTGTTCAATTGATTTTATTTATATCTTTTTATATTTATTACTCAATTTCGCAATAAAAACATTCAATCATATATTTTTTCATGTAATATGAGCTATTAGCTGTAATATATCACATGTAAATAAAGCTTGATGGTATTTATTTTTAATTATCATATCCATTTTAATTTTTTTGAGATATTTAAGTACAAAATTATTTTAGATAGTATAACTGAAAAACCGAACCGAGTAAACCGATCAAAAAACTGAACTGAACCGATAAACATCGGTTCGGTTTCGGTTTGGGTCCAAACCGACCCAAACCGAACCGCTTGCACCCCTAACTAGGACAAAGGTGTGCTCTACGTGAACGCAGGAGAAGATGGTGAGAGATAAGTTGTAATTTGGCTTTCACGGGGATGAAACAGAGTAAAGAGGCGTTGTAATGTTTCTTATAGTAGCAGGAGTTGAAGAGCATCATGCCTCCCTGCCCCCAAGCCTCAATAACAATCCATGAATCCTCACACTCCAGTCCCAGACGTCCCCGTTCTGTCGAATAGTGATGTCTCTCCCTCCTACAGTCAGCCACCTCCTCACCAAAACTTCTTCTCTAGGCCCTTAATTTTCTACTCAAATACGGCGATCAGTCCAATCTTCTCGTCCTCACATGTTTCGTCGCCGACGCAGTCCTCGGTCCCTCCTCCGCTGCAGCTCTTCTTTTCTCTCCTTCATTTTCCTCTTTACACCTCTACGACTCCTTCCTTCTTAACACCTCCCTACAGTTGCTTTCCCCTTCCCCTCTCCACCAACTTCCACTCTTCTCTCTCATGCTCCAGCTCCCTTCCAACCACTTTACATTTCCTTTACTACTCAAAGCCATTTCCGCAACCCCCACCACCCTCCCCTCCGTCTCCCTCGTACATGGCTCCGCTCTCGGCACCGGCATTGCCGAAGATTCCTTCGTATAGAACACCCTTATCTACGTGTACGCCTCCATTGGTGGAGCCAGCCTCAGGTCATTCTGGGTTTTTCAGTTTTGGGTTGTGGTTAACTATAAAAAGGGGTGTTTTAAAATTTTGGAGTGTGAATAGCTAAATTTGGATTGCGGTTAACAATCGGCTAAATTAAATATGTAGTAACTTTGCAAATATTAATTTGAAAAAAAAACTAGAAATGTTGCATTTGATATGAGCATTTTACTTAATCAAGTTTCACACCCAACTTAATAGCGCTTTTCATTTTCCATATACAATTCAATATTGATACGAAGACGACTTTCTAATCCTGTCACGCATCTCCCTATCAATCCGTGTTCCCTAGTGGCATTTCCATAAATTCATGTATACGCACTCCCACTTATATAAGGGATTGAGGAGATTTATTTTCTCCATCTTTGTTCTTTGAGTTGCCTAGGCTCTCGTAAGAAAGAAGGGGTCTTAGAGAGATCTTGCTTTCAAAGAGTAGGATATCAAGTAGACCATGATATATTGTATCTCGAATTTTATTAACGTGATTGGTTTGAGGATAGCGCGCGTAAATCAACTAGTATGACCTACCATCAACTTGGGTTTCATCTAGAACTCTTAATTCTCGTCGGTTCTCCAAATCTCACTGCTGTTGAGATCCACTGTGTGCGTCACTTGATATTGTCATGCGATCCCGCGTCGTCCACCCACCCCCACCAGCACCTGCATCCTGTTGGTCCCAACGTTGCTACTAGTGTACATTCTAGCGCTGCACACAATCAACAATCGTCCGCTCACGCGCCTTGTGCAGTTGACCCATCTTTCGATACAATGTGCATCAACGCCATGCTTTGCTCGCGCACAGTGTCAACTCCACAGTTCGCTCCTAGTCACCCCCCCCCACCTCCCTCGTCCAATCGGCATTGTTCCAATCGCCTCCAAGCAGGATTCATCACTCTATCTCGATTTCCAACAAACAGAATAGATGTTGTTACCTCTATGACGTCATCTCTCTCCGCTCTGACCTTTCCACTGGTTCCCGCAACAACACTTTACTCTCTCCTACCGCTTATATCTCTGCAAGCAATCCAACCATCAATATCTTATCCAGTTAATCTTCTACATGCCCCACACTCATTCCATGGCCCTCCACGTCGGTGAGGATGCCTCCGCTTTGGCCTCCACCAATTCCACTCACTTGGATTGGCTTAAAGATCAACTTGAAGATCTCACAATCCTTCGCGAACATGCGAACACGCGAACACGACGGTCAACCGCCGACCGACACCTCTAACACCACCGCCGCCCCACTCAGTCCACCACAGACTATATCGGGTTCCTTAACCCTGCTAGGGACATCCACCAGGCACACCTCTGCCAGATTTAACTTCTCAGTCGCGCTGAACAATTTTTTGAACTCCAGTTTAACCCTGCCAATCAAAACGTTCCATGGAAACTATCTACATGGAGGGTCCTTTGCTCCATTGGGTGTGTTCGCCGAGCCAACATGTCCCTTAAAAGTGCAGAGTAGTTAAAACCTTCAGAGAGAATTGGAGAAGAATATAATTAAATGATTTTTACGATTCTATAACTGTTTTTATAGCTGCAATTTTCCATTTCCTTGAGCTTTTATAAATCTATTCCAATGTTTCCTTCAGATAAGGACTGAGATGAGGCATCCATATCAGCATATCCTGAAAAAGATATGTCCTGATGTAGGGGTAGGCTAGTGGTGCTCGGAAACTATGACACTAGGTGCGGGTGCAGGGGTGACACACTAATGCAACTCTAAATGTGATGCAACCGTCGGTCGACGACGACAATTAAAATAAGCAATGAGATTATCAACACCACGCATGTAATTAAAAGGAAACAAACAATTAGGCTCTGTTTGGGACAGCTCTGGCGGATTGAAAAGCTGCTGTCCGGATAGAGCTATTTTAAAATAGATCTCTGGGGAGCAGTTTTGAAAAGCTGCAGAGTGTTTGGGTGTTCTGTGCAGAAGTGCGCTTTGAAAAGTGATTTTCTATTTTTGCTGTTTGGAGAAACAACTTTTGGGAACTCTGGATGCGGCGGGATGCCTCCTCGCGGCAACGGGAAAGACGGAGGAGTTGCAACGCGATACGTGAGAGGCGCGATCTTTTCCTCCTCCTAAACGCGGCTGGAGAGAGCGCGAAGCCGGGCCGATGGAAGAAGGAGTCGCCGATGCTAGGGCTGGAGAAGAAGGAGTCGCTGATGCTAGGGTTGGTCGTCGATGCTAGGGCTGGAGAAGGAGTCGCTGATGATAGGGGTGGTCGTCGGTCTCTGCTATCGCCGATGAAATCGTCGTTCGGGAGGAGAGGGGATCGGGATCGCGGAGGCCGACCGATGTCGCGATGTTTGCCGTTCGGTAGAAGGAGCGCTGCGGGATCGGGAGAAATAAAAAGTGATTCTAAGGGAGCTGAACGCAGGGGGAGGAGCTTACTGAAAAGAGCTCTGGGAAAGAGCTTCTCCAGCCGCCAGAGCTCTCCCAAACAGACCCTTAATTTTAGCAATTAAGCAACAGCTTCCTCCGCTCGGAGGGCCAAAGCAAGCGTGCGGCGAATAACTCCTCCTGCAATTATTAGTATAATAAAACCAATTTCCACGCGACAATAATCTCAGCACAGTACAATAAAACATCAAATGAAAAATGTCAAATTACAGAACACAATACCACAAATGCTCACAACGTCGAGGGCTGAACCGAGGCACTGAAGATTTTGAGGGCCGGATGTGTCGATCGGCGATCGAAGGTGGAACCGGCGGCGTGAAAACGATGGCGGTGGCTGTCCTCGGCGGTAAATGGTGAGATCGGACGATAAAACGGTGGACCAGGCCACGTATAAGTAGATCCGGGCCGGGGGAGGGTAGATCTGATATGTAGGAGCGGATCCGGACAAAAATGGTAATAAGGGTGGAGGCAAACGTCGGAACAAGGGCTGAATTTCTCAGATCAAGCAGGATATAGAGAATAGGGCGCTTTGGTAGTGGATCCACAGTGGGGAGACGAGAGGGGTGGTCGGCTAGGGCTAAGGAAGAGGCTGTGGGCTGGGGTGAGGGCTAGGGGGTCAGCGGCTTGGCCTGGAGGAAGAGGGGGTGGCGGAAGGGAAAGAGGCAAGGTGTCGGCTTGCTGGAATACCGTGCACTGGCTGCTGAAATTGTGAACAGTAGATTGTATAAATGAATAGTAAAGCAAAGTGAACAGTAGATTGTATAAATGAATAGTAAAGCAAAGTGAACAGTGACTGAAACTGGGCAGCAAGCGGCTGTTTTTCGGGGGCTGGAATGGAGGGCTACAACGGGTGGGAACAGAGGTTTGAGGCGTGGAAAATGAAGGTAGGGATAGGGATTACCTTGGGGAGGAGTTTGGCGGCCTAGGAGTCATAACCTAGGGTTCCACAGCGTCGACACCAGGGAGGGATTGCTGGAATTCGGGATTAGAGTTCTCCAAATTTTGCAATGATCAATTCAGCCTCCTACCACTCTTATTTATAATAAAAGAAGCCCTAGGGCATCCCATTCGAAGGCTATGATTGGCCGGCGGGAGATGACCCAAAATACATGAAATAAAAGTCCAAAAAACATAAAGTAATATAATATTTGGACTCGCGGCAACGCTCCAGACGCAATCACGGAGCCTGATCATCGATCCGGGCACGGCATATATGGAAAGTTGCCAAATCAGCCTCGAACGGGCCCAAAGCGCGTCGTCGTCTCTGCTCCGCATCAATCTCCCCGGCTTGAAAGAATTCATTTCCCGATGAATTGGGATCAGAATTCTCTCGCTGATTGTCAGGTACAACTCGAAGAGGTCCACCGGAAGTCGTCCAAGTGTCATCGGCGGAAGGGTGTCCTCGCCAATCAATTCCCCCTGACTGAAAAGCTGTCATCTCCGGTGAATGGAGATTGTCGTGCTGAAGTCGAAGTCCAGGGGCGAATCGATCAAGCTCTGCTGCATGTATCCAAACGTCAACTGCATCGGGATGGTCCCGCCAATGTACCAAGTAGCGACAACACGGCCCATCTGAAGTAGGAACAAACTGGTGGAATCTGAACTCTGTGATGTTCTCATCGCTCATCTCTCGAAGGGTGGAACCCGGTGCGATCGGCGGTGTCGGTGGTGAAACCAAAGAAGACGAATCCTCAGGTGGGTGGGTGGTAGCACGGGGTGGATTGTAATGATCATCAGACGTAGGTGGGGTAAGAGAGTGGTAAGGCAATGACAGTGGGGGTGGGGGTGGTTGGGCATCTCCACTGCTCGGGTCCACATAGTCATGAGGTTCATAGTATGGAGTCAAATCTTCAACATTAAACACAGGGTGAATTCCCATACTGGCCGGGATGTCAAGTCGGTAAGCGTTGATCCCAATACGATTAATAATGAAGTACAAACTCATTCGCCTCGCGCTTAACTTCTTGGCAGGCCCCGAAGGGAGCCTCTCAGGGCGAACTCGCACCATAACCTTCTCGCCTACTTTAAATATTTGTCCTCGCCTTCGCTTATCTGCATGAGCTTTATAATTTTCATTGTTTGTTATTATTCGTCGGCGAACCGACTCATGCAACTCATGCAAATGTCGTGTAAAATACTCAGTAGACTCATGCAGGTAATGCAAATGATGCAAAGACAACACGACAGACATGATACACCTCTTACAGGAAAATCTAATAATGCTTGAGATGTCTCTAAAATGGGGTGGCCTATCAGGAGGTTCTTTCGGTGGAGTGTAGACAAACTCATCCCATGTGTGACAAGTGCTCAGATGACCGTGAGAGACAACTATACTCAAATACGGGCTCGTAAAGTGTCAAATGTCTCTCGGGGAACGTAGCACATCAGGGGGGTCCCCAGGAGGTGTGCAAGAAAAGTCATCACGAAGGAGACGACCACCTGAGTGAAAATCGTGTACACCGACTAGAAGTCGTGACTCTAAAATATGGTGAGCGTCCCAAACAAGAAAGAACTCATCGGGTGGCTCAGCGGGTGGCGTGTCCCAGAACTCATCCAGAGTGTGAGGCGTCATAAGGTAGGTCCTCACAATATGAGTATACTCAAGTGGACTCAAGGTCGGTCCTACATATGTCATGCTCCACTCAAGGTCCCTTCTCTGGGGTAAGACCAGGGATGATAATGAAAGAGGCGTCATATCTGAGTGGCTCACCTGAGTCTCGACCTCACCAAGATATGGCGGATCATCAGGAGGCTCAACAGGGGGCTTGTCATAGGGCTCGTCACTAAGGTCAAGGTCCTCCCGATGAGTACCATCGAAAGGGGTAGTGCCCCCGTGCATGGGTGACATAGCCACTACGAGATCAACACTATACTCTCGACTCTCAGTAGTGAAGTGACCCGAGACAGTACTAAGGGAAGAGTAGGGGGTGCCCAGACTCAAGTGTGGGTCAATCGATATACTGTCGAGAACTGCGTCTCTGTTCAAAGGGGGCACTATGTAACACCCCCAGTTTTCAGAATGAGTCTCTGGAAGCTATCGCACGGCGGTAGTAGTTATCGCCCGCCGGTAGCGTAGCGTTAAGTGGACAGGCGCTGAGAGCATTGAGTGGCCAGGCGCTGAGAGCGTTGAGTGGTCCGACGTTGAGTACTAGCGCGCGACGTTAGCTAGGTACCGCTCGGCGATAGCTCTGATTCGTCGAGCGTCGATCGAAAAATCTGTTCGTCGAGCGCTGGAGGATTACCGCCCGACGATAGTAGCTATCGCCCGGCGATGGCCCTGTTTCGTCGAACGTCGAACGTAGGTGTTCGTCGAGCGTAGAGTTCTCGAGAAAGACGCTACTGCGCGGCGTTAGCCTTATCGTCGGCGTTAACGCGACATTATTTTCTGGCCGAGCGCTCGGGAACCTACCGTTCGGCAGTAGGTAGCTACCGCCCGGCGGTAGCGGACGGAAGCAGTTATGTCGTTTGGCTTTATAGCCGTCCGATTTCATTTAGGATTCGATCATAAGGCCCAAGACTCTCCTACAAAGTGCTTATATAGGGCTGAACGGTTGTTTCTCCTCATTTTCTCATTTGGGAAGTGAGAGTTAGGGTTTGGAGGAGGAGGCAGAAGAGAGCTTTCTTCCGCCATTGACAGAGCTTCAGACCTCCGATCGTCGTTCCGAGGCTAGATCCGGGTAGAGGACTTGGATGCGCTCATTTTCATCCGTGCAAGACAAGGGTTTTATGGCCAAGAAGAGGAGTTGTAAGGTAACGACACTTCTCCTCTCGGTTATAGGATGTGTGCATGACATCTTCTCCTTTTTCTTGATTTTATTTCAAGCATATAGGCACCAGATCTCTCAAATGAGAGGGATTTGGGTTGTCATGGTTCAAGAGGAGCCACCGGGTCAATTGTGTCCGTCCCCGACATGATATTGCATTAGAAATCCGCTCCATTAGTGAATTAGGCATTGTGGGTGAAGCCACAGTCGCGGCCATTAGTCCGACTCGGTGATGATGCATAGAGGCAAGACGTCGTTGGTGATGTTGTATGTTCCCCCCTCATTTCGCGTGAGTACGCGTATGCGGAACCGGACAAGGTTAGCTCCGTTGTGACGGTAGATGGTTTCCTTGGGGCACGGTAACGTTCATCGGAACCGGATAAGGTTAGCTCCGTTGTGACGGTGTATGGTTTCCTTGGGGCACGGGGACGCTACGGTACGAACGGTGGATTTGGGCGGGAAAGGCGTGGGATTGTGATGTACTAAGGCGTGATTTGTCTCTGCGGTCGACTGGCTAGCCCGTGACGTTGCAAAGTCATGTGTGGAGAGCGTCCCGACGAGACAAGTCCCCCTTCTGTGGAACTGATGAGAATGTCGAGCTTTGGGCAAGCCCAGACGATTCCAGCTGGGTCCCACTGGGTCTCCTTCGGTGGACTTGATCCCGATATTGGAGCCGGGCCTGGGTCGTCGCGACGAGTGGGGTATAGCAAGATTTCTTATCGGTTTGTTTGTGTGGTGGCTTGTATGCCGTTTGGGGGAATTTAGAGTACCCTTGTGTTTGCGGTTTGTATGCCGTTTGGGGGAATTTAGAGTACCCTTGTGTTTGCGGCTTGAACGTCGATGGGGAAATTGGAAGTACCCGATGTGATGATGTGTTAGAACTTAGAAGCATAGACTTTAGGGTGCCTTGGGTGAAACCCGAGATTGCATTCATGCTGCATTGTAGGTCCCTTTTATTATATGTTCAACATAAAAACGTGTTTGCTGTATGAGACATCCAAACATATTTTATAGCGTTACATGTTATTGTATTTTGCATACGAAGTGCTGACCTGTAGGGTGATGGAGTGCCCCGGGGTCCTCTAGGGATGGTCGGGAGGAGATGTGTTGGTTACACAATTGAGGTCAGTCTTTGCTGACCCGCGTTACAACCAAATTTTTTGCAGGGCAAGGATCGCAAGCAGGAGCAAGCTCGCCGGCCAAAAAGACCTAAGCCACATGAAGTGATCTTTCTATTATTTGCATGTATTCTGATTGAATGTTATGCTCCATGAAATGTAATCCGGCTTGCATGCCGAGGTAGCTTAGGAGTGCATGTGCACGTTACTATTGTTTAATTATGCTTAAGTTTTGGACTTATGATGTGTAAGGCCCTAAGGCCATTTTGATACTCTTAATTTGGTGGATAACTTCTAGTCTTGATTGTATGTTTCCGTTGTTGATGTCTGAGTTTTGAGTTTGGGTACTTTACATATCATCTTTTAATGCTGAAGCTGTGGAGTCTGTATGTTGTGGGGCCCCGGCCGGACCCATATTATACAGTCATTACAGGGGAGGTGTTACACATTAGGTCTAGGTGTAGGTCTAGGTGAGGTGGAAAGGATGGGTATACCATCACAGTGTTACTAGGTCGCTCGTCCTCACCCACGTGACCATGCTCACTAGTCATGTCAGTATCACTCTCCACATGTATCATAAGATCATGATCAGGTTCAACCTCAAAATCACATGAGCACTGAATCTCATCAAACTGAGAAGGATCAAAACCAAGTGTCGGGCTCTTATCTCGGTGGGAGCACTACTCGCCGCATCGGTGACTTGCCCTAAATCCCTAGGCTTTCTTCGTAATGTAGATCTTAGGTAATTTGAGCTTCTAAGATATCAAAACGGTCAAGAATTAATCACATAAATTCAGCCTCAGATAACTCTATTGGTGGAACACTAGGAGTCTTGACATGTATTGTGTTCCTGCCGATGGTGACCTTTATAGGGTTCCTGAGGGTCGTCTTGATGGTAGCTCTTAACATAATCAGATTGTGCTCATGGGTGCGTATGAGCCCTGTGAACGTGCAGTGGAGGTCGCTCATATCCAAACTCAGGTTCCTCTCCTAGAGGAGATGTGTAGCGGCGATGACCTGAACGATATTCAATTCTATCATCGTGAAATCGCGGAGAGGTGTAATGACGAAGACGTGAGGACCTCTCGTCGTGGTGATTGCCTCTAGCATGATGGAATAGTGTCGAGGGGTTGACACGATCTCTAGGAGTGGTGTGCGGGGAACGATGATAATCATAATGATAACATGAAGATCTCCCTAGAGGGGCTCTATGAGGTCGGGTAAAGGTAGACTCAGGATACTCGGATGGAGGAGACGAACGACGGCGATAAGTAGACATAAATAAACCCAATGATTATTTAAAATCTACCACTACGAAGCATGCAAATGGTCTAACCTCCCTCAGATATCAAAATGATGTAGGGGTAGGCTAGTGGTGCTCGAAAACTATGACTCTAGGTGCGGGTGCGGGGGTGACACACTAATGCAACTCTAAATGTGATGCAATCGTCGGTCGACGACGACAATTAAAATAAGCAATGAGATTATTAACACCATGCAGGTAATTAAAAGGAAACAAACAATTAATTTTAGCAATTAAACAACGACTTCCTTCGCTCGAAGGGCCAAAGCAAGTGTGCGGCGAATAACTCATCCTGCAATTATTAGTATAATAAAATCAATTTCCACGCGACAATAATCTCAGCACAGTACAATAAAACATCAAATGAAAAATACCAAATCACAGAATACAATACCACAAATGCTCACAACGTAGAGGGTTGAACCGAGGCACTGAAGATTTGGAGGGCTGGATGTGTAGAACGGCGATCGAAGGTGGAACCGGCGGCGTGAAAACGATGGCGGTGGCTGTCCTCGACGGTAAATGGTGAGAACGGACGATAAAACGGCGGATCCGGCCACGTATAAGTAGATCCGGATCGGGGGAGGGTAGATCCGATGTGTAGGAGCGGATCCAGACAAAAATGGTAATAAGGGTGGAGGCAAACGTCGGAACAAGGGCTGAATTTCTCAGATCTAGCGGGATCTAAAGAAAGAATAGGGCGCTTTGGTAGTGGATCCACAGAGGGGAGACGAGAGGGGTGGTCGGCTAGGGTTAAGGAAGAGGCGGTTGGCTGGGGTGAGGGCTAGGGGGCCGATGGCTTGGCCTGGAGAAAGAGGGGGTGGCGGAAGGGAAAGAGGCAGGGTGTCGGCTTGCTGGAATACCGTGGACTGGCTGCTGAAATTGTGAACAGTAGATTGTATAAATGAATAGTAAAGCAAAGTGAACAGTTGCTGAAACTTGACAGCAAGTGGCTGTTTTTCGAGGGCTGGAATGGAGGGCTGCAGCGGGTGGGAACGGATGTTTGAGGCGTGGAAAATGAAGGTAGGGATAGGGATTACCTTGGGGAGGAGTTTGGCGGCCTAGGACTCGTCACCTAGGGTTACACGACGTCGGCACCGGGGAGGGATCGCTGAAATCCGGGATTAGAGTTCTCCAAATTCTGCAATGATCAATTCAGTCTCCTACCACTCTTATTTATAATAAAAAAAGCTCTAGGACATCCCATTCGACGGCTATGATTGGCCGACAGGAGATGACCCAAAATACATGAAATAAAAGTCCAAAAAAACATAAAGTAATATAAGATTTTGACTCGCAGCGACGCTCCGGACGCAATCACGGAGCCCGATCGTGGATCCGGGCACGCCATATATGGAAAGTTGCCAAATCAGCCCCGAACGAGCCTAAAGTGCATCCTCGTCTTTTCTCCTCATCACCTTCCTTTTAGAAATCTTCATAATCAGTAGTTGAAAAAAGGGGTGTCTCCCTTCTTCTGATCAACAATGGCTCTATTTTGAATCATGTCAAAACATCAGTTTCAGTTAGCGATCGACGATCACAGAGCCAGGTCGACGGTCGGCGATCCTTGTTCTTTAAGAGAATGAATTATATTCTGCGAGTCTCGGTCAATGAACGACAAACGGCGAACAGAAAGTGAAACAACTATGGCTGCTCGCCGAACAAGTTTTCAAAGTCCGAGAGAATGAACATGAGCTCGGTCAACGTTAGAGGTTTCCGGACGCAGAACGGACATCAGGCCGGCGATTGAATCCTCAATCGGTGAACGCCCAGTCGGCAATTGGAATCCCTAATCGGTGAACGCCCAGTCGGCAAATGGACTTCTGGTTGGTGATCATCAACTGCTAGTCGACGATCTCACCGAGACTTGGAGAATCTTCAGCTTCTTTGAGCAACTTCATCAGGAGAGCTTTCGAAATACTTCATATTCACAGGACTTAATAAATAAATATATGTATATCCACTCCTAACATTTTGGAAATATCTTTATAAACATTATCATAAATGAATTTTGTCTCATCAAATCATCCAAAATTTTTCCTCACATTCCTAATCTCTCTTGGCCCACATTGAAGGAGGAACTTCACCACTACGACATCCGCTAAGAGGGTAATGTCTACTAGTGCCTCAGCTCCATTTGTCAGTTTGGCTCTGTCGCCACTACATCACGGAGTTCATCAAGGTCGCGATGCATGTCAGCGAACTATCCCATGACCATTATTTGGGATTATTTTCTTGTCGGCATGTAGCCTTACATCCATGCGCGCCTTCGTGTCCACAACACCAATACTCTCGCTCTCACCATGGAGCAAGATAATGACATCGACGGGGAACTCTACGTGGCCCAGCCTCCCACCTCTGCTCGGCCACCCCCCAAGTGTTTTCATCGCCGAAATCTCAACCACCTCTCCATCGCCAGGATCACATGCCTCTAACTGGACACTCGCTGAATGGTTTGTTACCACCACTAGTTCACCCAATCCTACCTCCGCTGGTTCCCCGTCACCCTCGTGCTTATCTCACCAGCAGTACCTTAAGCTTCTCCACAAGAGACCCACTTTCGTTGTCACCATCCGTATTTGCCCACCTAGAAATGCCCTCTGAAGGACCTTTGTCGTCTTCTAGGTGTTAAAAACGACACTCCCGACTTCACTAAATTGGACCCTCTAACGCTCGTGAATAATCCCAATGGAACTCGACCTTGACGACAATATTAGTTTTTGGAAGGGGAGAGTTGATACGAAGACAACTCCCCGGACCTGTCACACATCTCCCTATAAGTCTATATACCACTAGTGACATTTTTGTCATTTCATGTATACCCACTTCAGCCTGCGTAAGGGAGTGAATGAGGGTTATTTTCTATAACTTGATTTATTGAGTTGTTTAGGCTCTCATATGCGAGAAGAGCACTTAGAGGAATCTTGCATTCAAGAATTAGATATGAGTATACGCCAATATATTGTATCTCGAATTTTATTAATCAACATCATAATTTGTTTGACAATAGGGCACGGCAAATCTATCCGATACCAAGGTCCAACCTTGATTATCAAAGTTTCAAAGAAATTTCCATTAGTTATGAGCTATTTATTATGCACAATGTACATGTAAATTAATTATATGTATAGCATAAGCCGCAAGCAAATTATAAGAACAGAGTATAATGGAATAAGCAAGTTGTATGTATATAGTTATACTGAGTTCAGCGTGATTACCCCTTCAAGCCCACTCCAAGGATGCCTCCCCGTGAACATCTCAATAATTGTACAACCCAGGCTCCAAATATCAACAGCAAAATCATAACCAACATCCTTGCTCATCGTAGCTTGTACAACCTGCACAAAAGGCCGCCCGAAAGTTCAAAGGTTGAATTTACCAAACTTGGTCAAAGAAAAGAAATAAATCTAGTGAACGGTGTCTCCTGGGAATTCATCATGGTTTGTTAATATCAACTGAAAAATTCATGTCATTCCATTCAAACCTTCATATCATTACAGGCAAAAATCATTAAAGTGACAATTTCAATTTTACTTTCAGAATAGACAAAATTAAACACTGTCCTAAATATTAGGTACATGTTACTTGAATGTGTATGAATAAAATCAATTCTGATCAATTGGGAGTATACGTATTAACTAAAAGCAAGAACGGTTGCACAGCTTCGAGTAAAGACAGTTGATTCCTAACCAGGAAGTTTGTTACGGCTTTCGTGCCCAGTTATTTTGTTGTCCTTGTTATGTTCGGACTTCATGTTGTGTCATTATTTATGTTGTGCAGCTTTATTTGCATTTGTCGTTGGGGGACTTGGGCCCTGTTTGACACTCCGGCGGGCTTCCGGTGCGGGAGCAAACATCACCGGCAGCACACCCCGGACGTTTGTTTTTCCTCTGCCGATGGCGTTTGCTCCCGGTTTCTTGAGCAAAAAGCTCCAAAATGCCGCGTTTCAGAACCCGCCCCCTTCCCTCCAGTCACAAACTTTGGTGAGTTTGCTCCGTCACCGGAATAACGCCCAAGAGCCAAACAAAGTCTTGATTACATCTATGCCCCATGTATTTCTTATTTAAAGGCTGCTTGGTTTAGTGGAACGGTATGCCAAGAGTTAGTTCTAATTCATTGCACCCTTAAAGAGATTGTGGTAGCTCTCTTTCTCCTTGAGCACACCCTGCCAGGCAGCCGCGGTTACGGCTCTATTGTATCCTTCGTCATTGTCATCACCACCCCCGACGATTCCTTCACCAACTAGACTAGCGTGTTACGGGCAAGCCTATAACAGTGTTCTAATCATCAAACGATCACGAAAAAAGTGAGACAAGTATTTTAAAATTCATCTATGCCAACCATTTGCATCAGAAACTAGATTGCACACAATAATAACATTCTAAATTCTTTCATGCATTTTTACTATTACCAATGGGGACGGCGAATCGAGAGTGGGCTGACAATTACCAGAGCCCGCATGAGTCTACATATGCAGGAGGTGAAGATAGGATCGTCGAAGACGATCCACATAAATATTCATGTTCAAAGCAACGACAACGTATTTTGGTGTATTTTTATTTTTTTTATACTTTATTTCATGTAAATTTTGTGGTTTTATATTCTGGATTATCTAACGTCTCATTTCTTGGGCAAGGCTATGGCATGGATTTGTGAAGTGCGAAAGTGTTTTCAAGATTTCAAATGTTAGATGTCGACACACGTTTTGGATTTTTCATATTGGTTTTAATATGTCAGGTGATATGATACGATCCCGAAGAAAAATTCGGTAAGGGGAGGGCCGTCGACTAGGAGAGTGAGATGAGGGGGAAGAGGAACTAGGAGGAATTAGGGAGTAGTTCTAAAAAATTTCATTCATCCAGAGATAGGAAAATAATACAAACAAACAAGACCCCGTATAGCAGCGGGATGCAAATAACAAAATACGATAAATAAATAGTAAAACTCAAAACAATAGCGAAATAAAAATAATCAAATAAATCGATCATCGATGGTCTCTTCCACGACAAGTAGGATAGCGTCTGTCGCATTCCTACATGTGCAGACCCGCCATGGCGTTTCTTCGGTGTGCACGTCCGTAACAGTGTCATTGCCTGGAAAATGTGCCTTGTACTCAAGGCAGTAGTGGGCGAACTAGCAGGGCAAGTCGTCCCGGGACAGCCACGTAGCGTCGGATTCCGGACGATTGGCCCACGCAACAAGGACCTCGTCCAAAGCAGGGTTCTACTGGGGCGGCATCGACGATCAAGAATCTTATCCGGGTAGTACGACGCCTCACCGGAAAGACTGAGATCGTACGGAATGTGATCTGTGGTAGCATGCTCGCCCACCACACAGCGCAGCTAAGAAACATGGAAGACCGGGTGTATGCGGCTCCTACTAAGGACGTGTAGGTGGTAGGCGACTGGAGACTATGCCAATACTAGAGAGGATCTCAAATGTACCTAAGAACCAGGGAAAGAGCTTCGGGCAGGGTCGGTGGGACACCGCGATACGGGTGCAACTTGATGATCACCTTCTCCCAAAAGACGTCATTTTTTGTTGATCCCGTCGCATGTGGTGCTTCAAATGGTCGAGGATGGTATCCCTATCACACATGGTGGTGGTCAGACTCTCCGCATGACATTCCTCGGGAAGGCGGCGAACAATAGATGGTGGCGGGCGGCTGTAAACGGCCTCAAATGGTGTGGTGTCAGCCGCGCGGTGATAGGCGACATTGTAGGAGTACTCGACCAAGTTGAGTCACTTGGCCCACCACCGGGGTTGCTCCCCCACAAAGCAACAAAGGTACATTCCAAGCACCGGTTGAGCACCTCGGATTGGTCATCCGACTATGGGTGGTAAGTGGTGCTCATGCGGAGACGTGTCCCTTGCAATCAAAAAGTGTCGTACAAAAAGTGCTCAGGAAGAGTGGACCCCGGTCGCTCACAATCGATCGAGGAAATCCATGTAGGAGCGCGACCACGTTGACAAAGCTCTCCACGACGGTGGCGGCGTTGTAGGGATGGCAGATAAGAATGAAATTGCTGTACTTGGACACCTGGTCAACCAAGACCAAAATGTTGTCAAACCCATGTAAGAGTGGTTGTCGGGTAATGAAGTCCATGACCACATCCTCCTAGATGCGGTTCGGAATCAGAAGGGGCTAAAGAAGGCTTCCGGGAAAAGCGGCTTCGTACTTGACCTTCTGGCAAACAAGGCAGGCGGCTCCAAAGGCTTTGACCTGCCGGAACATATGTGACTAATAAAGAGAGGCCGCCAAGCGGCGGTATGTGCGGAAGGCGCTCGCATGCTCCCCGGAAGGCAAGGCGTGGAACTTGGCGAGGAGGCGGGAATGCTTAACGAGGACGGTGCGAGGACACAGCATCCTTTGAAGAAAAGGCGGCCTCCTACTAGAGTGTACGGTGGGTGAGACGTGGTGTCGGCGATGAGGGTCGTACAAATCACATTCAAATGGGGGTCTGCCTCCACTTTGTACTGGATGGCCTCTAATTCCTCCCAAACCGGTCGAGAAACTGGCGTGAACTCCGGGGACTGGCTTTGACGAAAGAGGGCATCGGTCGCCCGGTTCGCCAGCCCCAGGCAAAACTCCATCATGAAATCGTATCCAGAAGCTTAGCAACCCACACTTGTGTTATGTGGGAATCTTTTGCTGCGAGAGGTTGCGGAGAATGTGGTGATCAGTGCGGACCACAAATGGTCTACCCATAAGGTAGGGTCGTTGACTCGACAGTGCTACATAGCGAGAACAAGGCCCAAGAGTTTGTTCTCATATGCAGAGCGGCTCCGGATGGTACTAGAGAAAACTCGGCTAAAGTAAGCCACCGACATACCGACCTGCAAAAGAACGGCTCTCACTCTGGAACCAGACGCATCACACTTCACGAGTAAACGCAGCCGAAAGTAGGGCATGGCTGACACCGGCCCGTGCACCAAGGCCTGTTAGAGGAGGCAAAGGATGTGACGACGGTGGCCGACCACTGGAAGGGGCCCTCGTCGGTCTTCTTCCGCAGCTGTCTCAGAGGGAGAGCCAACTCCCCGTAACCCGGGATGAAACGATGTTAGTACCCAGTAAAGCCGAGAAATCCCCGAACATCCCATAGCGAAGTAAAGTTGGCCAATGTATGACCGCCACAACCTTTCCCTGTCCATAGCTACCCCTCGAGCAGAGAAGGTGTGGCCAAGGTAGCTCACCTCTGCTGCTTGAAAGGATTACGCCTGAAGGCAAGGTGTGGTCAAGGTTACGCGGACATGCTGAAGGTGATCCTACAAGGATATGTTTGAGAAGTATCACCCTGAAGATGTCATTCATCATCTTCTAGAAGGTGGAGGGCGCATTGGAAGGGAATGACCAAGAACTCTTAGTGTCTAGGAGAGGGATTGGTTCAATTGGAGGAGCCACCAAGCCAAATGGAGGGCAAAGTTGTCCAGACCAGCAAGAATGATGGAGACCTTGACCTGTTCCGACGTGAAGTTGAGGTCGAAGTACTGTTCTACCTTAACTATCCAACCTATCGGGATGATGCCAACGAAGGAAAGGATGTCGAGAGAGAGAGAGAGAGAGCAGAGCGACCCAGAGCCATGTGGGATTGCGACTCAGGCGGAGGTCTCACCGCTATGGTGCCGAGGAGGGAGATCTGGCTCGCGGCTGAGCCAGAGCCGGAGGAGGTGGTCAGCACCTGGAGAGAGTCGATCTTGGAATGGAGGGTGAGGAGCGAGGGATGCATGGAGGCGATGAGACGTTCTTGAGCCTCAAAGCAGAGGCTGAGGGCGTCAGAGGCAGTATCAAGAGAGGGGTCACCAGAGGAGCGAGTATTGGACGCCATGGGGTTGTATCCGATGGACGACGGCTGGAGGAGGCGGATCTGGATAGGAAACAACGGGAATCGGCGAGGAGCGGCAAGGGACTGGAGGGGAGCGGCAAGAGATCGGAGGGGAGCGGCAAGGAACCGACGGGGAGCAACAAGGGACCGGTGGATCCGGACGAAATCAGCGAAGATCTGGCGGATCTGGGTGTGGAGCGGCCGACGTCGACGGTTGGCGGCGTGATTTAGCGGATTGGGGTGCTGGACGAACGAAGAAAGCGACCGAAGGAGACGGAACCAGACCAGGCAGAGCGACACTGGCAAAAACGAGACTCGCCCGATTGGAGGAGACGGGATTAGGAACTGGCGCGAGTACGAAGGCAGCGAGCACCGGTGGTTGGGTGGCAGGCGGTGAGGCAGGTCGGACCAAATTGCTACGATCTCGGAGAGGAATTCAATAAGGGGAGGGCTGGCGGCTAGGAGAGTGAGAAGAGGGGGAAGAGAAACTAAAAGAAATTAGGGAGCATCCCTAAATAGTTTCATTCATCCAAAAATAGGAAAACAATACAAGCATACAACACCCCTTATAGTAGCGGGATGCGAATAACAAAATATGATCTGCAAATAGTAAAACTCAAAGCAACATCAAAATAGAAATAATCATGTAGATCAATCATCGGAGGTCTCGTCCACGACCGGAGTCCAGTGCTCGTAGCCTTCCTACACATGTAGACCCTCTACGACGTCTCTTCGGCGTGCACTCTGTAATATGATATATCAGAGATAATTCATATATCAAATTTTTATGTTTATGTATACCTATACATAATTATATATAGGTAAAATCAAATTTTTACTTTTATATATTGATATATTTATTAACAATATAAAATTTATCGAATTTCTAGAACTACCAAATTAATATATATTATATGATACACAAGTAACAATATTATACATAGAGAAGAAAACAAGGGTAAGAAGGAAGCCGGGAAGTCATCGACAACGATCAAAAATAAGGAGCGCTTAGTCTAAAATTCAAAGACCAAGCAAAATTGATGTTTGCAATAGACAAATGAAGGGAAGAAAGTCAACAAAAATAGGAAGAGTCGATAACTATGGTACAAAACAACCTAGACAACGAAACAATTTTGTTTTGTTATCTATTAAACCATATACGCCAAAAAAATTAAATTAAAAAATTTTGGGTGATATACCGTTAGAACATATCTGACAATATATAGGTCAATAACTAATATGTAGATATATTTCAAAATGATATTTTGCAGAACAAATATTGAAACGTGTCATTTTATCTATGAAACCTATATATCGTGTGACATGTCGGCCAATATCCACAGCACTGGTGTTATCTGTTGTAGAGTAAGAAAAATCATGAATACTGGTAGAAACATGTCTATTTAAGCATTTAATAATGTTGAGAGTGGGATTCAACCGTGAGTTACATGGCGGGGCTGTTTCTTTGGAGGAAGTGGGGAGGTGGTTCGAGGATGTTTGGGAGTTAAGGAATTGGATAGTGGGATAGTTATTTGTGGTAATAAGGTATTTTGGGTAGTTCTGAAGTAATGAGAGTAGTTATTAGGTGGTTATATAGATTTGGGGTAGGGGGAAGGGGTAATTACTAATAAGGAGAAAACAGCAATTACGAGCAGTTTTTAGTGGTTAATGGTGGTGGGGTAGTTATTGTTAATAAGGGGATTAGGAAAATAGTTACCTTGGCTTTCAGTGTTATGGGTCCACGGAATTGGCACTCCGGGACGACTGTGAGAGCCCAAAACTTTTCTTTAAATTTTGTGATTTCTGAAAATCAGCCACTAGACCCTATTTATAGACTTAGAACCCACAATGAATGGCCTAGATCATCCAAAACATAAAGAAAGGGCAGCCTGGTGCACAAACCATCCCCGCGCATTGAGGGTCTGGGGAAGCTCCCAACACAAAGGTGAAATGTAGGCAAATCTTACCCTGAATTTTTGCAAAAGCCTACTTCTAGGAGTCGAACTTGTGACAACTAAATTTATATGAAATAAAAATACAACAACAACATTCAAGCCTTTATCCCACTATAGTGGGGTCGGCTATATAGATCTTTTGTCTCCATTGTGCCCTTGTCACAATCTCACTAATGCCTAAGTACATCATGTCTTTCCTTACAGTTTCATTCCAAGTCTTTATTGATTTACCCCTCCCTCGTTTAACATGCCTCGTGATTAGACACTCACAACGCCTAACAGGTGCCTCTAATGGACTCCTTTGTACATGTCCAAACCATCTTAGATGAGCTTCTCGCATCTTCTCTGCAATTGGTGCTACTCCTGTCTTATCCCTGATACTTTCATTCCTAATTTTATCCAGTCTCGTGTGTCCACACATCCACCTAAGCAATCTCATCTTCGCAACTCTCATTTTTTGCTCATGTACACAATTCACTGCCCAACACTCAGAACCATAGAGCATCGAGGGTCTAATTGCAGTACGGTAAAACTTGCCCTTAAGTTTTAGTGGTACTTTACAATCACATAATATCCCTGACACGCCTCTCCACTTCAACCCCTGCTTGTATTCTATGTGTCACATCTTTATCAATACCTCCGTTTTTTTGAACTATCGATCCAAGATATTTAAAACACTCACTACGGGAAATATCTTGATCACCCAACTTAATAACAAAGTCATCTGTCCTTGTACTGCTAAAAATAATGAAAACAAAATACATAAAATACAGCATCGTTGCTCTGAGTAGGTAGCAGGATTACAGGCGTGGATCGTCTATCTGACAATCCTATCTCCGCCTCATGCATATGTAGACTCGTGCAAGCACCGATAAGTGTCGACGTGCCCTCGATCCACGATTTCCATCATTTCCTGTCGGCTTGAAAGCATTCATCTACAATGAATGAAATGATCATACTCCCTATAAAACCAAGGGATAAGTAAGTCGAGCTCCTCTGGTGTTATCCAAGTAACATCAATAATAAAATTGTGGAATCTTCCGGGGTCAATGAAATGTCATGTTTCATAATGTCTATCTACTATGCTCTCGATAGAAGGGTGCATGAAATCAGGTGCCAAAAGAGGAACTAGTACCAAAGTAGAAACTAGAGCTGTCACTTAAAACCGAAAACCGCAAACCAAACCGCTAGCAAATTATTTGGGTTCCGGATTGAATTTTGGAACTGTGAACAACATTGGTCCGAGTGTGGTTCTTACATTTTATTATCCAGACCGGAACCGGAACCGCAACATACAAGTCTCAAACGGTTTCAAGATTATTAGACCCGATCCGAACCGGACCGAAGTAGAACTGAACCGCAACCCGTTTATTATTATTATATTATTATTATTTTATAATTTATCTATAATATTTATACCCACTATCACGAGTGAAGCTGGTGCAGTTTGAACCCAAACCGCAATTGCACTAAATGGGGTCGATTTTGGACCGAATAAAACTTCACCGCATAAAAACCGTGTGGTATGAATTGACATTGGTGCGGTTTAGAGTCAATTTTTGCAGTGCATTTTGATTTTTATACAGTTATATAATATATTTTCAATTTTACTTACATATTTTTTTGAAATATTTTATTTAAAAAATATAGAAGATATACAACTACTATTTATTAGTAATCATGAAAGACAACTAATTGTAGACAGTTATTACGATTGAGCATGCCGACGAGACGTGCGTAAGCCAACTAGAATTTGTGACAAGTCTACACACGTAAGAAGACGATTAATACTATCCCACCGATTGTGGAATAGACCGTCGAGAAGTGCGCAACATAATTATTTCTATTTCGATATTGTTTTGAGTTTTATTATTTGCAGCCCGCTTTTATTTCATTCCGTCAAGTTTGATTTTGGTTTTAGTTGAAACCGATGGGAACCGAACCGAACCGCATGGAACCGAACCGAACCGCATGGAACCGGACCGAACCGATAGTGCCGGCTTGGTTTTGGTTCTTGTTGAACTGTAACCGGAACCGTTGACATGGTGGTTCCAAAAATTAAGCTGGAACCAGAACCAAAACCGGAACCGGTCAAACCAAATAAGGTTTTGGTTCTAATTTGAAGAACTGTTACCTTATTGGTTTGGTTCATGGTTTTAGTAGAACCGGAACCGTGACAGCTCTAGTAGAAACTGGTGAACCTGTTAATAACTACGTAGTACGATGAGGCTGAAATTGAGGGGGTGTCAAGCATATGTGATGGTTGAAACTCAGAAGTAGTATGAAGGAATGTAGTGAAATACTCGTTGGGATCATTAGATGAAGTCAAATCCTTAATGTTGAATAGAAGATTAATTCTCATACTCTTAGGGATATTTAATTTGTAAGCATTCGACTCAATTCTTCATGCTATCATATAGGACCTCATTCGCATCGCATTTAATTTGTTGTTGCTCCATGGGGGAATTACTCGACCTTAATTTTAACAATCATTTGTATACCTTCTGTGACACTCTCCTCCCTCATGTGCATGTTTACATAAACTTTATAATTTAAATAAGAAAATTCATAAAAATACAATGTGTGAATCAGGCAACACGGGCGAGCCATGTAATATATGTAAATCATAAAATTGATATATATGATGAGTACATGACAGGAGAGTACATGATTAGGAGACTAAGGTAGCAGGGTGTAGAATATTTCAACGCAAGTACTATGATCACTTAAATAACCACCCATGACATCGACAATTAAATATAACAATATAGTCGGCTGAGTATCTCATTGAGTGTTGGTAGTGATAAAATAGGTCCTCGAACCATCAAGAGCAAACTAAATCACAAATGATGGGTAGGTTCCTAATGAGTGGTGATTTGTCAAGAGGCTATGTAGGTGGAGTGTAAAAGTACTTATCGAGTATGTGACAAATAATCGCATACTTACATGAAGTATTAGTACTAAAGTATGCGTCCATGGCGTACCAAATATTTCTTAAGAGGTGGGACTCATCGAGAAACTCACCATCACCAAACGGTCTACAGGAAAATTTGTTGCGAAGGAGAATATCGTCTAGAAGAATGACTGAGACATCAGTACTAGTATGCCATTCTAGGATGCATTGATGCCTCCACGGCGAAAAAACTCACCAAGCGGCTTACTAGAAGGGGTATCAATAAATTTCGTCAAAAATGCGTCAAGTACCAAAATAGGTTCCTACAATATCGGAAATGCCCTCAAGCGTAAGAGGGGCAATCACTATGTAAGTAACATTAGGCTCAAGAGCCTCACGGGTGAGATGACTCAAAGATATAATTTGAAGAAACTTCAAGGATCTTATGCGCGTGAATGAATCAATCATTGGAATCTCATTCTCATCAAGAAGGGGTGTAGGCACATTATGAGACTCATTGGGTGGTTCATGACACAATTCCAGAATAATAGGATGATCCACCAAATAAATAACATTAGTGGCGGTAATGACCTCAGAAGTAAGAGATGCAACCACCACTAAGTTTGTGCACGGAGTGGGAAAAGGACAAAACACTATGAATTCAATGGGTCGCTCATGCTCACTCTCTAAGGAAGGACTCCATGCAGGGTATTGGGTTATGGAAGGTGTTCTACCTAAACCCCTAAGTTGTATCATGTCAAAGCTCATGTTAATGTGATTTACAACAACTTTTATGTGCTTTAAGTCATTGCTAATGTGATCAAAGTGCATGTCCATGTGATCATATCGAGCTAATATAAATTTATTAAGTCAGTAATCAACATCTACGTGTTAATGTCAGTTTTAAGAGAGTAACCTCTTTGAGTCTCCCATGGAGGTTGAACCTAAGTAGGCTTACAATCGTCAAATATAGGGTAACTATGATAACCCATATGATAGTATGAAAGACTCTCCTAATAAATACACTAGGGTCGTCCATAAACAAGCTCGGAATCCTCAAATAGATGAGATGAGGAACTATGATAACCTAGACGATGCTTGTCCAGACCATAATCACATCATTATATATGACTACTATGATATGCCACGAATTATCAATAGACTTTAGTCCCACATATCCAAGATTAAATTCGAACTGGGCCTCTGATACCAAACTGACACATGAATTCTTGTCATGACGTTACCTAGGCGACGCCTAGGCGTCCAGGCGCCTGAATGTGTACAAGGCGTTGAACATCTTGCTATACAAATTTTAATTTTTAAAAAATTATAATACACTGCGGTTTTTAAAAACCGCAGTCTATACACACTTTAGAGTGAGGTTTTTTTAAAAAAACCATAGTCTAAAGTATGTATAGGCTTTAAAAAAAATTTAAGCACTTTAGACTGCGGTTTTTATAAAAACCGGAGTCTAAAGTGCTTAAAATATATATATTTCTTTTAGGCTATTTTTTTAAAAAAAACACTTTAGACGGCGGTTTTTATAAAAACAGCAATGTAAAGTGCTAAATTTTTTTAAGCCTAATTTTTTTTTCAGGTTTTTTTAAAAAACAATTGAGCACTTTCAACTGCGTTTTTTATAAAAACCACAGTCTAAAGTGCTTAATTTTTTTTACCTATACATTGATGCTGAGAAGAGACGAAGACGAGCTTTGGGCCCGTTCGGGGCTGATTTGGCGACTTACCATATATAGCGTGCCCGGATCGACGATTGGACTCCGCCGATGTGTCTGGATCCGCATCGAGAGTCGAGATCATATATTATTTTATATATTTTGGTTTATTATTGTTATATTTAAGTGATCCCCTCCGACCAATCATAGTCGTTGATCGGGGATGCCCTAGTCTTCATGTTATTATAAATAGAGGTATTAGAGGCTGATCCAAGGCATTGCAGAATTTTGGAAAGTCTTTTTCCCGGATTAAAGCGATCACCCCTCGATGTCGACGCCGTGAAATCCTAGGTGACGACTCCTAGGTGCTTAAACTCATTCCCAAGGTACTACCCATCCATAGCCATCATCTCCCCCCCCCCCAAAACCCATAACTGAACCCTCCTCAGCCCCCTACATAGTCGGCAACACCCACCATGCAGCCTGGCTGCCTGCTGCAGGCCACCCTCCCTGCTACTCCCAACCGGCCAGCCATCGACTCCCCTTCACCAAGACACCACTGCCGCCCCTCTCCCCACCATCCCAAGCCACCGCTGACCCCCTCTTCCCCTCCCTACAGCTGGACCCTCATCCCAAAGCCGTCGGCTTGGCTTCCATCTCCCTTCCCTCCCGTGGATCCACTCCCCTCAACCCTAATTCTCTAGATCAATCTAGATATGAGAATTTCAGCCCTCGATCCGTTATTTCCACCACTCATACACCCTCCCCTACCCCGGATCTAACACAAAATAGCGGATCTACCCATTTCTTATATGATTTCATCACCTACCGCCGAGGACAGTCACCGAAATTATTTCCACACCGTCAGTTCCACTTTTGATCTCTGATCTATGCATCAATCTCTGAAATCTACAATGTCTCGGTCAGCCCACTACTTTGGCGAGACTCTCGTTGTATTGAAACATTTGATTTGACATTATTATTGATTGATTATCGTGCTTTCCTTAGATTCGTACTTGTAAAAATTTGTTGCGATCTGATTATAATTTGCAGGTGGGACCAATTAGCCGCACACTTAGCTTTGGCCCTCCGACCGGAGGAAAGTCATTACGTAATTACTAAATTGAATGTTGTTCTTTATTCTTTAATTATTTTGCATGTTGTTAATATTTTCATTGTTCTGAATTATTCGTCGTCGTCAACGACGGTTGCATTGCATTTAGACTAGGGTTTGTGTGTCGCATTTGCACTTCTCCCCAAGTAGCCTTGATTTTGTGCACCCTCATAGCCTACCCTACATCAATTGGTATCAGAGCTCTAAGTTTGGGCCACATTTATATTCATAGTGGTAGGTTTTAAATAGTTTTGGGTTCATTTATGTCTAGTTATCGTCGTCGTTTGTCTCCTCTATCTGAGTATCCTGAGTCTACCTATATCCGACCACTTAGAGCCCCTTTGGAGAAACTTTCATGTTATCATTATGATTATCATCGTTCCACGCACCCCACTCTTAGAGATCGTGTTGACCCCTCGACACAATTTCATTATGCTAGAGGCAATCACCACAACGAGAGGTCCTCACGTCTTCATCATTATACCTCTCCGCGACTTTATGATGATAAAATTGAATATCGTTCAGGTCATCACCGCTACACATCTCCCCTAGGAGAGGAACCTGAGTTTGGATATGAGCGACCTCCACTGCACGTTCACAGGGCCCATACGCACCTACGAGCACAATCTGATTATGTTAGAAACTACCGTCTAGATGACCCTAAGGAACCATATAGAGGTCACCATCGTCAGGATAACAATACATGTCAAGACCATCTTAGTGTTCCACCAATAGAGTTACCTAAGGTTGAATTTCTGCGATTAGTTCTTGACCGCTTTGATCTCTTAGAAACTCAATTTGATCACCTAAGATCTACATTACGAAGAAAGCCTAGGGATTTGGGTCAAGCCACCGATGCGGCGAGTAGTGCTCCCACCGAGATAAGAGATCTGTCACTTAGTTTTGATTCTTCTCAGTTTGATGAGATTCAATGCTCATGTGATCTTGAGGTTGAATCTGATCATGACATTATGATACAGATGAAGAGTAATGCTAGCATGACTAGTGAGTGTGGTCACATGGGTGAGGACGAGCAACCCAGTGACGTTGTGATGGTATACCCATCATTTTCACCTCACCTAGACCTACACTTAGACCTAGTGTCCCCTTTGAACAGAGACAGTTCTCGACACTATATCGATTGACCCACACTTGAGTCTGGGCACCCCTACTCTTCCCTTAGTACTATCTCGAGTCACTTCACCACTGAGAGTCGAGAGTATAATGTTGACTTCATAATGGCTACCTCACCCACTTATTAGGACATGACTTTTATCAGTGATACTCATCTGAGGGATCTTCCCATTATTAATGACCTCATCGTTGAACCTCTTGATAAGTCTCCTGATGAGCCACTGCTCCCTTGGGAGGTTCATGAGGCCAGCATTAACTTTATTGTGGGTGTCCTACTTGCTCACACAGACACTACTGTTATTGGCGCCCTCCTCATGGTGGACTATCCTATCATTATCGACCTCCTCGGGATTAAGTCCCTGAGAGGCTCATTTGACAAGCTTTTCCTCCTACACTTCAGTGATGGATCGTGTATCCGCACTAGTGATCGTCTCACACGTGATGAATTTTGGTATACACCCCCTGGTGAGCCACCTGATGAGATATATCATTTGATAGGTGCCCATCACACCAGTGCTCCGCATTATTTTGTCACCATTTATGTCGTCCCCACGGGTGATGACGTCAGTCACGTCGGATTTTTCTATCGACCGCCCGGTAAGCCACCTGATAGGCCACCCCATGTTAGTACTATCCAAGTCATTGTCAGGTCTTCCCTTATGAAGGTTGTTGAGTATGTTGTGCTCCATTTGCATCATTCGCTTCATTTGTATAAGTCGGTTGGGTCACTTGTTCATCATTTGCATGCATTACATGAGTCGGTTCATCAACGAATAATAACGAGCAATGAAAACTATAAAACTCATGTAGATAAGCAAAGGCGAGAATAAGTGTTTAATGAAGGTGAGAACGTAATGGTGCGAGTCCACCCTGAGAGGCTCCTCTCGGGTCATGCCAAAAAGTTAAGCGTCAAGCGAATGAGCCCTTACTATATTATTAGTCGTATTGGGACAAACACCTACCGGCTCGATATTCTGACAAGTATGAGAATCCATCCAATATTTAATGTCGAGGATTCGACGTTGTACTACGAGCCTCGCGAGTATGTGGACCGGAGTAGTTGAGATACTCAGTCGTCCCCATCACCACTTTTGTTGCTTTACCACTGTCATACTCCACATACGTTTGATAGCCACTACAGCCCACCCACTGTTGACATCCACCCACCTGAGCATTCGTCTTCTCTGTTTTCATCGAAGGCACCGCCGATCGCACCAGGATCCACCATTCGAGAGATGAGCGATGAGAGCATCACAGAATTCAGATCCCACCAACTTGTTCCTACCTCAAGTGGGTCGTGATGTCGCTATTTGGTACAATGGCGGGGCCACCCCAATGCAGATGACGCTTGGATACTTGCAGCAGAGCTTGATCGTTTTGCCACTAGACATTGACTTCAGCACAGCCTCTCCATTCACCGGAAATGACAGATTTTCAGTCAGTGGGGGGTTTATTGGCGAGGACAGTCTTCCGCCGACGACACTCAAACGACTTCCGGTGGGCCTCTTCGAGTTGTACCTGACATCGAGAGAATTCTGATCCCAATTCATCGGGAGATGAATTCTTTCAAGCCGGGAAAATTGATGCAGAGCAGAGACGAGGACGAGCTTTGGGTCCGATTGAGACTGATTTGGGGACTTACCATATATGGCGTGCCCGGATCGAAGATCGGACTCCGCAAATTGTCTGGATCCACGTCGCGAGTCGCATATATTACTTTATATATTTTGGTTTATTATTATATTTAAGTGGTTCCCCCCCCACGCCAATCATAGTCGTTGATTGGGGATGCTCTAGTCTTCATGTTATTATAAATAAAGGTGTTAATGGATGATCCAAGACATTGCAAAATTTTGCAGAGTCTTCTTCCCGGATTCTAGTGATCCCTCCTCGGTGCCGACGTCGTGGAACCCTAGGTGACGAATCCTATGTGCTCAAACTCCTTCCCAAGGTACAACTCATGTGCATGATGAATGTCGAGAATGTTCTAAGTGCCCTAAAGAAACTATAGTGGCGTGATGATAGTGGAATGTCTTGAGGATCTAAGATGATGCCATGACCACGCAATGATAAGACAGTTAATTTAAAATAAATGCTGAAATTAATAAAAAAAAGTTCAGTCACAATGAAAATTAGAACAATAAAGAAGTCAGTAACTTCAGGTTAGATTATGGTTAAGAGTTCTTCAATTAAATAATAAGCGAGTAGATCTGCAAGTAGGATATTTCATGGCAAATTGCATAAGAAATAATATCTACAATCATATGTTTTTTCATCAAATAAACAACAAAGAGTGAAATTTATTTTAAATATGAACTTGCACAAGAAATAAGAGCTCGGGGACGTGATTTATTGAAGGCTTCTGGGGTTGGATAGCAATTCAGTGTTGGAACTATTCAAATTTCAGGTGGCTGGATGGTTTGCAGGGAACAGGGAGGCATGGGGGATGTTTGCTGCAGGAAATGGGGGTTTTGTGTATTATGGGCTGGGGCATTTGTAAGAGAAGATTGGCTGGAGCACAGTGGAGGGTTTACGGGTGCAGGATTCCTAGAATGAAGGCTACAGGATTCGTAGAATGAAGGCTAGACGGACTGGTTTCCTGGGAGAGGCTATGGCTTGGATTTGTGAAGTGGGAAAGTGTTAGCTGTCGTAGAGTAGGGGAAAATTTGCGAATACTCGAAGAAACAAGTGCAGTCTAGCAGTTACTAGCTTTACATAAAATAAAATTGTCAAAAAGAAATAAAATACTTAAAAATATGTCGTTGTGGCTCTGTAAGCGACCTATCCGACGATTCTATTTTCACTTCCTGAGTATGTAGACACTTGTCGGATTCAATGCGTCAGCCTGCCATGATCCATGATGCCCATCAATTAGTTTTTTGTAGAAAAATTTTAAAACATCATGTGCCACTATGCAGGAACAATTCATAACGGCAACTCCAAAAAAGTATGATGAAGGGTAATGATGACGATTTACGTATTTTGCTTGTATCATGGCCCACACCAATAATCTTCCTCTCATTGTCCAGTTTTCCATGTTAAGTTGCTCCTAGTTCACACAACAGAGTACTAGAAAAGCAACTGTGCAATAGAAGAAAAAAATTGATTACTGTCTTTCCACAAAATTTTGTCCCTCGAGACATCTACTAATAGCAAAAAAATCTAACGATGAAACTCATTACCCTTATACCTGAAAAGCAATTAGCTAAGGCAAGTCAAAGGCCAAGGATATCAAAGAATTTTAGTTTTCCTCTAAAGGAAGTAAACTATATTTCCCATAAACAAGGGATAAAATCATTTATGACTATCCTCGAATTCGACAAATAGGGTGAGCAAACATATAATCAATAATAAGCATAGTTAAAACTTAAAAGAGAGAGATCAAATAACAAGAATCTTGCAAGCATACCTCTGGAGCCATCCAGTACGGAGTTCCCTTCAACGAAAGTGCAGGTGCAGCTCCACTTAACTGAAAAAATAAAGTAAAAGTAGTTAGTAATGTACATGTCTCGGTGGCATGCTCTGATTTTTTCTGAAATTATAAGAAAATAGAAAATGCATTTCGACCAACTCAAGTAACTGGCAGAATAAACACTAACACACAAAGTTGACATAAAAACACTGAAAATAATATTCTACTAAGCCATTTACACAAACTAATTGAAGCCCACAAATATGGGATAAAAAATACAACTACCATAGAAAAAAATCTTTCACTCTCGTATGATTAAACCCATCAAATACACCTAATATTAAGCAACCATTCAGATTAACAGTACACCAATCCATAAATTTCTGCTCTATATGAATGCTCAATACTGCTGCTAATTAATCACCACAATTATAAAAATTGCATATTCACATTGATTTGTAATATCATGAACCATTTTAATGATTGCACAACCCCGTACCCGGCCGAGTGGGATCCTCCCCAGGTAGCGGGCTCGGGGCGCGCTCTGAGCGATGAGTGCTCTAACATGCGCGTGTGGAGATTTTATATGTAAATAGCTTATATATATATATATATATATATATATATATATATATATATATATATATATATATATATATATATATTGTATAGAAAGAGATGTTTATTATAATGACAGAGATATTCAGGATATAGGTGGATATGAGAAGAGAGAGGAGGGGGGAGGAGAAATAAAAGGGAGGGAAATAAAAGAATGAGAAAGAAAAAGAGGGGCAACCCTAAAGAAAAAGGGAGCTGGATCGGATTTTCTGGAAAAGGGGGAAAGAAAAGAGGAAGGCCAGCCGCATTTCTCCCTCCTCCCACTTTCCCGATCCTTCTCTATCTCTCTCCAGCTCTCCCGATCGGCGAAATGGAGGAGGCTCATCCGTCCATAAGAAGCGCCGGAATCGGAGTAGGCTCAGGATGCACGCGCCGGCATCGACTCAGGTGGTGCCGCCGCCATCCAGCTTCGCGGAGTGGAACGTCGCTATCCCACTTCTCTCGCCGCTCGATATCGTCTCCCTGCTGTCGATCGTGGATCTTTGGCCGCCGGATCTGTCATCGGAGGAAGGGGAATCGCCAGCGGCGGATGACTATGCATATCGGGAGTGGCGGCATCCAGCTGAACCGTTCTTTTACGAGCCTCTGCCGGCGAACTCGCCGGCCTTCGCAGTGTCTCAACGCTCCCGAGGACTTCCATCGCATCTGGCTTGACATGATTATAATGAGCTCCCGATTTCTTCCCCTACGCGGGCCAAAAAGGAGAATGCTAACCTGGAAGAAGAGGCCAGCCGCACGGGACCAAGGCGATATTTTTCTCTCCCGCTGGCTCTCGTTCTCACCGGGTGAAATCGGAAGGAGCCGATCCCGAGCCCTAGCTCCCGATTTCTTCCTCTGCGCCGGCCGACAAGGAGGAGGAGGGATCGGGATGTCTCTCCCGTCGCAGCCGCCTGGAGCAGGGCTGGCCAAGCCCTAGCTCCCCTTCCCCGGCGCCGCCTGCAGCAAGATCGGTCGGGAGCTCCTCTCCCGGCGCCTCCTGCAGCAAGATCGGTCGAAAGCTCCTCTCCCAGCGCCGTCTTCAGCAAGAACCGTCGGGAGTCTCACTCTTGGCGTCGTCAAAACACGCGTCAAGGGTAACGAAGTTTCTTCTTGGGCAGGTGAAGCCCTCAATTATCATATTTGCATGGAAGCTCCTCTCTACCAACGGGTGGGGGAAGGGAGTTCTACGACGGGTCGATGTGTACATCCCCGCAGTTAATTGCATTTAGTATCCAGAAGCGTGAGTACGGATTTAGGTATGTAGTGTGAAGCTCATCCGGAGGTGTAAGCCGGATTGGTGATGTTCTGAGGTTCCCGGAGAAGACTACGTGAAAGTTGTATATTATCCGTTTGCAGGGAATAAGCACCATAGCCCCGAAAAAGGGGTGAGCATAATGTAATTGGTCTGCTTTTAGTCAACCAATGTTTAACTTATTGCCGCTTGTCGAGACGTCGGCGTACAGGTGCTGCAATACTAAGCGAGGAATAGCGGGCTTAAGCCCAAGTTTGTGCCGGCCCTCAAAGGCCTATTTTGCTTATGTTGCCGGTCTGCGTGCCGAAGTATGGTATTTATTTTCCTGTAATTTAGAATGCTCGCGATGTCTTGTGCAGGCCCTAGAAGGCCTATATTACGTTGTTGGCGGCCTAATTGAGGTTTTGTAAAGAAGAATTGCTCAGCGAGATTGCGCCATTGGTAGGGTGGGCGAGGAGCATTTTGCATAAACCCAAGGAGACACGTTTGGATAGGAGATGGTCTTGAGATCCTCCTTAGATGTTCCGATCGGCCAAGAGTGCCCTCCGAAGGTGTCTTAGCTCAGTCTTTGGCTTGGGAGGGGAAGAGTCTGTTAGTCTTCCGGGTATGCGGTGGGACCACCACGCTGAGACCTTGGGTCTGTCCTTTGTGTTCCTATTCTTGTGCCTAGATCGTTCGCTTGAGGGTAGTAGGTGCGCGGTCACCCCTCTTTTGGGACCCCGAACTCCACAGAGGTCAAATTTTGGCTTAAACACTTTTGTTGCGTTGAGCGTGGAGAGTGACCAGCACGGAAGAACTCAGGAGAATGTCGTGGCTTTAGAAGAGGAACCAAGTGATAGCCAGGGTCATGCGCGGACGCTTTGTATGTAAGGTCCTCATACTGGGAGTCGTCCCATCCTTGAATTTTAGAATTTTTGGACAGTCTATATTGAGGCTTCGGTGGTAATCTACACATTTCTAAGGTGCCATTTTTATGAAATAAAGGGACATTACCATAAAATTCCCGACACAAAATTTTGGGGTGAGTATATGAATTAGATAACCCCTTCATGGACAAAATTAACTCTCATTCAGATATCTAAAGATATGGGCTTGGTTTGTTCAAATGTCGATTCAATTTTGTCACATACACTTAGACTTTTGAGTTTGCGTTCTTCCATGAAGATTTAGGTTCAAGATAAAAGTATTGTCCTGTGAAAACGTTAAGTTTAGGATAGAAAGCAGATTGCTCTTGAATATGGAAAATTTGATTCATTTTATCTTTGAAGTTTAGGGCAATATAAATGTGCAGTGCTTAGATATCTTGAGTGTGGAAATAAGTTTATTAAAGCTTTAATTTGTGCAATAGCATAGATATCTTGGGTCATTTTTGCATAAAATTTCAGAATTCATCTCAGATTTCATCTTAGATTTCAATACATTTTATCTTGCAGACTTGCATGAACTATGAACATTTTATTTACATGTATCTTGAGACTTGCATGAATTAAAGCTTTGAATCAATGAATGTCTTGGCTTTGACCCATCCAATCTGATAAAAGTTTTCATTTCCTTTTTTTACAATCTATAGCCCCTTGATTTTCTAACTTGGTCTATTATTAAAGTGTACGTGATGTAGTTCAAAATCACTTTTATGCTATGTTTGTATGCGGCAATAGCATTGCGTTATTTTACGTCAACTTAATTTTTCCTCATTCACTTCTTTAGACCACTTGCACTAGTATATTATTTACCTCGCGAGGTATTTGTAGCCACTTTATGGTCTCATGTTCTTCGATTTATGTGTCGTCGAAAAGTACAAATGAATGCACAAAGAGAGTATCACCGAAAAGTCAACATTGATATAACAAGAATTGAAAAGCCTTATGAACAACCTAATACTCTGGCAGAATATATAGCTTTACAATTAAAAAATAGAGTTTCATTTCAAGCAAAGAGTTTGCATGTGTTAAATAGATCAGAGAAAGCAAAGTTCCCTTACAAGCAATTTGTGCTAAAATCGATCACTGTTCTCATACAATTCGAACTATATTTGGAGCCTTGGGCATAAAAATTTGAATCTTTGTAAACCAAGAATAAGAAAAGAAGAATAATGGGCCTTTTAAACTATTTTCTTATTTCTTTTTTTTGTTAAGATAAAAAAGAACAATAACTTGGAAGGGTGAAGAATTCGTTAAAATGGTCGACCACCTGAGACTGATTTGATAGCTCCACATTCAAATATGAGGATTTCCTTAATATATAGTACAAATGATCTGAATATATCTGTATTTAATGTTGTTTAGAGTGCATTTGATTATCATGTTACTTGTTCTCATGTTCCATTGTTGTTATGAGTTACGACATCTAATTTATAATCTCCTCTTGCTTATTTCTTGTTATACTTACTGCGTTCTTTGTTGCATGCACTTCATGTTACTTGTTTTTATGTTGCTTGCGGCTTATGAACTATGATTTGTATATGCTTGTCCTTATGTTGCTTACAATCACCACATATTTTTTGATATCTGTTTGTTGCTTATAATACTTGTTCTTAACTATCATTTAAGCATCATTGATTGCTTTTTTGATATCATGTGTTGTTGATTGCTAAATTGCAAATTATATGCTAAATAAAATTCTAAGCACATATTAAATCTTGTGATATCATATGTTGGTAATTGCAAGTTTCTATACCTGTATAATTGTATTTTTATGTTAAGCATATTTCTGAGTATTTAATGGATGTCGAGTATTGTGATCTCATATAATGTTGATTGCTAATTACATTTATAATTCATTAATATGCAACATGGTGCATAGAGCCGGGCATTTATTGAACATATTATTAGCATATGTTGTTTATTTGGTTTATAGATCTGTTGTGAACAAATTTCTATATGTGCATAATTGTACTTCTGAATTGTTGGTATCATGTGAGTTGCATTGGTTGATATCATATACTGATCGTTGAATTGCATATCATATATTGCCTAGATTTATGAGCACATTTTCGAGTGTTTTGATATCATGTGTTAAAGTGTTGATTGCATATTTATATAATGTCATTGATTATTTCTCCCCCCCCCCTGCTATAGTCAGAGTTGGAGGAATATGATTGTCAGTTTAATGCCTTTCTCTATATTGTCACCGCGTTATTGTTATTGCCAGGGGTATATATATACATATTGTTCCATCTCTTCTGTTTTCAGGATGGAGAGTCGGGGTGGAGCGGCTTGCATCGGGGACTCCATTTTGGTCATTTTTCTGCTGCAGGTCTTCCTATTCAAGCTGGTGCATCCCTAACAGCAGAGGACTCTAAGTGTCGTACACCCGTTGGCCTTCTCTCTGGGCCTGTTTCTCAAGTTGTTGGCAATAATCTTGACTCAGTTGCAACTAAAGTCTATAGTTGGGGAAGTGGGACAAATTATCAGTTCGGAGACTTTTGCACTACCTCGAGCCTGGCTCGGCCCCAGGTAGACCCGCTGCACAGGCTCTCATTAGCTGACAGGCCCGAAAGCTCGCATGTGGGGGTAAGGGAACCCGAGCGCTGCTCGCCCCCAGGTAGACCCGCTGCGCAGGCTCTCATTAGCTGGCAGGTCCGAAGACTCTCCTGTGGGGGTAAGGGACCCCGAGCGCTTCTCGGCCCCAGGTAGATCCGCTGCGCAGGCTCTCATTAGCTGGCAGGTCCGAAGGCTCGCCTGTGGGGGAAAGGATTGGTTCTTGGAGACTTGGTTCTTGGTTCTTGAAGACTTTTGCACTACCTCGAGCCTGGCTCGTGCCCAGGTAGACCTACTACGCAGGCTCTCATTAGCTGGAAGGTCTGAAGGCTCGCCTGTGGGGGTAAGGGACCCCGAGGGCGGCTCGGCCCCAGGTAGACCCGCTGCGCAGGCTCTCATTAGCTGGCAGGTCTGAAGGCTCGCCTGTGGGGGAAAGGATTGGTTCTTGGAGACTTGATTCTTGGTTCTTGGAGACTTTTGCACTACCCCGAGTCTGGCTCGGCCCCAAGTAGACCCGCTGCGCAGGCTCTCATTAGCTGGCAGGTCCGAAAGCTCGCCTGTGGGGGTAAGGGACCCCGAGCGCGGCTCGGCCCCGGGTAGACCCGCTGCGCAGGCTCTCATTAGCTGGCAGGTCCGCAGGCTCGCCTGTAGGGGAAAGGATTGATTTTTGGAGACTTGGTTCTTGGTTCTTGGAGACTTTTGCACTACCCCGAGCCTGGCTCGGCCCCAGGTAGACCCGCTGCGCAGGCTCTCATTAGCTGACAGGTCCGAAGGCTCGCCTGTGCGGGTAAGGGACCCCGAGCGAGGCTCGGCCCCAGGTAGACTCGTTGTGCCGGCTCTCATTAGCTGGCAGGTCTGAAGGCTCGCTTGTGGGGGAAAGGATTGGTTCTTGGAGACTTGGTTCTTGGAGACTTTTGCACTACCCCGAGCCTGACTCGGCCCCAGGTAGACCCGTTGCACAGGCTCTCATTAGCTTGCAGGTCTGAAGGCTCGCCTGTGGGGGTAACGGACCCCGAGCGCTGCTCGGCCCCAGGTAGACCCGCTGCGCAGGCTCTCATTAGCTGGCAGATCCGAAGGCTCGCATGTGGGGGAAAGGATTGGTTCTTGGAAACTTGGTTCTTGGTTCTTGGAGACTTTTGCACTACCCCGAGCCTGGCTCGGCCCCAGGTAGACCCGCTGCGCAGGCTCTCATTAGCTGGCAGGTCCGAAGACTCGCTTGTGGGGGTAAGGGACCCCGAGCGCGGCTCGGCCCCAGGTAGACCCGCTGAGCAGGTTCTCATAAGCTGGCAGGTCCGAAGGCTCGCCTGTGGGGGTAAGGGACCCCGAGTGCTGCTCGGCCCCGGGTAGACTCGGTGTCAGCCTCTCACTAGCTGGCAGGGTTGTAAGCACACCTGGGTGGTAAGGGAGAGTTTAGAGTTTGGAAAGGATTTGGAAAGGGTTTTTTATAATAGATGAAGGTTTGGAATAGGTGTATATGCCAACATCAGCTGTTTCCATTCCTGCTTCAACTTGGGGATTTTTATATGTATGAATTTCATGACTAGGAAATAATATTTTATGCAGATCTTTTCCATTTCTTCAGCGGTACTTGGTTCGCCAATAATTATCATTGGTACATTGATGACATAATCATCATCATCAATAATATATTCATGAAAGAATTGGAATAAATACAAAGCACCTTCGAAATGAGAATAATTACAGTTTAAGCCATAGTTGAGAACATATTGGTATTAATACTCTACCAAATCAAAAATATCATGCCTTAAGAAAATTGTAAGATTATTTGGGAAATCTACCAAATCAAAAATATCATCATCTTTCATAACCTGAAATGATACACCATCTGTATTTTTTCCATTCCTAGCCTCAGGTGGTAATGTGGTATCACATATTCCTGTCTTGTTATGAATCTTATTATTGTGTTAATATAGTTGTGAACACGCATAGACCAATCTTTAGCGGCTCTAGTTTCTTTAAGTCGAGATTTGGCTATAACATAAAATGCTTTCGAAGTGACAAAGAAATGATGTTTGTAAAATGTTCTACCTCCGTTAGATTTAGCTTCTTGAATTTCAAAACATGTTTCATCATTAACAGTGACATTCAATGATAAATTAGTTTGATTTTTCATAAAGCATTCAGTATCGACAGCGTATTCATGATAGTGAGCTAATTCTGATTTAAGAAGAGCTTTGATGGTTGTAGCTGTTAGCATGCGTTTAACATTTACCCCTATCCACATCTTAGCCTTTTGCATAAATGTCAACTTACTCTTAGCATTAATTTGAACTAATTTCTTTTTGTGATTGGTATCATCCAATATAAAAGTATCATAATATGTTACTATAATCAGAAATTATACCAGTTTTCGAAATTGCAATTGATCTTGTTATATTAATGAACAACTCTTTGATACTCTGATATTCTTTAGAAATCTTTAATAAATTAATATTGCAATCCCTGAATGCAACCATATTAGCATTGCTTGAGTAAAGATTTTTGTTAACAGCATGTTTGATACCAAAATTTTCAGTAAATTTGCAAGCAAGATATAAATCTAACAATTCAGGTAGGGTTGATGTTTTCATTTCTCCTGGACATACTAATTTTGTACTTGTTCTCAGAAATTTGTTATGAGCCATAATCGCATTGTGACATGAATATATTAAATGTTGCGTATGTTGTGGGTGATGAGCCTAGAGGAAAAACACAGGCCGGTGATATTCATGTTGAAATATCTAACGAGACTATATGCAAAGAAGGCCCCGGTGTGAAGCTCCCTTTATCTCCAAGTGAGGAGTTTCCTCAAACTTTCCTTGAGGTTGGCTCCCACTCGCCGGATACTCGGGGTTGGACATTTATTTCCGAGCGTGGAACTCGCTCGAAAAGAGCGGGGATTGTGTACAACCTCATACCCGGCCGAGTGGGATCCTCCCCAGGTAGCGGGCTCGGCGCTCGGGGCGCGCTCTGAGCGATGAGTGCTCGAACATGCGCGTGTGGAGATTTTATATGTAAATGGTTTTAAGTGGTTTGGGTTTAAATATATACATATATATATATATATTGTATAGAAAGAGATGTTTATTATAATGACAGAGATATTCAGGATATAGGTGGATATGAGAAGAGAGAGGAGGGGGGAGGAGAAATAAAAGGGAGGGAAATAAAAGAATGAGAAAGAAAAAGAGGGGCAACCCTAAAGAAAAAGGGAGCTGGATCGGGTTTTCTGGAAAAGGGGGAAAAGAAAAGAGGAAGGCCAACCGCATTTCTCCCTCCTCCCACTTTCTCGATCCCTCTCTATCTCTCTCCAGCTCTCCCAATCGGCGAAATGGAGGAGGCTCCTCCGTCCATAAGAAGCGTCGGAATCGGAGTAGGCTCGGGATGCACGCGCCGGCATCGATTCAGGTGGTGTCGCCGCCATCCAGCTTCGCGGAGTGGAACGTCGCTATCCCACTTCTCTCGCCGCTCGATATCGTCTCCCTGCCGTCGATCGTCAATCTTTGGCCGTCGGATCTGTCATCGGAGGAAGGGGAATCGCCAGCGGCGGATGACTATGCAGATCGGGAGTGGCGGCATCCAGCTGAACCGTTCTTTTACGAGCCTCTGTTGGCGAACTCGCCGGCCTTCGCAGTGTATCAACGCTCCCGAGGACTTCCATCGCATCTGGCTTGACATGATTATAATGAGCTCCCGATTTCTTCCCCTGCGCGGGCTAAAAAGGAGAATGCTAACCTAGAAGAAGAGGCCAGCCGCACGGGACCAAGGCGATATTTTTCTCTCCCGCTGGCTCTCGTTATCACCGGGTGAAATCGGAAGGAGCCGATCCTGAGCCCTAGCTCCTGATTTCTTCCTCTGCGCCGGCCGACAAGGAGGAGGGATCGGGATGTCTCTCCCGTCGCAGCCGCCTGGAGCAGGGCTGGCCGAGCCCTAGCTCCCCTTCCTCGGCGCCGCCTGCAGCAAGATCGGCCGGGAGCTCCTCTCCCGGCGCCGCCTGCAGCAAAATCGGTCGGGAGCTCCTCTCCCAGCGTCGCCTTCAGCAAGAACCGCCTGGAGTCTCACTCTCGGCGTCGTCAAAACACGCGTCACGGGTAACGAAGTTTCTTCTTGGGCAGGTGAAGCCCTCAATTATCATATTTGCATGAAAGCTCCTCTCTACCAACGGGTGGGGGAAGAGAGTTCTCCGACGGTTCGATGTGTACATCCCCGCAGTTTATTGCATTTAGTATCCGGAAGCGTGAGTATGGATTTAGGTATGATGTGTGAAGCACATCCGGAGGTGTAAGCCGGATTGGTGATGTTTTGGGGTTCCAGGAGAAGACTCTGTGGAAGTTGTATATTATCCGTTTGCAGGGAATACGCACCATAGCCCCGAAAAAGGGGTGAGCACAATGTAATTGGTCTGCTTTTAGTCAACCAATGTTTAACTTATTGCCGCTTGTCGAGACGTCGACGTACAGGTGTTGCAGTACTAAGCGGGGAATAGCGGGCTTAAGCCCAAGTTTGTGTCGATCCTCGAAGGCCTATTTTGCTTATGTTGCCGGTCTGCGTGCCGAAGTATGGTATTTATTTTCCTGTAATTTAGAATGCTCGCGATGCATTGTGCAGGCCCTAGAAAGCCTATATTACGTTGTTGGCGGCCTAATTGAGGTTACGTAAAGAAGAATTGCTCTGCGAGATTGCGTCATTGGTAGGGCGGGCGAGGAGCATTTTGCATAGACCCAAGGAAACACATCTGGATAGGAGAGAGTTGGTCTTGAGATCCTCCTTAGATGTTCCGGTCGGCCAAGAGTGCCCACCGAAGGTGTCTTAGCTCAGTCTTTGTCTTGGGAGGGGAATAGTCTGTTAGTCTTCCGGGTATGCGGTGGGACCTCCACGCTGAGACCTTGGGTCTGTCCCTTGTGTTCTTAATCTTGTGCCTAGATCGTTCGCTTGAGGGTAGTAGGTGTGCGGTCACTCCTCTTTTGGGACCACGAACTCCACAGAGGTCAAATTTTGGCTTCAACAATGATTGATAGAAGGCAATAATAACTCCATTCAATCCAAAGCATTAGAGGTACATATAAAAATTCCACAACATATTATAAATTTATTCTGCTTCTTGATTCATTTAACATATTGTTACATAAACACTATTATAAATGGTTACATGCAAACATGTATGATAGGCTCTCAAAGGATTGCACTGGAATGAGAACACGACACTATCAAGAGCTATGCTCGTACCAAACTCTTGAGGGTTGGGTCCCCTAAAAGTCCTCTCCAAGAACAAATTTCTTGATTAAACTTCAAGATATCATCTAAGGATCCACATTCCTTATATAAGGAGGGGGCACTAACACAAATTATCAACATTCCATTAGTACATGATATGGTAATGCAAGATGCTCCCGGGCTGCCGGTATGGATATTCACATGTCGAGGAGTCATCCGAATACATATATGTCGGTGCATATACGTACCAATGCTTCGTCTGTTGAAATCGACCTTGTTCTTAAGGTCGAGCTCTTGTGGTCTCATTTTTGTGTTCAAGGGCATCAAAGTAATAGTAATATCGATGTCTTCGGCAGTGAAGAAGAGGGAGAGTCGGGCTTTGTTTGGGACAAGCGTGGATGCAGGAAAAGTAGAACTAGGAAACAAGTGTTAGGATTAGAGTTGTCAAAAGAGCTAGGAAAAGCAATAAGAGAAGAAGAGGGATGCTGACCTACATGAAGTGAAGCTTTTTCTAGAAATCAAAGGGATGCTTTCCAAAAAAGTCTTAACAACATTTTTTTCACATAAGTACATTTCCCAATATTGGAAAATCAAACGCCTCCAAAACAATGGTGGCGTGGGAATCAAACTTTTCTTTTCTCACCACCACCACCATCTCAAAAAGAGTCTTGGTGTGGTGAAGGATTTGGCTTTGCGGTGGAGACTGGTGGCGGTGATTGGAGAGAAGATACAAGCATGGCCGATGGGAGGAACTAGCGCGATAGATGGAGAGGAGATACTGACATGATTGGTGGCAGGTGAATTTCATAGGACTGCAGTGGGAGGACTTGTGCCTGATTGAGCGGCAGGGCGTGTGAGCACGGCTGGGAAGCTTAAATGCGATAGTGACTAGAGGTCCCACGTGTTGCTGCAAATTTTGTAAAGCGGGGTTTGCTAGATGTCCAAGGTGAGCATAGGCTGGTTCAGAGTGCACGAGTGGGAAATAATGTGAGACATGATGTGTCAATCATACAAAATTGTCAGCATAAGCATCTGTGGTGCACTGCGCAAAGGCACTTGAAGACATACTCAGGATGTGTGTGTCATAGTGTAGTATCAATTCCTCCATAAGCATTGGCCATGTCATGTGCGACGTTTACTAGCGGAGTCAGAGCATTTATGCACTCCTCCATGAAGATCGTCCCTAGGGGTACATTGCTAGGTCCAAGGTAAGTAATAACTCCAATGATTGTTCAGCTTGTGTTATCCATCCTAATGGGTTGGATCCATCAAATAAGGGCATCACGATGTTGTTGGGTACATTGACCACAATATTCCAGATTTAAAGAAGGCTCACAAGTCAATAATATACACAATTCTATATTTGATATATGTCTAAGTTTACATATGCAGGATATTAGTATTTCTGTGATTAGACAGGCTGAGAGTATCAGATGTATGGCTGGAAAGAAGTCGGCATGGTCAAGGAAGTCAGGAAAATGACTAAGTGCAAAATCATTGAGTGACTACAGTTCACTCAACGTCCAAGGCCAAAAAGCGACGACAGTTTAACCCTCACTCAAAGCCTCAGTGGAGAAGCACTGAAAAGCTGTCAAGTACAAAAGCATCAAGTGTAGGACTTACACTCGACGCCTTCTCAAAAAAAAGTTGTCTAAATTCAAAAGCGTCGAGAGAAGGACTTACACTCGACGCATTCTCAGAAAAAGTTGTTTAAGTTCAAAAGCGTCGAGTGAAGGACATACACTCGACGCCTTCTCAATAAAAGGAGTTAAAGAACAGCAGCGTCGAGTGAAGAACACTCACTCGACGCCTCAGCAGCAAGGCAGAATTTGACCGAGTGTTAAAGCGTCGAGTGAAGGCTATTCACTCAACCCTTTTGGTGTTATATGTCAACAACTAATTCGTCGAGACATAGGCTGCACTCAACGCCTGTACAAATATTCTGGAAGATTTTTCTAAGCCCACCAGCGTCGTGTCAAGCCTACTATGGTCATCCTTTAATTCAAATCGAGGCAGATTGCGCGCTAAAAGACAAAAATCACTGTACTTCTCCGATAATGCAATTGTGGATAAAACAACCATTAAAGTCGGTCATGCCACTTTCTAAAAGAGGGATAAAGTCGTTGTTGATGTCGAGGTATAAAAGCGAAGAGGGTGTGATTCTTAGAAGAATTTTTGCCAATCTCTCAAAACCCTAATCTCGCAAAAGTCGGCTAGCAGAGATGAACTAATTTCTGGTTGTCTTCAAGCCTGATACTATACAAAACGATTATCTTTCTCAAGCTTGAAGACGAAGAAGAGCTCTGCAAAAGTTCAACACTACACGGGCTAAATTAAATCTAAAGAAGCATATTCATGTTGTTGTGCTGAAGAAGAGCTGTCTGTAGATTCAGCCAAAGAAGAAGACTCAGAGATTTTCTGTTGAGTCAAATTTCTTAAACATTTATTCTCTTTTGTAGGATTTCATTGAGATCGGAGTGTAGGCCTATTTTATAACGGTTGAGTGTAGGACTGTGAGCAGTCTGAATTGTATGAGTGTAAAGCACTCTGAGTTGTAGGGTCCTGGGAAGTATCTGAGGTAAGGCTTGTGCCTGAGGTAGGATCTTTGTGAAGATCTGAGGTAGGAGACCAGCTGGGTCTCAGAGTTGTAGGATTTGGAAGATTCTGAGTTGTAGGGCCGTCTAGCCTGAGGTAGGAGGTCAGTGTTGTCTCTGAGGTAGGACTGTGATCAATCTGAATTGTAGGAGTGGAGACCATTCTGAGTTGTAAGATCGAGGGAAGGGATCTGAGGTGTAAGATCTGTTTGACCTTAGTAGTGGAGGAGTTGGCCGAATCTAGCTCACTGCTAGATAGGTGAAGGGGAAAAGTGGATGTACCCTAGATAGAGGAACAACTATAAATTCTGTGTTTTATGTGTTCTTGAAAACTAACTAACATAAACAGACATCAAGATCATACTTTAAAAAAACCACAAGATTCCAAAAGAAATCTATTCACCCTCATTTAGGTGTTTAGCTACCCTTAAAAAGACTTTCAAGTGGTATCAAAGAGAGCTTGTTCAATAAACACTTAACAGTCTGAACTAGATCTCCAAGGATAGAAAAAGTATATTATTATAACTTCTGGTAAGAACCATAAAGAGCTACGTTTCATGAAGTTTCTAGTATGTAGAAAAGAAAACTTTGCAATATGAAAGGAGAGGGTGAGACTGTTCATGAAAGCCTCAGACCCTAGGATCTTCATCACAGTGGAAGAGGGACCTTTCATTCCCATGAATGTATCAGCTATTGATGCCAACATCAAGACTCCAAAGAAATATTCAGAAATGACAGAAGATGAGGTGGTTCTGGCCACTATGGACAAGAGGGCCCAGAACATCATAGTGAGTGTCATTGATGACTCAACCTTTCAGAATCTTTTTCACTGCAAGACTGTAAAGGAGATGTGGGACTCTCTGATAGTTTACATGGAGGGGACTGAGGAAGTAAGGGATGCCAAAAAATCTCTTCTCAACCAGCAGTATGAGGCCTTCAAACAAGGCAAGAAGGATTTCATAGCAGAGTGTTATGAGAAGTTCTTCAAGATTGTAAACAATCTGATCACTTATGGCAGACAGTTCTCCAATTATGAGCTAATGAGAAGTTCCTAAGATCACTCAACAAGGAGTGGTATATCAAGATTTGTGTCATAAGGGAGGTAGGCAACTTGGCCAACACACTGCCACAAAATCTGTTTGACAAGATGTTGTCACATGAACTTCAGCTAAACTCCAGAAAGGCTGAAGAGGATGCTGTCAAGTGTCTCAGCAGAGAAAAGACTGTGGCCCTCAAATCTAAAACATCCAGAAAGAGCAAGGAAAAGACACATTCTCCTCCAAGAAGGGCTGCTGAGTCAGAAAGCTCAGATCCCAGCACATCAGGAGAAGAATTGTCTGATGGAGAACTCACCTTGTTCTCCAAACAGTTCAAAAAGATGTTGAGCAGAAGAAGATGGTGGAAGAATAAGGGCTCATCTAGCTCTAGCTCAAGGAAACTACAAGCAAAACTGGAAAAGTACAGAAAAGACCCCTCTGGGACAGGTATGAACCTAAACAGAAAAACAATTTAGAACCAATGTGGTTTGTTACTGCTATAACAGGTCAGGACATGTCATTGCTGACTGTCCTGTTAAAAGGAAAGAGAACAGAAGGTCTGATAATAAGAGATATCATAAAAACAAAACGGTATGCAAGAGCTTCTTAGCTAAGAAGAAGAGAAGCTTGTCAGATAGTGATTCTAAGACTTCGAAATCTGAAGATGAAGAGGCCTACATTGGCCTAATTTCCATAAAAGAGGATGTTGATCATCCTACTGCCAAGGTGGGCATAAGGGCACCACTGTACTTTGATGACAATCAGGAAAATCCTAATCCTGATATGGTAATCTCTCACTCAATCTCTCTTTCTAATTCTGATTATGAGACTAGCCCAGATTCTGAGGCATCTTCTTCATCCAATGAGGATGATGGATCAGAATCTAAAGAGTGTCAATTAACTGATTGACAATTATGGTGCTCTACTGGAAGCTCTGAAGAAGAGCAAAAAGCTTGTCAAGAGGCAAGATGAAGAGATTGCAGGTTAGTCCAAATACCCATCAGATGTCTATCTGATACTTGGAGAGTGGATGCTCCAGACACATGACTGGAACAAGGAGACATCTGAAAGATTTCACTCCAGTGAGGAATGAACCCAAAGTCATATTTGGTGGTTCAGACAGAGGAGTTACTAAAGACAATGGTATGATCACCAATGACATAGTCTTCATCACAAAAGTGGCCTATGTGGATGGAATGCAGCACAATTTGATTAACATAAGTCAACTCTGTGATCTAGGCTGTCATTGTATTCCACAAGGATAAGTGTCACATCAAAAGGACAAGTGACCAAGAGGTCGTTCTGACAAGCACTAGGAGTGAAAATATTTACAGTCTTAACTTTCTATGTCTAGACTCTGACTCTCCAGTGTATCTTGTTGCAAATAAGAAAGACTATTATTATGTGGCATGTGCAATGACACAAGAGGCTTGTTCACTTAAGCTACAAGGCCATCAGCAAGCACTTCAGTGAAGAGTTAGTCAGAAATAAACCCAACTTGAAATGCACTAAAGAGGGCATTTGTTCTGCATGCCAAAAGTGCAAGCAGACTAAGGCTTCTTTTAAGAGCATTGAGTCCAAGGATTCTGGGAGGTGTCTACCTCCTACATATGGATTTTTTGGTCCTAGGCCAATTCATAGTCTAAGTCGGAAAGCCTATATTTTTGTGATTGTTGATGACTATTTCAGATTTGTCTGGGTGTTTTTTCTTTAAAAAAAGTCAGATACCTTAGACAGTTTTGTGACTTTTGTCAAGCAGATTCAAAATGAAAAGGGTTGCATTGTGGTCAAAATCAAAAGTGACCATGGCATAGAGTTTCAGTCTAAAAGCATGACAAAATTCTGCAAAAAAACAAGGTATATTTCAGGAATTTTTTTCACCAAGAACACCTCAGCAAATGACATTGCTGAGAGGAATAACAGAACACGCATTGAGGCTATGAGTACTTTGCTAAGTGACACTTCTCTCCCAGAATATTTCTGGTCTGAGGCAGTGAACACAGCATATCATGTCCAGAATATAACATCTATCAACAAGTATCACAATAAGACTCTCTGTGAGCTTATCAAAAGCAAAAAATCAAATCTACCTATCTAAGAATTTTTGGAAGAAAATGCTTTGTGCTGAACAATGGGAAGTCCTACTTTACAAAGTTTGTTGAAAAATCCTATAAGGGTATTCTTATTGGGTATAGCAGCCACAACAAAGCTTATAAGATCTACAACTTGAAAAATCAGGTTGTAAAAGAATCTATTAATGTTCTGTTTGATGAAACTTCAATGATTCACAATGAGCTGTCAAACTCTTCTAGTACTGCAGGTGCAGAGTTAAGATTGGACAAACTAAGTATTGATGACAAATCTCCAGTTGAACAAGAAAAAGATAAAAGTGTGCTCATCCCAGAAGAAGATCCAGGTGAATTGCAAAGAGCAGATGATCTTCAGGTCATTGAAAATGAAGTTTAAGAAACTGAAGAGAGGATGCCAGCAGCCATCAGACACTTAAGAGATCATTCCGGAGATTTGATTATTGGAGATGGAAGTCAGGGTGTAACCACAAGGAGCAGAAATCACAACATTGTCATGTATTCAAGCTTTCTGTCTCAGATAGAACCCAAAAAGTTTGCCAACATAGACACATTCTGGATAGTGACTACGCAAGAAGAGTTGAACCAGTTTAAAAGGTGTAATGTCTGGAAGCTGGTTCCCAGACCTCAAGGACATAACAATATTGGAACCAAATGAATATATAGAAACAAACTATATTAGAATGATGTTATAATCAAGAACAAAGCTAGACTGATTGCTAAAGGATACAGACAAGTGAAGGTACTGACTTTGATCAAACCTTTGCACCAATAGCTAGACTTGAAGTCATAAGGTTATTCCTTGCATATGTTGCTTACAATGGATTTAAGGTCTATCAAATGTATGTAAAATTAGTTTTCCTGAATGGTGACCTAAAAGAGGTGGTCTATATTGAGTAGTCATCAGGTTTTATCAATCCTTCTCTCCCTGACCATGTATTTCATTTAAGAGAATCTTTATATGGGTTAAAGCAGGCCCCAAGGGCTTGGTATAAAACTCTGTCTAGCTTTCTCATTGAGAATAAATTCTTAAGGGAAACATAGACAAGACATTATTCTTACGGGAAGTCAATGATAAGGTTATCATAGTAAAAATTTATGTTGATGATATAATTTTGGGGTCTACTAATGATGGCTTATGCAGAAAGTTTGCTAAACTTATGCAATGACAATTTGAGATGAGCAGCATGAGTGAACTCAAGTATTTCTTGGGCCTCCAAGTTAAACAATCTGAGGATGGACTGTTCATTTTTTAGTCCAAGTTCACCAAGAAGTTAATCAAGAAATTTGGAATGCAGAGTGTCTCCACCATGAAAACTCCTATGGGGTCAAGTATGTCAATAGACAAGGATGAGAATGGGAAACCAGTTGATGAAATCTTGTATAGAGGCATAATTGGCTCTCTCATTTATTTAACTGCCAGTAGACTAGACATTATGTTTGCTACATGTGTTTGTGCTAGGTACCAAGCTTGCCCCAAAGAATCTCACAATACTGCTGCAAATAGAATTCTGAGATATCTCAAGGGCACACCTGATCCTAGTCTTTGGTACCCTAGGAATAATGACTTTGAACTAACAGGTTACTCAGATGCAGATTTTGCAAGTTGCAAAAAAGATAGGAAAAGTACTTCTGGTACATGTCAGTTTCTAGGGAGAAAGCTGATATCCTGGAGCAGCAAGAAGCAAACCAGTATAGCTAACTCCACAGCTGAATCAGAATACATCTCAACAGGGAGTTGTTGTGCACAACTCCTATGGATACATCGTCAACTTCAGGATTATAACCTACAGCTAAGTAAAACTCCTATGTGATGTGATTCCTCCCGTGTTATTTCAATAGCTAAAACTTCTGTATCACACAGCAGGACCAAGCATATTGAAATTAAATATCACTTCATAAGAGAGCATGTTGAAAAAGAAGATATCAGCCTTTAGTTTATCCCCACTGACAAACAAGTGGCTGACATTGTTACTAAGCCTCTTGATGAAGCCAAGTTCAACAGTTTCAAGTTTGAATTGGGAATGTTGAACTTGAAGTAGCTTTATCTTTGTAAAGCATCTCTATTATGTATATGTGCATTTGGAGATGCTCCAGAACTGGAATTTGGGAAACCAGCTATATCATCTCAAGTTTGAAATGGATTTCGAGATGCTCCAGAAGAAATCCTATAAGTCATTCACCTTCTCACCATCGCAGAACTGGAATTTGCACTGTCAGAGTCGTGTGTCATCTGGAAGAGAGAGGTTCTGGAATTATATACTAATGCCAAGGTGAACTCTTCCTCCACCAAGATTATAACTTTCGTCAATGGAAAGAAGATTAAAATCAGTGTCAGAAAAATTTGCAAGGCACTGAAGCTCTCCAAGCTTAATGATTTTGAGGAAGAAGATGAACTTTTCCAAGATGATATAAAATCTGCCTTGAAATGGTGTGGTCTGTCCAAGCGCACTAGTGTTTCTGTCATCCAGAAAGAGATGAATCTTAGAGGAAAATTCTTTGCTGACATCATAGGAAAGACTCTAATCTGCAAGACTAGATCACATGACAAGATTTCCAGAAATATGTTTAGATTGATGACAAATGCAATCCTCACCAAGAAGACCAACTGGGGTAATATCATTTTTGATAGAGTTATTGAATGTCTACCTGAACCCTATGTTGTTAAAGGCGCAAGGCGCACCGAGGCGCAAAGGGGCTCTGGAGCCTAGGCGCAAGGCGCAGGCGCGCGCCTGAGGCACGTGAGGCGCAAAATTGGGGGAAAAGGAAATTGTGGGAATTGGACGCCTAATTCGCTGAAATTAAGCGAATTGGGCGCCCAATTCGCTGATTTCCCGCGAATTGGGCCCCCAATTTGCTGATTTTCAGCGAATTGGGCCCCCAATTCGCTGATTGGGTGCCTTGGGTGAGTCCAAGATCATAATTTTGCTCATCTCCCAAAAAAAAGGTTAAAAAACATCTTGAAAGGCCCAGGCACGCCTTTGGTGCGCCTGGGAGCTTGTAAGGCGCGCGCCTGGGTACGCCTGGGGCACATCGCCCGCCTCAACCATGCTGAGGCGCGGCGGGCTGCGCCCGGTGGGCCCGGTGCGCCCGGCGCCTCAGGCGCGCCTAGGCGCGCGCCTTGACAACACAGCCTGAACCAAACCTTGGTAGAATCATATCCCTGTTCTTGCTGAACACTACACCTGAAATACTGAATCTGAGACTTGGTGCTAAGATCCATCACATGAGAAGGATGGACATTAAGATGTTCGACAGATGGGACAGAGTGCTGATAAATCACCCAAAGCAGAGTGCTCATGCACACAAGAAGAAAGTTGACACAATTTCTGAAGAAAGTTCCAGCAGTAATTCTTCTGACAGCAGGAACACTGAACCTCATGATCGCAATCTGACAGAAACAACTGAGAAGTAAGAAGGGATGTGAGAGCACAAATCTCTATCTCTTTTGAGCTTGCTGCCAAGGTTGTTCTCACATGTGTGTCTCCTACTAATACTGAAGGAGACACAACCATGGATAATGCTGGAGATGTTGCAACAAAGATTGTGGACAAGATTTGTGGTGATGTTCAGGGGGAGACCCTAAGAGTAGATGCTCTTGTTAAGGGGGGACATGGCTTACCCACTGTGTCTACAGGACAAGATTGACACCTTCCTGGTCAATCTACAAGGAAGGTTAGATCAAATCCCAGCTGACTCTCCAGTGCTGAATGACAATGCTCCTATTCAGGGGGAGGATGTGTCAGGGGATAACAGCAGACAAGCAGATGATCTACTTCAAGTTACTGTGACTGATGATATAGTTGAGGGGGAGACTCAACTTGAGCTCCCAGCTCAAGTTGTTGAAACTGTGACTGAAATCTCTGATCAAGACAACCAACGGATTGATGACATGATTAATGCTGAAGTGCATGAGAAAGAAGAGTCCATTCATGTTGATATTCTTCCAGACCACTCTTCTGACTATAAAATAGCTGACTTTGAAATAAGGGGAGACATCAGGAAAGATGATGCAGAAGTCAATTACCCAGAGTCTACTCAACTGAATGAGGACATGCCCACCTCGTTTTTGGCTCAACTCAGAGGTCTGTTTGATGAGCAGAGAGGAAAATTGAGTTGTATGTAGATGACTCCATCAAAGAATTGAGAAAGGACATCTCTACTGAAATTTCTTCTGTTAGACTTGAGGTCAAACTGCTGAAGGAGAATACAGTCAAATTCTTCATTAGGGCTGCTCCAATTGTCGATTATACAGTCCAGAACTTTGATCAGATAGAGAAAAAGTAAAATGATACCATAGAGAATCAGTGCATCACCACTGAGAACATGAAAATGGTTCATGAAGTAACAAAGTCCATCATGGAAGGAAACAAGATTATCATAGAAATGAGAATGGATGCATGGACCCAATTCCTAAATGATCACATGCTGCAAGTAAAGAACCTTGTCACTGCAGGGGTAAATCATTTGGCTAACAAGACCACTTCCTTAAGCAAAAAGGATTCTGAATAAGTCATAAAGGGGGAGAGGTCAATTATAAAGGCAAGTGCAGATAATGCAATATGGACTTCAAATGTAATCAGAGATGCATTAGGCCTTGACCCTATTAGATATGATGAGCCTGAAATTCACACAGATGGAGATAGGACTGAATCTGTTGGTGATGTTCCTGCCTTCAGCCCCACCACTCAACAGTTATCCAAGGTCAATGGCAAAACAATTGCAGATGAAGAAGAGGAAGCAATGATAAGCAAAAAGAGACGCAGAGAAGAGTTGCAATCCAGACAAGATTTTGAGTTGTGGAGTCCACAATCAAGAACAATCATATTGTCAACATGAGATCAGGTTAAAGAGAACAAGACAGATAAAGGCAAACTTATCAGCTCTATAGAGTGGGCCAAGTTTGAAAGACATGAAGAATTAAGAAGGAAATTCAGAAGAGATAAAAGAGATGGAATTGTTCAGATGGATGCCCCAGAGCCCTACAGATACCATCCAAAACCTTACAGTTACTTTGAGAAACAAACACAGAAGAAGAAAGAGGCTGAGAAAAAGATGGGAAAGAAATCGAGGGGGCATAGTAATTAGGGAACCTAACACTTAGCAATGTTATATTTTTTAGGTTCATAAGGGCTTTTAAATGAGGATGTTTATTGTAGATCATATTATAACTCTTGACTGTTATGCTTGTTTTAATCTCAAATAATTTGTTGCATAAATTTGTGCTCAAATATTGCTGCTTATTATCATTTATTTTGTAGTGGTGTATATCGTAAAGAGAGGCCCAAAACCTTGTATATATTTCTTGAATGAATAGTTACAAGTATACACACACTTATATAGGAGAAGAAAGGAGAGAAATCCTAATACATGGTGTGGGACTAATACAAGGAGAGAGAAAGAAGAAAACATGGGCCCTTAATTGAGTTTTTCTAACACTCCCCCGCAAGCTGGAGCGTACAAGTCGTAGGCACCAAGCTTGGATAAGAACTGATAGTATAGCGGCCTGAAGAGAGCTTTCGTCAGGATGTCCGCAACTTGGTCGGTAGCAGGAACATGCTCCAAATCTATCTTCTTTGACTGTACCTTTTCCCGGATAAAGTGACAGTTAACTTTGATATGCTTTGTTCGTTCGTGAAAACCCGGATTCTTGGCAATATGAATTGTTGCCTGACTGTCGCAAAATAAGGTTGTCGGAGATGAGAGACGAACAACTAAGTCTCCCAGAAGGCCTTCAAGCCAGGTTAGCTCAGAAACAACAGCAGCCATAGCCCGGTACTCGGCTTCAGCAGAGGAACGCGCAACCACAGTCTGTTTCTTGCTACGCCAAGTTATGAGGTGTCCACCAAAGTAAGTACAACACCCAGTTGTGGAGCGCCTATCACTTAGCAATGTTATATTTTTTAGGTTCATAAGGGCTTTTAAATGAGGATGTTTATTGTAGATCATATTATAACTCTTGACTGTTATGCTTGTTTTAATCTCAAATAATTTGTTGCATAAATTTGTGCTCAAATATTGCTGCTTATTATCATTTATTTTGTAGTGGTGTATATTGTAAAGAGAGGCCCAAAACCTTGTATATATTTCTTGAATGAATAGTTACAAGTATACACACACTTATATAGGAGAAGAAAGGAGAGAGAAATCCTAATACATGATGTGGGACTAATACAAGGAGAGAGAAAGAAGAAGACATGGGCCCTTAATTGGGTTTTTCTAACACTCCCCCGCAAGCTGGAGCGTACAAGTCGTAGGCACCAAGCTTGGATAAGAACTGATAGTATAGCGGCCTGGAGAGAGCTTTCGTCAGGATGTCCGCAACTTGGTCGGTAGCAGGAACATGCTCCAAATCTATCTTCTTTGACTGTACCTTTTCCCGGATAAAGTGACAGTCAACTTCGATATGCTTTGTTCGTTCGTGAAAACTCGGATTCTTGGCAATATGAATTGTTGTCTGACTGTCGCAAAATAAGGTTGTCGGAGATGAGAGACGAACAACTAAGTCTCCCAGAAGGCCTTCAAGCCAGGTTAGCTCAGAAACAACAGCAGCCATAGCCCGGTACTCGGCTTCAGCAGAGGAACGCGCAACCACAGTCTGTTTCTTGCTACGCCAAGTTATGAGGTGTCCACCAAAGTAAGTACAGAACCCAGTTGTGGAGCGCCTATCATCAATAGATCCTGCATAGTCAGCGTCAGAATACGCGACAAGAGATAGAGATGTGGATGGCTTGTACACGAGTCCTTGTCCGGGGGCGATCTTGAGATATCGAAGGATGCGCTCGACAGCTTGAAGATGAGATGTCCGAGGAGCGTGCATGAAACGGCTCACAACTCCCACAACAAATGAGATGTCTGGTCGAGTCACCGTAAGGTAGATCAGCTTCCCAACCAAGCGTCTGTAATATTCCGGATTTGTAAGCAGCTTGTCAGAGTCAGAGCTATGGGCCGAGAGCTTGTGATTTGCGTCCATAGGAGTCTCCGCAGGTTTGCACCCAGAATAACATGCATCATGAAGGAGGTTCATACAGTACTTCCTTTGAGATAACACAAGACCATCAGGGCGTCGTGCGACCTCGAGCCCAAGAAAGTACCGAAGGTTGCCCAGATTTTTGGTCTGAAAGGCAGAATTCAACTGTTCCTTGATCTGTTGTATTCCTGCCTTGTCGTCTCCAGTAATCAGGATATCGTCAACGTAGACCAGAAGAATCACAGTTCTGATTGACCGGTGTCGGGTGAAGAGAGAAAAATCAGCCGAGCTCTGAGTGAAGCCACTAGCAAAGACCACCTTACTGAACTTTTCAAACCACGCACGCGGGGACTGTTTGAGACCATAAATGGATTTCCGAAGATGACATACCAAAGACTCCCACGTGGTCTCAAACCCGGGAGGCTGCTGCATATAAACTGTCTCCTGTAGATCGCCGTTGAGGAAGGCATTCTTAATGTCCAGCTGATAAAGTGGCCAGTGACGATGAACAGCCAAGGAGAGGAGAACGCGGACCGTGTTCAATTTGGCCACGGGAGAGAAGGTTTCCACGTAATCAAGGTCATGTTGCTGAGTAAAACCCCGTGCCACGAGGCGAGTCTTCAGACGGTCGATAGTGACATCCACCGCATGTTTAATGACATAAACTCATTTGCAGCTAACAAAGGTGTGGCCAGCAGGAAGAGGAACCAGATCCCGGGTCCGGTTAGCCCAGAGAGCCCGCATTTCATCGTTCATAGCGGCCCGCCACCCTGGGTGTTGAAGCGCCTCCTGCACATTGTTAGGTATAGAAATAGAGGAAAGAGAGGTGGCAAACGCGTAGAGAGGCGGCGTTAGCCGATGTAGAGAGACGTAGTTGGCCAAGGGATGAGCTGTAGATACGGGAGCGTGATCTGTCGTAGCTGAGGCATCGCTGGTGGTGGGGAGCTGGGTCACGGGAGCATCCTTGGATGGGCGACGAGAGTAGACACGGATAAGTGGTGGAGGAACCCGAGGAGGAACGGGGGAGAGGAGGAAGAAGACGGCACAGATGGCGTGACCGGTACAACAGGCCGGGGAATAGATGGAGCAGAAGACGAGGTGGTGCTGGGTAAGTGGAAGGGCTGGTCTTCGCAGAAGGTGACATCCGCAGAAACGACCAGCTTGTCGTCAGTAGGAGAGTAGCAGACGTACCCCTTTTGAGTGCGGGAGTAGCCAACAAACATATATTTGGCGGCCCGAGGAGCAAGTTTGTCAGAAGGAGGGCCAAGAAGGTGGACATAACAAACACACCCGAAGATCCGCGGTGTGAGAGAGGTGAGGGTTGTGGAGGGATAGAATAGTTGGATGGGTGAGGCAAAATCAAGAACAGAGGAGGGAAGGCGGTTGATGAGATGACAGGCGGTGGAGACAGCAAAGTTCCAATATTCGATTGGAACGTGCATTTGGAACATAAGGGAGCGCGCAATATCGAGAAGATGACGATTTTTGCGTTCGGCCACCCCGTTTTGCTGAGGGGTATACGCACATGAAGTTTGATGGATGACACCAAATTCAGTGCAGAGATTGGAGAAGGCACGACCCGTATACTCCCGAGCATTATCAGTGCGAATTACTTTGAGGGGGGTAGCGAACTGCGTACAGATCTCAAGTAAAAAGACGTGAAAAACAGAGGGAAGTTCAGTGCGATCATGTAGTAAATAGAGCCACGTGGTACGGGAGTAATCGTCAATGAACGTGACAAAATGGCGAAAGCCAAAAATATTAGGGATTTTATAAGGACCCCAGACATCAGAATGAATCAAAGATAAGCGAGTACTACTCCTGGTACAGGCAGGGGGGAAAGAAGAACGATGTTGTTTGTCGTAGATACAAAATTCACAAGAGAACTCCCGTAAAGGTATATCAGGAAGAGCCCGCTTAAGGATCGGAAGGGGAGCATGTCCAAGGCGGCGATGTCAATCAACAGTGGAGATGGCGGAAAGAACAGGTGGTGGGATATCCAAGATGTACAGCTCATTCACCAGCTGCCCCTTACCAATGGTACTCTGGGTGCGGCGATCCTGCATAAGAAAAGAAGAAGGTGAAAAGGTAATACAACAATCAAGGTCGTGTGTGAGACGACTAACAGATAATAAATTGAAAGTAGACTCCGGAACGTGAAAAACCGAGGAAAGAGAAAGGGTCGGTGTTAGCTGAAGAGCAGCGGAGCCAGAGACTGGTAGGGTGTCACCGTTGGCCACAGTGATGCGAGCAGGATGAGGCATCTGTAGATACGCAGTGGGTTTCTGGGAGATGATATAGTGAGTAGCGCCGGAATCAACAATCCAACAAGGATTATGAGAGAGACAGGTGATACTTTCCGCAGAGAAAGACGCAACAGAGGTGGCAGCGGAATCATCAGACGTCATGCGGTTAGCAGAAGGAAAGACCGAGCGGCTAGCAGAGAGGAGGCCGGGCGGCAAGCAGAGAGAAGGTCAGGCGGCTAGCAGAGAGGAGGCTAGGAGGCTAACAGAGAGGAGGTCGGGCGGCGAGCATAGAGGAGGCCGGGCGGCTAGCAGAGAGGAGGTCGGGCGGATAGCAGAGAGAAGGCCGGGCGGCTAGCAGAGAGGAGGCCGGGCGGCTAGCAGAGAGGAGGTCGGGCGGCTAGCACAGAGGAGGTCGGGCGGCTAGCACAGAGGAGGCCGGGTGGCTAGCACAGAGGAGGTCGGGCGGCTAGCAGAGAGAAGGTCGGGCGGCTAGCAGAGAGGAGATCGAACGGCTAGCAGAGAGAAGGCTGGACAGCGAGCATAAGGAGGCCGGGCAGCTAGAGGGAAGCCGAATAGAGAAGAGCAGGTGCGGTAGAGGTAGAAGCAGCACGGTCTCGATGGACACACTCGCGACAAGAAGAGTAGCGACCCGGATGCGGCTTGCAGCAAAAGAAGAGACCGCTAATCGACAAGTGAAGTCGCAGCGGCTAGCCGAAGGAGAGAAAGTCCGCACGGTCACGGTGAGTCCACAAGCGGGAAGAGAGAAAGCAGGCTGCGCGGATATGGAGGAAGACCGCGCAAATAGATACAAGATGAAGTGGGACCCACGTGAGAGGTTATAAAAGAGAGAGAGAGGAGGAGGAGGAGGAGGAGGAGGAGGAGTGGAAGCCACGAGGGGAGAGAACGGTTAAAAGGGGGCAAACCGCACGATATGGCGGCTAGGAGGGAGAAGAAAAACACCGGGCGGTTTCCAGGAGAGCAGGCCGGACAAGCAAGGCCGGGCGGACAGAACTGGTAGACCGCAAGCAGTAGACCGAATACAAGGTGGAGACCGGTGGCTCTGATACCATGTGAAGAGAGGCTCAAAACCTTGTATATATTTCTTGAATGAATAGTTACAAGTATACACACACTTATATAGGAGAAGAAAGAAGAGAGAAATACTAATACATGATGTGGGACTAATACAAGGAGAGAGAAAGAAGAAAACATGGGCCCTTAATTGGGCTTTTCTAACATATATCATTGACTGAGTTTCTGATTCTTTCAAATATGGAGATATTGTTAGGTACATTGACCACAATGTCCCAGATTTGAAGAAGGCTTAAAAATCAATAATGTACACAATCTTGTATTTGATATATGTCTAAGTTTACATGTGCAGGATATTAGTATTTATGTAATTAGACAGGCTGAGAGTATCAGATGTATGGCTGAAAAGAAGTCAACATGGTCAAGGAAGTCAGGAAAATGGTTGAGTACAAAAGCGTTGAGTGACTACACTTCACTCAACGGTCAAGGCCAAAAAGCATCGACAGTTTAACGCTCACTCAAAGCATCAGTGGAGAAGCACTGAAACGTTGTTAAGTACAAAAGCGTCGAGTGTAGGACTTACACTCGACGCCTTCTCAAAGAAAAGTTGTCTAAGTTCAAAAGCGTCGAGAGAATGACTTACACTCGACGCCTTCTCAGAAAAAAGCCGTTTAAGTTCAAAAACGTCGAGTGAAGGGCATACACTCGATGGCTTCTCAATAAAAGGAGTTAAATGACAGAAGCGTCGAGTGAAGAACACTCACTCGACGCCTCAGCAGCAAGGCAAAATTTGACCAAGTGTTAAAGCGTTAAGTTAAGGCTATTCACTTAACGCTTCTGGTGTTATCTGTCAACAATTAATTCATCGAGACATAAGGCTGCACTCAACGCCTGTACAGATATTTTGGAAGATTTTTATAAGTCCACCAGCATCGTGTCAAGTCTGCTATCGTCATCCTTAAATTCAAATCGACGCAGATTAGGCGCTAAAAGACAAAAATCATTGTACTTCTCCGACAATGCAATTGTGGATAAAGCAACCATTAAAGTCGGTCATGCCGCTTTCTAAAAGAGGGATAGAGTCGTTGTTGATGTTGAGGTATAAAAGCGAAGAGGGTGTGATTCTTAGAAGAACTTTTGTCGATCTCTCAAAACCCTAATCTCGCAAAAATCAGCTAACAGAGCAGAACTAAAAGGACAATGCAATCTCACCGTACTTCTCCGACAATGCAATCTCACCGTACATCTTTTGTTTTTTATTCCAATCATTTTTTATGGAGGCTCTTATAAAAGGAGGAGGTTTCAAAGGGTTTGTTGAAATTGGTACATGCGATTAAGTTGGTATTCCAATATTAAGTATACTTTCATAAAAATACTTCATATAATTTTAAAATAATTTAAAACAATAACATTCTAAACTTTTATCCCACTATAGTGGGGTCAGCTATATAGATCATTTGTCACCATTGTGCCCTATCTTTAGTCATAATCTCTCTAATGTCGGAGTACATCGTGTCTTTTTTTATAGTTTCATTCCAAATCTTTATTCGCCTACCCCTCCCCCATTTAACATTCATAGTGACTGAACTCTCATAACGCTTAACAGGTGCCTCTAACGGTCTCTTTGTACGTGTCCAAATCATCTTAGTCGAGCGTTTCACATCTTCTCTGTAATTGGTGTCACCGTTGTCTTTATCTTTGATACATTCATTTCTAATTTAATTCAGTCTCGTGTGTCCACACATTCACCTAAGCATTCTCATCTCTGCAACTCCCATTTTTTGCTCAAGTACACAATTCACTGTCCAACACTCTGAACCATAAAGCATCGCTGGTATAAGTGCAGCACGATACAACCTGTCTTTAAGTTTTAATGGTACTTTAAGATCACATAAGATACCCGACGCACCTCTCAACTTCAACCAACCTGCTTGGATTCTATGTCTCATATTTTTATCAACACCTCCATCTTTTTGAACTATTGATCCAAGATATTTAAAACACTGACTACGAAAAATATCTTGACCACCCAATTTAATAATAAAGTAACACGTCCTTGCACTGTTAAATTTAAGCTTCATATACACCGTCTTTGCCCTACTCAACCTAAAACCCTTCATTTCTAAAGTGTTTCCCCATCATTCACGTTTCATATTTACACCCTCACGCGTCTCATTGACCAAAATGATATCATCCGCAAATAATAAACACCAAGATATTGCATGTTGGATATGTCAGGAGAGCTCATCTAAGATAAGGGTAAAGAGATAAGGGCTTAAAGTTGAATGTTGATGTAAGCCAACAATGATAAAGAATTCTTGTATGCAGGCCGACAGTGATGGGGATGTACTCACCCTTGTCACTGAATTTGTATTCATATCTTTGATTATGTCAATGTATGATACTATATTTTTCTTTTTCTAAAACTCTCAGAAGATCTCTCTTGGAACCCTATCATAAGCCTTCTCAAAATCGATAAACAGCATATGCAAATCTTGTTTTTTTCTCAATAGTTGTCAATGAGTCTCCTCAAGAGATATAGTTTTCATGGTCGACTGCCCTGACATGAATCCAAATTGATTCTCTGAGATTGTAGTCTTTTGGCTTACTCTTCTTTCTATTACTCGTTCCCATAATTTCATGTTATGACTCATTAATTTAATTCATCTGTAATTAACATAATTTTATATATCTCATTTGATCTTATACAAATGTATCAATATATTATCTCCTCATTGGTCCAACATACGCTTTGAGTTTAGTATCTTATTGAAGAAACACGTAAGTCACAAAATTCTATCTTTTCTTCTTAGATATTAAAGGCATAAGGCGCACCAAGGAGCACAGGGATATTGGAGCCTAGGCGCAGGCGCGCGCCCGAAGAAGGCAAGGCGCAACCACATTCATTTTAAATAATCAGCATCAAACATCAGTTCATCTTCTAGAACAAATTTTTCATATATTCTACTCATTAATCATTCATTATTATCATTTATATATCTTGAAAAAATAAAATTAATATGGTTGCTTGCATCATATTTAAGTCTTAACGATCAATTATGTTTCAAAAACACTAAATCATATAAAAACTATTGAGTTCTTGCATTATTTTGAAAAAAAAAAGATTTACAAAAAAATTGCACTCAGGCGCGCCTTTAATATCCAAAGGCGCAAAAAAAGTACACGAAGACGCAAACCTCTGAGCCTGGTGAGCCTGGAGCCTTAGGTGTGTCTTTAACAACATAGCTTTCCTTAGACATTTTTATACTTCTATAGTTATATCGTCTGACTCAACCGCTTTTCATTTTTTATCTTCTTTAAAATATCATTTACCTCTGATGGTTGAATTTTATGATAAAACGTTATGTTTTTATACTTTTCCGATCTACTTAACTCTTTCAAGTTCGATTCATTGTCTTTTTGTTTCATTATAGAGCTAATAAAATTATATTTTTCATCATTTTTTAATAGCCAAATCATCCGTCAAAACTATATTTGTTTCATCCTTTATGCATTTAACCTGACTTAAATTTTTTGTTTTTCTCTCTCTAGCTCGAGCAATTTTATATGTCATGTTTTTCATCTTTGTTACCTAGTCGCTTATAAAAAATTTCATAAGCTTGACTTCTTGATTTACTTACTGCATGTTTAGCTTCTTTTTTGGCGACTCTATATCTTGTCAAATTTTTATCATTTTTACAAGCATAAAGTGTTTTATAGCTAGCCCTTTTTGTCTTAACTTTGTCTTGCACTTTCTCTTTTAGATTCTTTATTTTGAAGCGCACGACCTTTCGATTCTCCAAGTACGTTTTTTTCACTTATCCTTAAATGTATAGACATAACTTCTCATGAGACACTATAATAAACATAAAGAACATCAATTAGTTGTTCTATAACTGTTGTTTTGAAAGCAGTCTGTTTTCCATCTTCAAAACAATCACTAAATTTTTTGCAATATTTTTATCTTTTTCTTAAATTTATTATATTTATTTTACACGTCCAATACATTAACATATGTTATGTTTTTAAACTTTCTCCTGGTATGACTTTTCAATCCTTACAAATCATTGTAACCATTTGTGAATCATAAAATAATTCATTAGTGGCTTATTTGGTTCACTTTTAAACATAATTAAATGTTATTCTCTCTTCATAAAAAGCATATTAGTCACAATTACCTCATGTTGTATGGTAAAGTCTAAAATGATTTTTTTTAATTTCTTTCTTCATACTCAAATCCTACATGAACGGCTGTATAATCTATATTTTTTTCTCTATATATCCATTTAAGTCTCTTTTACGAAAATCTTCTCTATTTATGAGATTTCTCTTACTAAATCATATAAGTCTTCTCAAAATTACACTTTAATAGCTTCACTTAATTTTACTTATGACGTATAAACACTGACACATTAATAGCTTTCTTTCATATGACCAATTTAAGAGTTAAGATTTTATCGCATTTTCTACTTATTCCAACAATTTCATCTTCCTAAGTAGTACTCACAATAATACATACTTCATTACTTATTTTATTTTTTTTGTATATCATATTTTAAAACTTGAATTGTCTAAAAAACTAGCTTTCTCACTCAACTATTTAATCTCATGCAGATATAAGATATTTATCCTTCTCATAATCATCGTATTCCCTACTTCCATGGATTTTAATGTTAGAGTATCTATATTCCAACTTCCAATCCTAAATCGGTCACAAATCCTATGATATACTTTCCTAAAATGACTATTGTGTGAGTAATTTTGTTATTTTAACACTATACTCAAGTATTCTTGGAGGTGCAACGGTTCTTGCCAAGACGCCGCATATAGACCATACGATTAGGAACCTTGTATATTTAACACTACACTCAAGTCCTAGAGATGTAGCGGTCCTTGTCAAGATGCAAATTTGGATCATACGGCGCATTCCTTCGGTGGTACAACCTAGCTTTTGAACAATTTCTCAAATGATCCATATTCATAAGAGTGACTAAATTTTACGTCGACCGTCTATCTAACACAACACTTCAATTATAGTAATTTAAAATTATCATTTAAATGTTTGTCCTAATTACCATTCACATTTTTTATCGAACCATTTATTTCATAATCGTATTGGTGGTCATGCCAATAAGTCATACAAAATGTCGACAAATGATCCATATAGCCGACCCCACTATAGTGGGATAAAGACTTGAGTGTTGTTGTTGTGACAATAAGTTATACGAGCATGCACGAGCATGATACAAAACATAAATGCGCTAATTACATTCCAGAAAATACAACAAATAAATGTGCGTGAAAATATGTGCTACATAACATAAAGTATAGGGAAAATAAAATAAAGATGTGACCCGGGTTGCATCACAAAAAAATAAACATTTAAGCGCAAAAATACAATGAACAAAAAAATTGCCTAAGGGTATGCATGTGACTCAGCATTTACGGCAGATTAAATCATGCAAATAGATAAAAATGCTTTTATATTTAAAAAAATTAAATCAAATGTAACATACTATAACAAGAAAGCATAACCACTTATGTCTTTGCAATTTCAAAATACGGAACTCACATGTTTAGCCATCCCAAAGTCTGCAAGCTTTACCACACCATTAACGTCAACAAGTAAATTTGCCCCTTTGATGTCCCTGATAGATCAAATAAATGAAGATATGTATAAGAACCTGATACACTTGGACAGAACCATCAACATCTAAATAGATACTCATGAAAAATAAAAACACTTTCGCACCATGAAAAATACAAGAATGGAGAACTATAAACAAACTTCTAGTAAGCAAGCAAAGCAAACAACTCATGAAAAAAGAAGGTATTGTACCATGAAACTAGCACAATTAAGCCTATCACATTATCATCATTGACAAAAACATCTAAATGGGTACACTTGCAAAATAAAATTATACTCCAAGGACAAATGTGAGAACGGAAAAAAAATCTGCACAGGCACAAAGTAAACTAGTGATGCAGCAAGACAAGGGAGAGAGACTACAAATGCAGCTAATCGAAGTTGTCTTTTGACAGATTTAGACTGAGAATCTGGCATCCAACCAATGAAATTGGTACTCCCGGATTCTTGACGCAATTTCACGTATTGACATCAAGATTCAGAAAAACACTATAACTGAAATAATGAATTGTAAACATTTTTTTTGGAAAACTTGCTTTTTTTCCCACGAGGAAAATGAAGTATAAATCGTACCTACAATTGCCCTGGTAAAGGTCACACTAGCAAAACCCAAAAACAATTTCTTGTGCTTATAACTTTGTGACCGAAGAACACGTAAAGAAAAGCTGAAACTTGTCTATACATTTTCGTTATCAAATACAATGTATGAATACATATATATAGAAGGGAGCAAGAGAGACGAGTCCCCTATATGAGGTGTGCGACTAATGTATAAAGAGAAACAATAAAAGACTAAATGTGTCACAAACATGGGTCTTTACATGGACTTTTCTAACACTCCTTCGCAAGCTGGAGCGTACAAGTCGTAGGCACCCAACTTGGATAGGAACTGGAAAAATATGGTACTCGGTAGAGCTTTTGTGAGAAGATCAGCAACTTGTTCAGTGCCCAGAACATGTTTCAATTCTAGTTTCTTCATTTGAACTTTCTCCCTAACAAAGTGGCAGTCCACTTCAATGTGTTTCGTTCTTTCGTGGAAAACTGGATTCTTTGCTGTGTATAGCAGCTTGACTGTCATATAGTAAGGTAGCAGGTGAAGGGAATTTTACTCCTAGATCCTCGAGAAGACTTTCAAGCCACGTAAGCTCGGAGACAACTGATGTCATCGACCGATATTCAGCTTCAGCTGAAGAGCTAGCAACCATAGCTTGTTTCTTACTACGTCAGGTCACAAGATGACCTCCAAAGTAGGTACAAAATCCACTGGTGGACCGTCGATCGTCCAGGTAACCAGCATAATCTGTGTCTGAATATGCCACCAATGTGGGAGTAGAAGAAGTTTTGTGTACCAGCCCTTGACCAGGGGCTGTTTTTAGATATCTCAAGATGCACTCGACGGCCTGTAGATGAGACATCCGAGGAGCATGCATAAACCGGCTGACCACCCCAACATCAAAGGACATGTTCGGTCTTGTGACCGTTAATAAGTTTTCCAATGAGTCTATCTCTAATATCTTTTTGGTGTTGAATTGGATAAGAATTGAGCTCGGGAGATATCGTCGGACGATATCGGGTATCGCTGACAAGTGATAGCGCTACTCGACGATTTTTCGTTCGACGCTCGACGAAGACGTGGCATCAGTTATATCGCTATCGTCAGACGGCGATAGCCAGTATCGCCAGGTGATAGTCCACGATTCGGCGCTCGACGTTTGTGTGATGCGAAAATGAGGAGTTCATGGGCCATGTGGCAGCGGTTACCGCTATCGTCGGGTGGCGATACCCAGTATCGCCAGGCGATAGCACCAGAATATAAAAGCCTCTCATTTCTTGTGGAAATCACGAATTTCATTATTTGGAGTGTACTTTCCTGCATAGACGATTCAGAGAGCTCCAGAACTCAGAGATACTTCATACTCTCAAGAAGGCCAAAGCGCAAAAGATTGACGGCGCGTTCGCAGCATTCGAAGCAACTCTAGCAAGGATTTGTCGGTATCTTCAGCGCATTGTTTGAAGGGAGTGTCTAGCCTAAAGTGTTCAATTTGTTTGTGTTCTTTCTTTTACTTTCTCATTGTAATCGGAAGAGAAATCGCCGCCTTGTGCGTGGTGTCTAGGTCCTTGTGTGACTTAGGAGAGAATCGTCGTCTTGTGAGTGGTGTCCAAGTCCTTGTGTGGCTTAGGGAGGAATCGTTGTCTTGTGTGCAGCGTCTAGATCGTGGTTAGATTTAGGGGAGGCTAGTACCAAGATCTAGGAAGAGATACGCTTTAGCCTGCCGGTTCTTGGTAGAAGAACAGGCGAAAACACAAGCAAATTATTTATTCCATGAGTCTTTGTCTCAAGCTCTATAGAGACACATTGTATTAAATTTATCTCCTTTGAAATATATCATTATTGTTCTAGTTAGTATACATTTGCATTTTTCAATTATATTGTTGGTATTCATCAAGTCAAGTTTGCTTAATATTTTAAGGAAAATCTTAAAAGTACCCTTATACACCCCCCCCCCTCTAAGGGCGTCGTAAGATCCAACAGATATGTCAAGTAAGTTTTCATTTGGATGGTAGTGAAAGTTCAATGGTGGATTTGCTCGTATAATGTGGAGGGAAAGGTGTTGGGAAGGTAAATGATTGGAACGACCGAAGAAGAGTTCAGTCGGGGTGATGAGTTTAGCTTCGACAAAAACAGCTTGTTGCATTATGAAGGAGAGTGGTAAGTTCATGAATGTGGTGGGATACCCAGACAAATTTGTAATCCAAGTTTTCGCCCTTTCCTCCTTAAGCCACATTGTAATCTGTGTTGGAGGAGGTTCTTCATGTGGGTGAAGCCCACTTGCATGCAGGCGGAGCCTACCTTGATGCAGGTGGAACTCGGGTAAGGTTTGCCTACATTTCACCCTTGTGGTTGGATCCATCCCCGGACACTCGTTGCACAAGGATGCTTTGTGCACCAGGCTGCCCTTTTATTATTATATATACTTATTATGCGGGGCCCCTCCCTCTCACCCCTCTCTCCCTCTCTTTCTCTCTCTTTCTCTATCTATCTTTCTCTCTCTCTCTCTTTCTACCTTTCTCTCTCTTTCTCTCTCTTGTCATCGTTTATCTCCCAAAGAAGCTTTTCTCATCCCCCAATAAGATATTATATTATTATTAAGCGGGCCCCCTCCCTCTCTCGAGTATCTCTCCCTATCTCTTTCATTCTCTTTTTCTCTCTCTCTCTCTTTCTCACTCTCATTGTCATTTATCTCCTAAAGAAGCTTTTCTCATCCCCCAATTAGCCGCTTCTTTCGGCTCAGTCATCCTTTCCATTCAATAATTGTAGCCTGATCAACATTCGATCTCTCAATCATCCCCCTAGTTAACTGTTTCGACGTGTTTTACTCCCCATTCTCCAACAGAAGTAGAAGCAGTCGGTTACAACTATCTCTTGTGCCTCCCTTTCTCCCGTCGCAAATTTGCAACAGTTGACAGCGAAGCGGGCAGCAACAACTGGTGGCGTCAAAGTGCAATGAATACTGGGCGGCGGTGGCGGTACCAAGGCTCCTTTGATCTAGTAGCAGAAGAAGGCTTCTTATTCGACGCCAAAAGCAGCGGGCAATAAATTTTTTTAGACAATTACTGCTCGTTGCCCTTCCCGCACACGCACACGAAGACGCCCATTACTGTAGAAGCGGAATTCCCTTATAAAGTGTCTGACACATATAGTACAGGTTCAAAATTCTCAACCAAAACATGTATTCCCAAATTTATCTCAGAATACTTGATCGTGCATAATCACAAAAAGTGACTTAAATGAAGAACAATAAATAGATGCAATTTATAAGACATCTAATTGAAACGTAAACATTGATTGTTACCTTAAGCTAAACGAATACAGAAGCCTAACCCCAAAAATTTAAGAACTACTTCCAAGTTAAACAAGAACCTGTGGATGTTATCTGTACTATGCAAGTAAGCAAGCCCACTGAGAATATGGCGAGTGAAATTGCGAACCACAGATTCTGTCATGGCTCCACAATGCTCATTGACATACTTGTTGATTGAACCAGGATATACATACTCTAGGAATATGAAAAATTGATTCTCAGTCTGCATATATGTAGAAAATTTGTTGAACATAAATTTCAGACCATGCACAATTGTAGCATAATTATGTATAGATGATAACTTACCAGTTCACTTCCATAGTACTGAACAATATTTGGATGCTTCAATTTACTAAGAACTTTAATTTCCTGCCAAAGAGGAATCCATGAGTGGTTTTGTGCAAGCAGAAATTAATTATCATATTAAAGCATATCTTTATTTTGTTTAAGAAAATCGTAAACGAATGAATGAAAGGACAAGCATAAACAAAATTAATATTTAAAACTTATTATATCCACCATTTTAGTTAAAAACATTCACTAAACATGAAATTAAAAAAAATACTTAAGGTATCTGAATAAAGATCCACAAACTATTCCCAAAAATAAGAAATTAGGAAATTAAAAATATCAGATAAAAATGTTGTGCAGCGAAGAGGTCTCACCACTACATTTACAAAGACTAAAAAATTATAATAACACTGTAGCAGCATGATTTCTAGATTCTTATGCAACAACTTTTAATCGTCATCTTACATTGGTTTACATCTACAAATTTTAGGCAGCAGTTACACAAAAAATTACTATCAACTCATTAAGCCAAATCAACGGAATTACAACTTTAAATTCATTAGCTTTATAATAGCACTAATTAACACTCAATTTTAAATACTAGTCAAGATTCCCTAAAATCAATACTATCAGTAAACAATAAAATGTGATGCATTTGAAAATATGGATATGGCATGAGAAACTAACCTGTTCCAGCTGTTTCAAACACTCTGCAGATTTAGGGTCATCAGGGATTATATTTACTTCTTTCATTGCACACAAGGCTCCAGTATGTCTACTCATGGTCACAATCAAATATGGAAGAAAATGGAAAGATTAGTAGGAGAAGTTAATAACACAGCCATCAAGCCTTCTTACTCACCTATTTGTAGCCATGTATACATTCCCAAATGTACCACTACCAATGAGTTTTTGCTTCTGCCACTGAGTTGTCATTGAAGTCCCCTCATTTTTTGATGCATGTTGATGAGAAAAGCTTGGCTGTGGCAAAGCAGCGGGTCCAGGAGGGAGAGGCAAAGGGTGGACAGTCACATTATTGTCATGCCATGCACTAGAACTCTCTGAATACATCTTAGGATGAAGGGGAGATTGTGGTGCACTTGGATTTTTTGACTTCGGAATAGAGCTTCTAATTACTGGACTATATAATGGCGATATATCAACACTGCCATGAAATCTCTCAGGTGATGCTTGGAGAGATATGCCTGCCATCATATCCATGGAATGGACCTCAGGAGCAGACCAAACCTGAAGCCCTTGTGAAGCATTGAATGTATAAGGGAAAACATCAACATTACTCAATCTACGAGGACTAAGCACGGGACTTGAGAAACCGCTTGGTGGAGCACTTTTAGTAGGTATATCTAACCTAAAGGTTATACTTTCAACAGAGTTTGGATCATGCATTGCTTTCCTGTGAGTACTAAAATTGTATCCCTTTGATGGCGGATCAACATGCTCTGGACTCCTCTGAATGTTACTGCAATCTGACCTGCTGCAATAGCATAAGAGAATCATAAGGTAAATGTCCTTTGCAGTAGGAAGCTCTTTCTAATTGAATTTTAAGTTGAACTTCATATACAGCAATGCTATATAGTGTTATGAAGACTAATGTTTAGCAACAAAAACAAATAGAAAATAGTTGCAACTCTTGGCTATCTATCAGTTATTGTTATAATAAAAGCTGTTGTGGAAGAAAACTAATACTAAATAAATCTATAGATGAATGAACAAAGCTCTAAACTAATACCTGCCACTGTAGGAAACATACTTGTTTAGTTTTTTGGGAAATAAAGGCAGACCGCCTATCTTACATTAGAAGATAACAAATTATAATAAACTGCAACTCTTACTAAAGCACAACAATATGACAAAACCCATATCTTTGACATCCTAAGTCATAATCATTTCAAGATTCCAATCCAAACCCATGACAAACCTGCTAACAAATGATATTTTCTGCGTTAATGTCTTAAGCACTTGACTTTGCATCATTGATCATGGAATTTTAATGCATCTCCATACAAAATTGTTCACACAAAGAACGAAGAACATAGCCGAGCAAGGGAAGAACATAATTAATGCCTACTAAGAAAGAGTTCAGCTTCCATTCCTCTATTTAGAAGACAATCTCTACAACTCAATTCTACCCTTTCTTATAAGCGAATTCCAGGATCACAAAAATGGAAGGAAAGGAAATTAATCAATGAAATATCAATCCAAACCCATGACAAACCTGCTAATAAATGATATTTCCTGCGTTAATGTCTTAAGCACTTGACTCTGCATCATTGAGCATGGAATTTTAATGCATACCCATACAAAATTGTTCACATAAAGAACGAAGAACATAGCCGAGCAAGGGAAGAACATAATTAATGCAAGGGAAAAGTTCAGCTTTCATTCATCTAGTTAGAAGACAAGCTCTCCAACTCAATTCTACTCTTTCTTATAGTTATAACAGCATTCCAGGATCACAAAAATGGAAGGAAAGGAAATTAAATGAAATATCAATTTCAGGTAAATTAAGTTTCACGATATACAATAGAGACTTAGTACCTCCCAGCTGCTGCAGAAACTCTCTCGACATTCGCCTCCGCAGCAACAGCAGCAGTACAGTCCATGCCACCACTTCCCTCCTCCATCTCCACTGCCAACACTGCAGCAGCTGCACCCTTTGGTGAAGGAAGGCGTGAATCTGCGTACGTGACGGCATAGGCCTCATTATTTTGGTGGTGTTCCGGGAGGGGCAGTGGATGCGGGTGTAACACGGGCGAGGACGATGAGCGGGTGGGCACGAAATCGGGACTACTCGGTGATCTCGACACCGGGGTGGAGCTCACGGTGGTGTTTCCCGCGTCGGCGAACGGACGGAGCTTTCGCTGCCGGGAATACCGAGGCTGCGCGTATTGCGGCGACTCACCGCGCTTGCTCCACAAAAAGGCTGATTCCTTACGGTTGCGCGCGCCGGCGGAGGAGGTCGGAGATTGTTTCGCAGGCGATGAGGAAGCGGGCGACGAAGAAGGGGAGGATTTCCACCAAGGCATCTCCAAGAGGCAAGCGGGGGAGGAACAACATGTTAGAGAAGGAAAGATAGTGGATCGGCGAGAAAGGGGGAGGTTATAGTAGACGCGTCTGAGGACGGAAACGAGGAAGAAGATAAAACCCTAACCCTTGCTCGCCGCCACCCATCTAACAAGTCGTCGACGACGACGACGACGACGTCGCGGTGGAGGGGAGGAGAGAAACGACCGACCCCGTTGTTGATGCTGTTGTCGGGGGTTTGTTGGGCTGTTGTGCAGATGAGGTGCTTGAGAAAGACAGGGGGTGAAAGAGCAAGCACGCGGCTTGGTGCTCCTGGTTCGTCTAGGCGACAAGTCAAATGCGAACCTTCCTATTTGTTTCTTTTATTTCCCATGCCCAGCACCTGCAATTTTTCATCTTCTCCCTTCCTGGTTGCTTCTAGCTGGTTTTCAACGTCGCCCAATGTTTTTGGCTCCATTTGGTTTGTTGGTGGCGGGTTGATCAGTCCGGTGGAAACGAAGTGTTCGAATCGGAGGGGGGAGGTGGCTGCTCCAAACGGAGTGTTCGAATCGGAGGGGGGAGATGACATTTCTCAAGGAGGGCGGTGGAAACGGAGCAAACATGGCCGGAGGTTCATTTGTTTACCCTCCTTCGGGCGGCGTTTGCCCAAAACAAAGCAGTGAAACGCCCAAACAAATAGAGCCTTTGTTTTTCCGACCATCCCGATTGGTGCCCGGACGTCCAAAATTTTTGGGAGAAAAAAAAAGTGTTGTTGTTAGTAAATTTATTTTCATTACTAGTAAATCAGAACAAAATAGATTCAGCTATTTTTTGTATTTTTTTCTCTTCCCAAAAAATTATCAACAAATCAATCATGTTTTTTATAATATTTGTATTTTTGAATTTTGAGGCGCAAATATTTCTCATTTGAAAAAGTGATCAACATAAAAGTTGTAGATCTACAACTTTCATGTTGACCATTTTTTGATTTGAAGTCGTTTAAGCCTCAATTTGAGCCTGAAATAAGACACGCACGAAAAGAGTCGTCCGTACAGATTTTTGACATGACTTTTTTCGGGGCACAAATTGGAGATCTAAACTGCTTCAAATTAAAAAGTGTTCAATATGAAAGTTGTAGTGTTCAACATGAAAGTTGTAAATTTACAACTTTCATATTGAACCCTTTTTAATTTGAAGCAATTTAGACACAAAATATGGGTCTCGAAAAAAGTCACGTCGATCCCGAGCGTCCGCACATATGTTGGGCGTTACTTTTCAGGGGTCAAATCGGGAGTCTAAATTATTTCAAATCAAAAAGTGTTCAACATGAAAGTTGTAGACCTCGTCAAGATATACAGCTTTTATGTTGAACACTTCTCATGAAAATATGTGTATAAGACGCAGATCAAAAAGACGTGTATATTACTATATACATTTAACTCGTAAATACAGTATACCCTTATATGAATTAAAAATCAAATATATTTTTAAAGCGAAAGATATTGGTACAGATGATGATATTTTGTTGAAAAAAAATTGGACATACTAAACAAAATTTTACGGCATTTTGACTCATTTTTAATGCTACTATAAGTATGAATACATTTGAAATCATTTGCAATGTCATTATATGTAATGAGTTATTTTGAAAGAATGAATATTTTAAACAAAATTTAAATTTTTTTTTAAAAAAAAATTATGTTAGTTTGCTAGTAACAAAATGGTTATCAAATAAACATTTTGAAAAATGAGTGTTTGTTAATAGTAATGGTTTGCTCGAAACAAAATTGGGTTTGCTAGTAACAGCACCCAAAAAAAAATTGTGCGTATAATTTTCACGTACCGACGGTTGATTTTCTGCAAAAATAACATGATTGATCAAAATACTGATTAACGGTCAGCATATGATCTCAAATAAATGGTCAGCATTTAATAATGCACTTATTTCTACGTGAGATTAACTCAGCTAAATTTTTTTTTCAAAATTTCGGCAAGTTCAAACTCCGTTTGGCGGAAAATTATTGTTGAAGCCAAAAATGGTCATAACGAGAGTTCGGACCTTGGGGTATAGCTAACACCTACTTCTCCCGAACCCTGCCCCTTGACTTGGAACGAAGTGTCTAGAACTGACCCAAAGCCTCAACTAAGAGGTCCTTCCTCTGACCCAAAAGTTCTCTGAGCACTTCCCCTCCAAAGCCAATTGCTGAGCTAGGAGTTCCTCAAAAAGCACCAGAAAGAAATTGGTGGAAGTATGAAAGTCTGCCTTCTAAGGAACTTTATGGGTCTATTTATAGGTTTTTAGTATCTGGTCTGAAAAAAACATAATTATGTTGCCCCTAAAATTACTAAAATGCCCTTGGACTGGTCTGTCAATAGCCAAACCCCGTTGTTCTGAAAAGTTAAATGCAGACCCAGGGGTATTCAGGTAATTTTAGGTCCGAGTCCAATTTGGTGGAAGCTCTTCCACTGAGCTCTGCGGGAACCCTGCTTATTCTGATCGCGAGCCTTCCCGCCTACCCAGGGCGGGAACCAAAAGACTGAATGAGTGTTGAGTGGAGAAACGTCACTCAACGTCGAGGGTTGATGGGCTTCCGCAGACCTGAGGCGCAAGCCCTTTCGCCTGCCTAAGGCAGGAGCCTTCCCGCCGACTTATCTGATCCAGTTTTAGCCCAAAGTTAGCTCAATCTGGGTCCTTAGGGCATCTTGGTCCCACCCATCGAATATGTGGTTGTACACAATTCTCGCTCTTTGCGAGCTAGCCTTATGCTCGGAAAGACACGTCCAACCCCTAATATTCGGTAGGTGATTGCTGACTTGGCAGGGAATCTTTCTGCGGACCCCACCCCGGTCTTATATATACACCGTCGAGTTTGCTCTCAGGCCATCCCTATCGTCATTTCCCTCTGCATGAGCTTCTGCAAGGCCTTGAGGATGTGCCCCAAGTGTGTCGAAAAACCGCTCTCGCAAGAACTTCAGGCTCGCCTTACCGAGGCCCAGGCATGGGCTCGCGCCAACTGCGACAAGGTTGCTCCTTGGCTGATGGACAAGAGGCCAGCCGACGAGAACTCCCGCCCAAAAAAGAAGAAGGCCAAGTTAGTCAGGGGAGACTGCTCAAAAGAGAACCAAGCCTCGCCTACCCCAACCCCTAACCGCGACGAGATCCCTTCTTCCTTGCCGGAGGTAATTTTCTCACCTCATCCTTTGGCGTGAACTACTAAAGAACGGGATTGCATACTGATGTATCGCTCTTCTTTGTAGGGGCGGTTATGAAAGACGTCGCCAACTTTCTACTGGTGGATACCGAGGCGACCCGCCTTCTCAATGAGGATCCATCGTCAGTCTCGGGGGCTGCACCGCCAGCCTCAGCGGCTGCCCCTCCCCGGCCAATCCCTCAAGCACTCATGGTATTTACCCCATTTGCTGGCTCGGGTTCTGCTTTAGATGGTCTATTTCTCCTTTTTGCTGACCTGGCCTCTCGCAGCGCCTATTCTTGGGGGCTCGAACCTCATTGGTCAGGGGCCCAGGACTCCCCCCCCCCAAAAAAAATCCTACCAACCTGGCATCCGGTCTCATCCTCCTCGCCGGAGGGGTTTTCATCGAGTCATCTACACCTGCACCTGGATCCCATCCCCCGGCGGGAGGGGGAACCTCAGTTTCGCCACTGGCCGAGACTGAGACCATGGAATGCAGGACGTTCCATCCGGGTCGGGGAAAGCCGCTCCACCTGCTCTTCTGAAATGGTTATGAGAGGCAGCCCGACCCTTATCGCCAGCCATCGGGGGAGGGTCCCTATTGCTCTTCAGGTATGCGAGAACCTTCTAGCTTTCCTTTCAATTCACTCCCAATCTGACTAAAAAACCGCCTTCCAAATCCGAAGGTGCAGGGGGTGGAAGCTAAAGAAGATGAAGATGAAGAAGAAGAAAACGGGGAAGACTCGCCCCTCCCCTCCTCTAGCAAGATGGAGGACTTTCTTGAGGCCTCTAGGAGTGACAAGATGCGAATGCAGAGGATTGAGGCGATCATGTCAAAGCTCATGCGGCGGCAGCGAGCCAACTCTACGACGGTGAAGAGAATCCTCAGGATGATGGAGCGGCGGCTGACGATTGTCGAGCGGGACTGCGCCTACCTCATTGGCGAGACGGAGCCCCAGCACATGCTTTCAGCTGAGACCTCCCCAGTGTAAGACCCGAATGAATATAAAATACAATTATTTTGAAATATTCCTCGATGTTGAAATATAATTTCAGTGTTGATTTGACATCGCACTTTAAATTTGATGTTAGGATAATTTTATGTTTAATTACGACAACTGCTTCGGTTTCGTTTAATTATGAATGGCTTGAGTTGGCCAGATTTTATATGAGTTTAATGGATTGGGCTTGCTTTGATTTGGGGTTTATGTATGGTATTTGAGGGTGGACCGGCTGGGTATAGGTGTGGTTTTGGTTGTGCACTATTTGAAACCGGTTGTACCAGTGATGACTGGTTGTCTGGATTAAGCGGTGGCCTTATCCCGTGATATAACATTATGCTGTTTTCCGTCTTCTTTATTCTCGACGGAACGAACCCGACGGAGCCGCTCCTGCGCCGATCACTCTAGCCGCCTCCAATCTCCTCTGTTTCACATGATTTCCTCTTCTTTAGGAAGGTAATCTCCTTCCCTCCACTCCTTTTGTGTTGATCACGAAGTTTGTGTACGGATTTATGATGGCTGAAAACCCTAGGGTTTGGGATTTTGGTTTTGATTCAGTACTTTCTAACTCAAAAATTTCTTTATAACTTTCCAAACCCTAAACCTTGAAATTGAGCTAAATTTGAGAGATGAGGTTAGGGTTTCATTATGGGTTTTGTCTTGACCCCTTGCAAACCTTTGTTGCCGGCTGTATTGTTGAGGGTTACCTGGGGGCTGTTTTGTGCTTTTGGGCTGCTGGGTATTAGCTGTCCGACTGTTTTTGTGGAGATTAACACCTTGCTTTGAGCTGCTATTCACAACCCTTAGTATTGCCTTCGTGACAACCCTTGCGGCTGTACATTGGAGCAACTTGGATAGACATTGTGATTAATTGAATCATTTTATTGGTTGAATGGTGTGTCCTCTTTTTGATCAACCACACTAATCCTTCCCTAGACAACTCCTAGAGGTCGTAGTTGTGACCGTCGTAGGAGTCCGCTCGTAACTATTTATGGCACAACCCTAAAGTAAATGATATTTTGATACTGCAGAGGATGACATCCGGCGATAGACGTGACGTGAACCCTACGAAGGACAAGGGCAAAGAAAAAGTTGTGGTGAGCCCTTACTGCTTTTTCCTCTTTTGTGAAATATATAAATCGCCGAAAACGCTAACGTGACTTAGCAAGCGATAGAATTCTGAGGGGAACCAAATACAAATAAATCATATTTTGAATTAAATTGAACGAATCGAAATGAATGAAATTGAAATGAAGAACGCGTCGATGCATCGAAATGCTAAGGGTCGGCCTAGTAGGGGGGATGGTTCAGACTTGTTCGGTACATTGGAATATATGTACCTGATTTGAAGAAGCCTTACCCTACTCAATGATATACATCAAGGTGTATTTGATGTGCTTTGAGTTTCTTTGTGCAGGTTAAGTAACTGCAGGTTTGCAGGAAAAGTTTCTAAGTCCATGTGTCGACACCTAGAAGAAAAGTGTCGACACTTAAGGAGGCTTGTGTCGACACCTAGAGAAGCTGTGTCGACACTTGGACTAATTGTGTCGACACTAGGAATGCAGAGTCGACACCAGAAGAAAAGTGTCGACACATACAGGTTGTGTCGACACACAATGAAGAATTATCAACAATATCTGTGTCGACACTTAGAAGCAGTGTCGACACCCAGAGAACCTTTGTCGACAGCAGATGTGTCGACACTAGGAGGCTGTGTCGACACTCAGCAAACTTCAACAAAGTTCAAGTACAAGAGTCGACACAAAGGAGATGTGTCGACACTCAGCAAAGTCTCAACACATGAAGAATGTGTCGACACAAAGGAGATGTGTCGACACTCAGCAAAAGTTTCAACACAGAATGCATGTGTCGACACAAAGAAGATGTGTCGACACTTAGCTAGTTTCAACACAAGAAGATGTGTCGACACAAAGGAGTTATGTCTACACTTAGCAGAAATCAACTAAGTATTGAAGAAGAAGGACTTGTGTCGACACACAGGATCAGTGTCGACACATTCTGAAGAAGCAGTGTCGAGAAGCAGTTACAACAACACAAGGAGTTATGTCGACACCATAGAGGTTAGTGTCGACACTTAGTCTACTTGTGTCGACACTTGGTCTATTTGTGTCGACACATAAAGACTATCTGTCTCGACACTTTCAGACAGTGACAGAGATTTCAAGAAGTGACTGGATGACTTGACAGCTGCCATTTCAACCGGTCAATTGCTACTGTCAGAGCTGTCAGAAGATTGTTAGAAACCGGATCAGCCGGTCACCATGAAGAAAGCTTATATAAAGGCTTATTCCTTCAACAGAAGGAGATGGAGAAAGCAATCAATGAAGTGAAAAATAACTCAACAAGAAGAAGACCTTCAAGAGAAGATCTAAGAAGTTGGAGAGAGAGAGCTCCTTCTAAGAAGACCAGCTGTTGAACCAGGCTGATAAGGAAGATTCAGATTGAAATCAGAATCTCAAGTCAGCAGTTGATTGAAGATCATCTGCATAGAGATACAACCCTACTGTGTTCTAATTCAAGAAGCTTTGAAGAAAGCCAAGGGAGGTTGATCTCAGCCAAGTTCTTCCAAGAACTCATCAAGAAGCCAGTCAACTCTTCTCTCTTTATCAAGAGTTGTGGTAATATACATTGTATTTTCTAATTTCTGTAGGATCTTGTATAGATCTGAGTTGTAAGCCTAAATCTATAAAAGCTGAGGTAGAGCCTGTGAGCCTGAGTGTAGGAGAATCATTTCTCTGAGTGTAGGCCTTGTTGAAGGCTGAGGTAGGGCTATTGTGCCTGAGTGTAGGTCTTGTTGAAGACTGAGTGGTAGGGCTTGGTGCCTGAGTTGTAGGAGTGGGATCACTCTGAGTTGTAGGAACCTATTTGGGGTTCTGAGTTGTACGATCTGAGGATCTGAGGAGAAGTGGATAAGTTAGGCCGAATCTAGTACACTACTAGATAGGCGAAGGGGGAAAGTGGATGTACCCAGACCTTGGGAAACCACTATAAAATCTGTGTGTTCTCTCTGTGTGATTAATTCTGTGATTGCTGTGTTAGCTGTGCTGAATTGCTGTAAAGAATTGCATAAACAGGTCTAATAATTCAGTGTTTCTGCCATAAAAGTTAAAAAGCTTAAGTGCATCTATTCACCCGCCCTCTAGGTGTTTAAGCACTGTTTCTTTCAAGTGGTATCAAAGCGAGGTTACTCAAAAAGGGACATAACAGTCTGAGTAAAAGATCCTGTAGGCAGAATCAGAATAATCAAGAATCAAGAAAATAGGTTCAACTGAGAATCACAAAGAGCTAGGATCCATGGAATTGTCAATCTGCAGAAAAGAGATTTTTGGCATATAGAAAGAGAGGGTTAGACTTTTTATGGAAGCCTCTGACCCAAGAATTTACATTACAGTCAAAGAAGGGCCATATGTGCCAATGAAAGTATCTGTTTTAGATGCAAATCAGAGAACTCCCAAAGACTATTCAGAAATGACAAAAGATGAGATTATTCTGGCCACTATGGACAAGAGGGCCCAGAATATTATTGTAAGTGCAATTGATGATGCCACATTTCAGAACCTAATACATTGTAAAACATTAAAAGAAATGTGGGACACACTGATAGTTTACATGGAGGGATTTGAAGAAGTAAGACAAGACATGAAGTCCTTGTTAAATCAAGAGTATGAAAGCTTCAGATAAGGAAGGTCTGATAGCATAACTGAATGCTACAAGAAATTCTATAGGATAGTCAATGAATTGATATCCTATGGAAGAGAGTTCAGCAATTATGAGTTGAATGATAAGTTCTTGAGATCCCTGACAAAGAACTGGGACACCAAGATTTGTGCCATAAGGGAAATGGCCAAATTAGCTGACATACCTCCTCCAACTTTGTTTGGAAAACTGTTATCTTATGAGATGCAGTTAATGGTAAGGAAGGAGGAAGAAAAGACTACTAGGGTGGAGCACAAAGAAAGAGCTGTTGTCTTCAAGATTGAAGTCACTAGGAAATATAAAAGCAAGTCTCCATCTCCACCTCAAAAAGTTGCTAAGGCTGAGACAGACACTTCAGATAGCAAGAAGTCAGAAAGCAGTGAAAGTGATGAAGACTTTGCTGCATTTACTAGGCATTTTCAGAAGTTTCTAAAAAAGAAGCAGTGAAGGTCCAAGCCATCCACTTCACAGCCAAAAGATGACTACTACCAGAAAAGGAAGTCATCAAGGAATGACAGAAGAAAGTCCAAGTCTAGTAAAACTACATCCTTAAAAGTAGTATGCTATTGTTGTAATAGACAATGACATGTAGTAGCTGATTGTCCAGAAAAGAGGAAAGATTCCACTGACAAGAAGAAGACTCAATTTAAGGGCAAAAAGGAAAGGTCCTTTGTTGCTAAGAAGGATAAAAGTCTGACTGATATGTCATCTTCAGAAATAGATTCAAAAGCTGAAGCCTATATTGGCTTGCTTGCTGAAGAAGAAGAAAATGAGTTCATGCAGCTAATGAACTCAATTTATGAGCATGAGGACATTCAGTGCAAGAGACTGATGGCCTTATCAGAAGGAGACAAGATCCAGGATCAGCCTGGACCAAGTAAGGTACAAATTTGTTTTTCTAGTTCAAGTTTGAGTGTTGGATCAGAATTAGATACATCAGCATCAAGTGATGTGAGTGGATCTGAATCTGAAGGAGACATTCATTAGTTGATTGATGAATATAGAGTATTGTTGCAGGCTTTGAAGAAAAGCAAACTCTTGGCCAAAACTCAGGCTAAGGAGATTGCTAGTCTCAAAGTGGCTGCAACAGATTTTGACAAGTTGCTTGATTAGAAACTAAATGAAATAGTCAGGTTGAAGAACATTACTGTTATTCAGATGTGTACTATTACATTCAAGAATGATCAAATTAGAAATCTAGAGGCTAGACTTCAGAAGGAGAGAGATATTGTAGCAAGTTTTTCTAAAACAAAATCTGTTCTACCTTTGATAGATGAGTTTGTATCTCATAAGGGTAAAACTGGATTTGGGTTTACAAAACCTGCCAGGACAGTTAGGTCCAAGTCTAAGGGCAAAGCCCCAGTACTCAACAAGAAGCCTGCTGTAGATAAAACAGTCAGGGTTGTACCTAAACAAAGGTACAACAGATTTGAGTGCTGGTGTTGTGGCAAGGTAGGCCACTTTGCTATAGATTGTTGGCACAATTCTAGTGTCAAGGAGATTAGCAAACTACCTGCTAGAAGAGCTACAGGTAGTCTTGTTAAAAGTCAAACTAACTTGTACCAAGGACCCAAGAATTATTTGGGTTCTAAGGTTAAGTAATCTGTTTTGCAGGTGAGTGCAAGTAACCATGCCCTTATATGGTACTTGGACAGTGGATGTTCCAGGCACATGACTGGAACTAGGGGATTGCTGAAGGACTATACACCAATCAAAGATGGTCCTAAAGTTACCTTTGGTGGTTCAGAAAAAGGAATCATCAAAGGCTTTGGTAACATTTCTAGCAACCTAATTACAATTACTCAAATGGCTTATGTAAAGGGTTTGAAACATAATCTCATTAGCATAAGTCAGTTGAGTGATTTAGGATATGACATCTCATTTGTCAAAGATGGTTGTTATATCAGTAGGTCAAGTGATTAAAAGATCATTCTGACAGGATATAGGAAGAGAAATGTCTATTGTCTAGACATTATGTGTGAGAACATTGTTTCTCCTATTTGTCTTGTAACTGATGATAAAGTCTCACATTGTGTTAAATGGCACAAGAGGCTGGCTCATCTTAACTATAAGACAATTGGCCAACTCTTTAGCAAAGAGTTAGTGAGGAATGATCCTCAGGTTAAGTGTATAAAGGTTGGGATATGCTCAGCTTGTCAAAAGGGCAAGCAGACCAAATCCACCTTTCATAGCCTTGAGAACAAAGATGCTGTGAGGTATTTATACCTCTTGCATATGGATCTTTTTGGTCCTATGCCAGTTCACAGCATAGGTAGCAAGGTCTATACATTTGTGGTAGTTGATGACTACTCAAGGTATTCCTGGGTATTCTTCCTAAGGCAAAAATCTGAAACACCAAGTATCTTGTATAGTTTTGTTAAACAAATTCAGAATGAATTGAACAGTACAGTGGTCAAAATCAGAAGTGACCATGGTACTGAATTTCAGTCTAAAAGTATGATAAAACTGTGTGAAGAGTTTGGTATTTTTTAGGAATTTTCCTCACCAAGAACACCTCAGCAAAATGGTATTGCTGAAAGGAAAAATAGAACCTTGATAGAGGCTGGTAGAACCCTGTTGAGTGACACATCTCTCCCAGAATATTTCTGGGCTGAGGCAGTAAACACTGCTTGTCATGTGATCAATAGGGCTACTATCACCAAGAGCCACAAGAAGACCCCCTATGAGATTGTGAAGGGCAGAAAACCAAATCTATCCTATTTCAGGATCTTTGATTGCAAGTGCTATATCCTTAACAATGGTAAGTCTTATCTAACCAAGTTTGCTACCAAATCCCAAGAGGGGATCTTTGTTGGGTACAACAACAGTAAGGCTTATAGGATCTATAACTTGATTACTCAAGTTGTAGAAGAGTCAGTTCATGTAGTTTTTGATGAAGCTAGACTCATTAACAATGAATTGCCTAGAAGTGTTTGTATCTCTACAAGTGTAACTGAGAAGATGGACAAGCTTACCTTAATAGAAGGTCCTTCTACAAGTCAGCAAGTAGAAGAAGGTGGCTGCTGTCCAGGGGGAGTACAAGATACTCCTGTTGCTGAAGAAGACCAAGAGGAGCAGCTGAATGAAGAAGCTGAAGGTGTACAACCAGAAGACAGGCTGCCTCCAGCAAATAAGCATTTAAAAGATCATCCAGCCAATCAAATTATTGAAGATCTCAATCAAGGGGTACAAACAAGGAGCAGGAATCTAAGTTCAGTTCTCTACTCCAGCTTTCTATACCAAGTAGAGCCAAAGAAATTTGAAGAATCAATCATAGACCCTCATTGGATTGAGGCAATGCAAGAGGAGCTGAACTAGTTCAAAAGATGCAAAGTCTGGGAGCTAGTTCCTAAACCAAAAGACCACAACATTATTGGAACTAAGTGGATCTTTAGGAATAAGTTGGATGAGAATGGAGTTATTATAAAGAATAAAGCTAGACTAGTTGCTAAAGGATATAGACAGGAAGAAGGTATTGATTTTGATCAAACATTTGCTCCAGTAGCAAGACTGGAAGCAATAAGGATGTTCCTTGCCTATGCAACATTCCAAGGATTTAAGGTCTATCAAATGGATGTTAAGTCAGCTTTTCTAAATGGAAACTTGAAGGAAGAAGTCTATGTAGAGCAGCCATCAGGTTTTGTAGATTCTCTTAAAACTGATTATGTATATAGACTTAGGAATGCTTTGTATGGGTTAAAACAAGCCCCTAGGGCTTGGTATGAAACCCTGTCTAGTTTCCTCATTGAGAATAAATTCACAAGGGGGAAAATAGACAAGACTCTATTCCTTAGGGAATCCAGAGGCAAGATTATCTTAGTCCAAATATATATAGATGACATAATATTTGGGTCTACAGAAAGTAGTCTTTGTAGAAAGTTTGCAAAACTAATGCAAGGATAATTTGAAATGAGTAGTATGGGGGAACTTAAGTTCTTCTTGGGTCTCCAAGTTAGACAGACTGAGGATGAGTTATCCATATGCCAGTCTAAGTTCACCCTAGAATTGATAAAAAAGTATGGTATGAAATCATCCACTACCATGAAAACTCCTATGGGGTCAAGCATGTCTCTAAGCAAAGATGATACAGGGAAACCTGTAGATGAAACTTTGTATAGAGGGATAGTTGACTCTCTATTGTATTTGACTGCTAGTAGACCAGATATCATGTATGCTACATGTGTCTATGCTAGGTACCAAGCTTGCCCTAAAGAATCTCACTTGACAGCAGTCAAAAGAATTTTGAGATATCTTAAGGGCACTCCTTCTCTAGGACTTTGGTACCCTAGGAATAGAGATTTTAAACTGATAGGTTATTCAGATGTAGATTTTGCAGGCTGCAAGGAAGATAGAAAGAGTACCACAGGTACCTGTCAATTTCTAGGTGGAAGACTGGTGTCTTGGAGTAGCAAGAAGCAGACCAGTGTGGCTATATCCACAGCTGAGTCAGAGTATGTTGCTGCAGGAAGTTGCTGTGCTCAACTTCTATGGATTCAACACCAGCTAGAAGATTATGGTATTCAAGTAAGTAGAACACCTTTATTTTGTGATTCTACTAGTGCCATTTCTATTGCAAATAATCCTGTCTCTCATAGTAGGACCAAACACATAGAAATAAAATACCATTTTCTAAGAGAACATGTAGAAAAAGGAGACATTTCCTTAGAATATATAAATACAGATAATCAGTTAGCTGATATGTATACTAAGCCCTTAGATGAAACCAAATTCAATAAATTTAAAATTGAATTAGAGATGATAAACTTAGAATAGTTTACAAAAATTGGCTAAGTAAAATGGTGTCGACACACAGAGTTGTCTGTGTCGACACATAGAAGTGGTGTCGACATTTCAGAGAAATGATGTCGACACATCTAGGATGTCTGTGTCGACACTTCAGAGAATTTGTGTCGACACATGCAGTGAAGGTGTCGACACATCCAGGGTGGTGTCGACACTTAGGATTTACACAGAATTAGTCTAGTAGAGTCTCGACTAAGTGTCGAGCTGAGTGGTGTCGACACATATATAAGTGTCAACACATATATTCTGTCGACTATACTTGTGTCGACACATAATTGTCGAGACATTATAAGTAAGTGTCGACACTTTTCAACAGTGTCGACACAATTTAAGTATTTTGGCGCGCCTTTTCACCTTCGATTCTAGAAAGGTATAAATAGGTTTTCGCCATTGTTTGTCGACACGCTCACCAAAGTTTCGAGACCAAACTTGTGTGTCGACATCTCTCTTCTCTAAATTCAAAATTTCTTCAAACCCTAATGGCGCCCAAGCTAGAAGAGAACATTAATGAAGGATATGAACTCGTGCGACACGCTTTTGATGACGCGGAACCCGAAATCAAAGGTGTGGTAACCCTAATTGCCGAGACTGGATTAGAATACCTTGTATCAGAACCAATCAAGGTCTGGAAGAAGGAGGTCCTTGAATTTTTGAGTGCAGCTTCACTTGACGACTCTAGACACAAGATTAAGTCCAGAGTTCATGGAACCAAAGTTAAGATCACACAGAAAGGTCTAAGGAAGGTACTTCAACTACCAAGAACAAAAGATGAAGAAGATGTATCTGCTTCTAAGACTAGAGAGGCATTGAGATGGTGTGGACTGGATTCAAACCTGAAAATTGGATCAGTTTTCAATAGAAAAGGAATGAATATACAAGGGAAATTCTTGTCTGAAATAGTTGGCAAGGTCATCCTGAGCAAACTTGGAGGACATGACAAAATTTCAGCTCATATGTTCAGTTTGATGACAAGGATTATCTTCAAACTTAAGACTGACTGGTCAGTAGTTCTGTTTGATAAGATAAAAGAGAGCCTGAAGAAGCCCAATCTGGGTAGAATTCTGAGTCTATACCTAGCTGGTAGTATACCTGAAGTGATGAACCAGGCTGCAGGTTCCAAGATAAACCACATGAGGAAAATGGATTTGAGAATTTTCTCTAGGTGGGATAGAGTATTGACAAAAGAAATGCCAACTCCAGTAAAGGACACACCTCAGAAGAAGAAGAAGAAGAAGAAGACAGCCACTGTGGCTCAAGAATCCTCCAGCAGCTCTGAAGAGCAAGTGGTTTTTACTCCTGATGATGAAGAGACTGGAAATGCTGGACAGTCTCCAGCAAGACAAGAAGATGCACAGAGGCAGGGGGAGCTACCCTCAGCTAGTCCAATTCACCTGGATCCACTCCAGGGGGAGCCTCTACATGTGGAAGAGCCAACTCCACTAGAGAGTGAAATGACTACCCAAACCATTCTAGAGGTAATCACTAAAATTAATCAAATAGATTTCACTATTGAGGATGAAGTTTTGACTGATTCATTACCTCATGTTCATCAGCAAATACAGATACAACCTCAACCACAAGATGTTGTCATGGAGGACACATCTGTTGCTGATAAAGTGGTTGATGAGATCAGAGATTCTCCAGCCCTTCCTCAACAGGAATTTACATTAGAAGAGCTGTTCCCTGATCTTCTACAAACTGATTTTGAGAGAGAGAAAGCTGCTGCTGAGGGGGAGAAGGTCAATGTTGAGGGGGAGCATATGAAGAATGTAGAGGAAATTGCTACACAAGAGACTGAGAAGCCAAAAGATGCTGAGGAACCACAAAGGACTGAGAAGGAGTTACCTCCTAGTCCTAAGGATATAGTGGACATAGTTAGCACATCTGCTTCAGAGGATGAAGAGGTTGTTAGAGACAAGAAAAGGAAGTTCCAGGTCTTCAAGACAAGAAGCCAGAACTATAAGAAAGCGCTACAGACAATTGCTCCACAGCCTGCCACCACTACTGATTATAGTTCTCTGATGGTAGCATTGCAAATCAAGCTAGATGAGCAAAGACAAGCTCTAAAAAAATATGTGGATGAAGGGCATAAATCCCTGCAATTTGATCTTGCACAAGACATCAAATCTATCAGATTTGAAGTGAATCTTAACAAGAAAGAAATGACTGATTGTTTCCATAAGGGAGGAAATGCAGTAGTCTATCTGGCCACTCATTAAGAGAACATCAAGAAAAAAGTTGATGAAATTGCACTAAAACAAGGCTATGTCCTAGAGAATCAGCTGAGAATGAATGATAATTTGACAGCTTCTCATAATGCCATAGTCACTGAAATGAAGAATATAGCTACTGCCCAGACTGCACACAGTGTTGCTGCCAAAGCTGAGTTTGATAAGCAACTCCAAGAAAGCCTACTTGCAGTTCATACTACTATTGCAGATTCTCAAAAGGTTATTACTAACAAGCTCCAAAAGTTGAAACCTTTTTATAAAGATGGAGTTAACTATCTGAATGCCCAGATCAGGTTTCAGAAAGATGATCTGAGGGATCATATAGAGAGAGAAGTCATAAAGGGGGAGAGGGTATTAGTCAAGGCAGGCTCTGATCATGCCAAATGGATTTCGAATTCCATCAGAGCCACTCTTGGATATCCACCCTTATGTGATGATGACAATGTGGCAGAGTCTGGAATCAATCCTGCATACTTTGGAGGAGAGCAAGCTGAAGTGGCTCAAGTGATATATCCTCCAGCAGATTTTGACATGATACATAAGAAGGTACAGTCTATGTATAGTCCTCCTTAGGGTAATCAAAATGTTATTGTTGAGAAGGTAGTCCAGCCTGTGCCAGAGGCACTACTAAAAGAGCAAGAGGCTTTGTTAAAAGAACAAGAGGCTCAATTATCTAAGAAAAGATTCAGAGAGCAAGCTGAATTAAGGCCTGATTTTGAACAATGGAGCCCCACATCCAGGAATATCATCTTAACTGCTTGGAAGGCTGCTAAGGACAATGTCCTGGATAGAGGTAAGTGGTATTCTGATTTGAAGTGGAGAAAATATGAGAATAGGCAAGAGGCCATTGTACAATATAGAAGAAAGGCTAAACTGGGAAAGCTACCTCCTAATGCACAGGAGCCTAGCAAGTATTTCCCTAAGCCTTATCACTATTTTGAAAGACAGAAGATAAAGGCTGAAGAGATGAAAGAGAAAGATCTCAAAGGGAAGAAGTCTGCTGCTATTGATGACACTGAAGCTCCAGTTCAAGCAAAGATTCAATCTGGAAAGGGGATTGTAATCAAGAAACCAGAGCAACCATAGGATAGCATTTTCTTAAGTTTACAAATTGTAATCATTTGTATTAAAATTCTATGTAAACTTTTGACTAATGAAAATGTTGGAATTTGTAAGAACATTGTGTCATGGTTCAAATCCATTACATTAATTGTTCCGAGATAATTGTATATACATGTTCTGTTCATGCATGTTTAAGTATTTTCCTTGTCATATATTACTGTTTTACATCATACTGAAAATTTGTTATGTATGGTGTATATCATTGACTAAGGGTTATGACTTCTCCAAATAAGGGAAGATTGTTGGGTACATTGGAATATATGTACCTGATTTGAAGAAGCCTCACCCTACTCAATGATATACATCAATGCGTATTTGATGTGCTTTGAGTTTCTTTGTGCAGGTTAAGTAACTGCAGGTTTGCAGGAAAAGTTTCTAAGTCCATGTGTCGACACCTAGAAGAAAAGTGTCGACACTTAAGGAGGCTTGTGTCGACACCTAGAGAAGCTGTGTCGACACTTGGAGTAATTGTGTCGACACCAGGAATGCAGAGTCGACACTAGAAGAAAAGTGTCGACACATACAGGTTGTGTCGACACACAATGAAGAATTGTCAACAATATCTGTGTCGACACTTAGAAGTAGTGTCGACACCCAGAGAACCTTTATCGACAGTAGATGTGTCGACATTAAGAGGCTGTGTCGACACTCAGCAAACTTCAACAAAGTTCAAGTACAAGAGTCGACACAAAGGAGATGTGTCGACACTCAGCAAAGTCTCAACACATGAAGAATGTGTCGACACAAAGGAGATGTGTCGACACTCATCAAAAGTTTCAACACAGAAGGCATGTGTCGACACAAAGAAGATGTGTCGACACTTAGCTAGTTTCAACATAAGAAGATGTGTCGACACAAAGGAGTTGTGTCGACACTTAGCAGAAATCAACTAAGTATTGAAGAAGAAGGACTTGTGTTGACACACATGATCAGTGTCGACACATTCTGAATAAGCAGTGTCGAGAAGCAGTTACAACAACACAAGGAGTTGTGTCGACACCATAGAGGCTAGTGTCGACACTTAGTCTACTTGTGTCGACACTTGGTCTATTTGTGTCGACACATAAAGACTATCTGTCTCGACACTTTCAGACAGTGACAGAGATTTCAAGAAGTGACTGGATGACTTGACAGCTGCCATTTCAACCGGTCAACTGCCACTGTCAGAGATATCAGAAGATTGTCAGAAACCGGATCAGCCGGTCACCATGAAGAAAGCTTATATAAAAGCTTATTCCTTCAACAGAAGGAGATGGAGAAAGCAATCAATGAAGTGAAAAACAACTCAACAAGAAGAAGACGTTCAAGAGAAGATCTAAGAAGTTGGAGAGAGAGAGAGCTCCTTCTAAGAAGACCAGCTGTTGAACCAGGCTGATAAGGAAGATTCAGATTGAAATCAGAATCTCAAGTCAGCAGTTGATTGAAGATCTCTGCATAGAGATACAACCCTACTGTGTTCTAATTCAAGAAGTTTTGAAGAAAGCCAAGGGAGGTTGATCTCAGCCAAGTTCTTCCAAGAACTCATCAAGAAGCCAGTCAACTCTTCTCTCTTTATCAAGAGTTGTGGTTATATACATTGTATTTTCTAATTTCTGTGGGATCTTGTATAGATCTGAGTTGTAAGCCTAAATCTATAAAGGCTGAGGTAGGGCCTGTGAGCCTGAGTGTAGGAGAATCATTTCTCTGAGTGTAGGCCTTGTTGAAGGCTGAGGTAGGGTTGTTGTGCCTGAGTGTAGGTCTTGTTGAAGACTGAGTGGTAGGGCTTGGTGCCTGAGTTGTAGGAGTGGGATCACTCTGAGTTGTAAGAACCTATTTGGGGTTCTGAGTTGTACGATCTGAGGATCTGAGGAGAAGTGGAGAAGTTAGGCCAAATCTAGTACACTACTAGATAGGCGAAGGGGGAAAGTGGATGTACCCAGACCTTGGGGAACCACTATAAAATCTGTGTGTTCTCTATGTATGATTAATTCTGCGATTGCTGTGTTATCTGTGCTGAATTGCTGTACAGAATTGCATAAACAGGTCTAATAATTCAGTGTTTCTGCCATAAAAGTTAAAAAGCTTAAGTGCACCTATTCGCCCCCCCTCTAAGTGTTTAGGCACTGTTTCTTTCAAGACTCCTACACCTCGTGAGGGGGTAGAACTCTCACACCTCGTGGGGGGGGGGGGGGGGGGGGGGGTTGAACTCCTACATATTATGATATGAATCCGATTAGGAGACGTTGAAGCCTGTTGCGCGTTGAAGCGCCCTAAAGTGGATATTGATATTAAGGGTCGATGGACCCGGATAATTGAGATATTCGAATGACCCTAAGTATTTCGAGAAACGAAAGATGAATAAAAAGAAAATTGATAAAAGCAAGACAAATGAAATATGAATTGATATCAGATATAGAATTGTTGATTTTACCTGTTTCTAGCATAGAAACATGTTCATATAGATTTCATTGCTGCTGACTCTCTTGTCTTCTTGCAGGGCGAAGCTACTGGTAAGTGTAAGAAATTCACTTAGGTTTCAAAACTAATTGGTTCCTCATTTTTTTAGGAACCGAGCCCCAGCGTACTAGACCCCGCTAGACGGGCTCAGGAAGAGGCAGAACGAAGACCAGGTGAAGACGTGGGTTGTCCACGGGTTAGCATGAGTTTATTCCTTGTACTGATGTTAGATATTTATAATGTAGTAAATGTAGACACTTTGTCCCTGACAGTGTATATATATTCTGCATATTAGTGAAATGTGATGTTATGTTTTTCGCTAGTACACTTCTTTGATTATCTTGTTGCGTATAGTTTTGTGAGAAACCCCCTCATACAGAATGCAATTAAATTGTGGCGGATTTTGGCCTGTTACAATTAAATGTTATCAGAGGGAGGTTTCTCGCAGTGCATGTAACACGGAGCGTACCAGGATGAAACATAAACCATAATGATGATATTGGAATATCAGAATATACTGAATTATCTTATGTTTGTTCCTCAAGAACCTTTTCAAGTGTATTCGAGCCGCAGAATGCGAGAGGCTCTGAATGAACCTGAGGATTCAAGGGATTCCAGATCAGAAGAAAGTGTGAATGGCCGACAGTCTTCCGTAGTGCATATCGCTGATATTGCACAAGCCATCGCTGAAGAATTTAGGTTGGTTCGGGACAGCCCTCCAGTTGTGCCTTCTCCTAACGTACCCCCAGTTATGTCAGCTATGCCTCCTCCAGCATTGGTGGAATCACAGCAATCTCGCTTACTTGATATTGATATGAAGTAGTTTCTGGAATTGAAATCGCCGATTTTTCGTGGTGGTTTGTCTCAGATCGAGATGGAAGACTGGATTCTTCGGATTGAAACAATATTTGATACGATGTGGTGCCCCGTGGAGAGGAAGGTGGAGTCGGTTATTTTTATTCTGGAAGGAGAGGCTAAGAGGTGGTGGGTGAACCTGATGAAAGAGAAATTTCAGACTCGCGGTTTGGCGAACGTGACATGGGAAGAGTTTGTTCGCGAATTTACAAAATGGTTCGTGTCATGGACAGAAAATAGGCAGCTATAGGAGAAGTTTTGCGATTGGTGAAAGAAAACTGCTCTATCCTTCAGTATGAAGTCGAATTTTCCAGCTTGACATACTATGCAGAGTCTGCAGTGGCGATCGAGGAAGCTTGTTGTTTACGATTCCAGGAAGGGTTGCAGGATGATATCCGCGCTTCAGTGGTTCCGTTTGATATTACTAAGTATGCACTGCTGGTGGAAAAATCTTGATTAGTAGAGTTAGACAATGAGAAGAGACAGAGGAAGACAAAGATGAGGAAGAGGGTCCAAGAGGGTGCTAGCCAAGAGAAATCGGGCAGAACAGGTGAAGCCCGATGGAAAAAGAAGAATCAGGAACAAACAGTATCAACTGGTAGCACTCAAGTGTCCCAATCAACGTCGACCAAGTGTGCCAAATGTGGCAAGATGCATAGAGGGGAATGCTTGACCGGCGTCTACTTTTATTATCGCCAGCTGGGCCATCGTCGAAAGGATTGTCCAAAGCTGCAAAGGGATGAAAGTTCGAGGGGAGCTCCAGCATTGTCGCCTCAGAAAATCTATCATATTGGGACTTTTAGGGAAGGGGAGTCGATAACATCGACACCCCGCTGAAGGGGCCAGAGATGAGAGACTGATTCAGGCCCAAGCTTTTAATCTCGGTCAGCAAGAGGCGAAGGCCGATGATACTGTTGTCATAGGTATGATGCTTGTTCATGATCAAGTACTGAAAGTTTTATTTAATATTGGTGTCAGTCAATCTTTTATTTCAACATCTTTTCTTGAATTACTTCATATACGACCATATCAAGTTACTCAACTGTTGGGTATTGTATCCACGATTACCTAGATTTGAGGAAGCCACCTGTCAAGCTAAGATGAATTCACAATGTATTTGACGAAACATCTTAAGTTGTACTTGCAGTTCCTCCACACTAAGTGCACACCAATGTCAGGGTGCAGTAGGTCAATATACACGGGTCTGCACGACGTAATCCCTCGTTGAGCAGATCAGTGTGTTGGCCTATGTGTACTCTCTCTATTGGAGTGCACTTACTTTCAAGTACAGGGCCGTTCATATGCAAGAAGAGACAAGGAGCATGGAGGATCAAGGAGCAGCTCCTAGGTGGAAGACGAAAATTCGTCCAAGGCAAATTCGACGAGAATCACCAAGTGATTCTCGCCGAATCGACGAGAATCATCAGTGATTCTCGCCGACTCCTTCTGGCCATCTCAAAATGGTGCCAAGTAAGATTCGGCGAGAATCACTTGTAATTCCCGCCGAACCAGTGGCCAAGCAGCCCATGAACACAAAGTAAAATTCGTTGAGAATCAATAAGTGATTCGACGAGAATCACAAACGATTCTCGACGAATCGTCGAGAATCACTTGGTGATTCTCGCCGATTCGTCGAGAATCGTCTGCGATTCTCGCCGATTTTCACTTGGCGTTTTCTCAGGTTGCTGCTGGACCGGATTCTGCTTCTGGACTAATTTGAACCGGAATTTGGGGATTTCTTTTGTGGGTCCCACAACGGTCAAATTTGTTGTATCTACAGGGTATAAATACATGGGTATTTTGAATAGTAAAGATACGAAAAAAAAAAGAAAAAGAAACCGAGCCGCAACCAAACCCTAGATCCGCGACTCCTCTCCTCCGCCGCCGTCGCGCTCGGGCAAGTACGTCGCCGCCGCTGATCGTTCTTCTTCGTGATCTCCGGCGACAGAAGCTTAGCAAAGCTTGAGTCTCACGTGTCTATCCAGAGATCTCTTGTCTCTCGATTTGTTGACCGGGAAAAACTCCCCCGTCCGAATCGATCGAGACGACCGATCCTAGAGTGACCGTTGGCAGACCTAGTTTGCTTTGCTACGAAGTTTGGATCTCCATGTTCAGCAGCCGCTCTTCATCGTAGCCGCCGATCCCGAAGCTAGCCGCCGCTCGTGTGCCGCCGCCGGTTCCGGGGAGATCCTCTCCAAGTGAGACCAAGGTCGTAGACTCTTCATCGACTTCAAGAACACGTCGTCGAACAAAGAGGGACACCGTAGTCTCCAAAAGAAGTTTGTATCACGTGTACACTCTACATTTAATTTCGTTGTAAAGGAACTTTTGTTCCGTGTTGTAAGGGTTGGGTGCAACCCGTTTTGTGGGAGTGTTGACTCTCACGTGTGGAAGGGCTCCTTCCGTTAGTGAAGGGATTGGATTTCAATCCCGTTGGAGAAGTGACCGAGTCGTCCCTTGTTGGGGAGATAGGTCGAAGGGGGAAAGTGGATGTACCCAAGTCGGGGAACCACTATAAATTTGCTGTGTATTCTGTGTGCTGTGCTTGTTGTTTTTATTGTGCAGGTACATCCGTAAATTCCGCAAAAGAACCACACGTCACCTATTCCCCCCCCCATAGGTGCACATAGCTGACACTAGGTGGACTTTCAAGTGGTATCAGAGCGAGGTTGCTCATCAATAAGGTTAACACCTTGAGTAGAATCCTGCCACCAGTGTCAGAAGCATGGATCTAGAGTATGAGATGCCGCCACTCGAACTCCCCGCCTGCACAAAGGATTATTATCCCATCTAGCGAATGAGAGTGTCATGTCACCTTGATGCTATCGATCCTCGAGCATCCTTCATCCTGGAAGAGGGTCCGTTTATTCCCATGAAGACCTCCGACTCTGGGATCCAAGTGCCCATGTGCATTGCTGAGATGTCAGAAATGGAACTCTCACTTTTTCAGCTGGACCAGAGGATTCGACAAATTATCATGGATGTCTGGTCTGGAGCCTCTCGCTCTAGATTGGAAAAATGTAAAACGGCTAAATCTCTGTGGATGATGATCTCAGAGCTGATGGGGGGGGGGGGGGGGGGGGGTCAGAGAAAGCTGAAATATGCTGCCAATCAGAGGATGAAGCGTATGTGGGGGTCCTCGCTTCTGAAGATGAATGCAAGGATCCTTCGGATTGCATCAGAGCCCCAGTATCCGTGTCAGAGACTGAAGAAGATAGTGAGGAAAGCAGCTCCGACGAGGACGAAACATTGGTCATTGCTTCTAATGACAATAACTCAGATGAGCAGGTATCATCTTCATCCTGCCCCATATCTTTTGACTTTTCTGAAGACAGAAACTGCTCTCCTCCAGAAAATACTGATTCCCTAAAGAGAGCCCTTCAGGAAAGCAATCTACTTGCTGAGGAGCAAGCTCGAGAGATTGCTCGACTGAAGATCTTGTTGGTTCTCCAATTGGCGTCCAACAAGGTCAAGGACTCTAAGATCTCAGCTCTAGAGAATAGTCTAGATAATGAGAAACGTATAGTATCTAACTTTTCCAAAGTTGATGCTATAAAGAGAAAACAAGAAACCGGGTGGATCTCCCGGATTATTCAGGGATGGAGAAATGGGGAAACATTGTTCCGACCTCCCACTCCAAGCGGGAAGGCAACTCATCATGCCTTCAGGTATGACCACAGGAATAATCGTGGTCACTGCAAGGGTGATTTGTCCCCATGTGGAAACGTCCATAGTGCAAGAGGCGTCATGGCCACCCATGAGGAAATACCTAAGGCTCATTCTGAGCCCTTTGTATTCACAGCCACTGCCACAACAAAGTGTGGATCTGCATGTCCTAGTTCACAGGAGACTTCTCACCATTCGAGGACACGGGATAAGGAGGATAGAAGTCATGATGTCAGACTTCATGGGGCCTCAGCAAGGGAGATGCCTGAAAGAATGGCACCACCTTCTCGGCCTCATAACGCTCACATCATGCATTCGTTCCACCCTTCCTCGTGTCACGATAGAAGAGGAATTTGTGTGACAAGAACATGCCCTATCCCATTTAGACCTAGGACCGTGACTACGTCAGTCACTAGATCAGGTCGAAAACGGCGATACAACATTCACCCTTGTTGGTGCTGCGGCAAAGTGGGGCACTTTGCCATTGACTGTTGGCACAACCCCTCTGTGCCCACAGCAAGGGCTTATCCACATTCTAGGGACAGAGGTAGTCTTCCAGACAGGTTTTCTGAAGGAAGGCAGTTGCATGCTTATACTAATAGAAACCTAGGACCCAATATGATTTGGGTTCCTAAGGTAAAGTAATTCTGTCTTGCAGGGCAGTCCAGGTCCCCGTGAATTCGATGGGGACTGGACAGTAGGTGGCTCAAGGCTAACGTGGAACAAGCGTCTGCAATAACGGATGTGCTACCTGTTTGAGCATATTCACATTGAGCCTCTAATGTGTTCTACCTGTGGAACTAAAACGATAACTCTCAAAATCCCAGGTAATTTTGATCAGTTCAAGGACTTGTGTCGTGATGCACCCTCATTCAAAATAAATATATATATATATTTACTTCTATCCTTATGTATACGTATACTTATGCTTATCATGTATGTGTGCACCTTTATGGAGAGACTAACTCGAGGCATGCAAACCATTACACATCAATAAAAGGTTAACAAAGATATGTCATTGTAAATTTCGACAAATCACAATTGACAGCAAGAAGTGTCTGGAGAAGTCTCGCTCAAATCCGAATAGATTGTTGTTATAATAAACATGTATTTATTAATCTTATATTAACTTGACATTCGAAGAAGTTGAAAATGTTGCAATGCTTCCCAACGTGGTAAAAAAAAACTCTTCAATTCGGAACCTTTCAATTCCTAGTAAAGAAAACCCTTAAATTACAAGTGGTAAAGAAAAACATCAATATCACTTTATATACTCGGAATCCCGCCAAAGGAGCTCATCGACCCTTGGCATTCTCCCCGAATCCCGACGACTTAGACAAATCCCGCCGACCCATTTTATATCTCGCCGAATTAGACAAACGGTATTAGAAACCAAATTAGACAAATCCCGCCGAATCCCGCCGAAGGAGCTCGCCGACCGTTCGGCTTCCTTAAGTATCCCGCGGCATCAGAAATCGCCTTCTTCACGAATCCCGCCTCTCGTCGCAGCAATTCTTCCGCGGATTCGCCGAAACCCGCAGCCCTCCGACGCTCTCGTCGAATCGCCAAGTGAGTTCTCGTCGAATCGCTGCTGTGTTTCCATCTTCTTCCCGTGAGATTCTAGCAAGGCCGAACCCCACAAGGTTCTAGCGAAGTGTCCCTGTGACCGCAAGGTTCTAGCAAGGCCGAACCCCACAGGATACTCTTCCATCCACCAAAGATCTTCCCGAAGCTCATCAACCCACTTCCGTGTAAGCCCGTAGGTAACCTCCTCCTCACCCGCACTTGGACGCGCTCACTAGTGATGCTTTCTTTTTGAATGTTCATTAATGCTTGAGTAGGACTTCTCTCTAGATCTTCAATGGCTCCAAGGACGACTGCAGACTTGATTTCTGGCTGCGAGCTGGTTCGCACTGGATTTTCTCATGCCTCGGACGAGTTCCGGAATATCATTCTAATGCTAGAAGAGGCTGGGCTAACCTTCGTATTGGAGCACCCTTGCAAAGTTCTGGATAAAGAGGTGCTGGAGTTCTTCTCTACCGCAAGACTCCGAGATAGAGACTCCATCATCAAGAGCAAGGTGGCTGGGACAAAAGTTAAGATGTTTGCCGATAAGCTAACTCGCTACCTGCAGCTTTCAAGTTCGGAGCAGGGGGACTATCTAGAGGACGAGGACAAAGCCAGAACTCTCTTGTTCTGCGGTCTTCCAAGAGGCACTCGATCAGTAAAAAGAAAAGAGATGAATGAAGAAGGGAAGCTCCTATCTGACGTTATTGGAAAAGTGCTCATCTGCAAGCCGGGCTCCCATGATCATATCTCCGGAGATATGTTCAAAATCCTCATCGCTGTGGTCTGCCGCAAGAGATTCAACTGGGGAGAGTTGCTGTTCCAAAAGATCAAGGACACTCTAGGCACTACGAGTTTCGGCCGCATCATCAGTCTATATCTCAACCAGCTCAACGGAGACAAGTTCGACATGAGCAAAGGAGTTCCTCTCCACTACTTGAAAAAGATGGATGCTACTGTGTTTGATCGATGGGAGCGGCGCATCGGGCAGCCTGCTGTGGAAGAGCACGAGGAAGTATTTCCAGCAGTCTCCCCCGGTGAAATTCCTGATACTGTGACTGCAGGAATCGAGGGGGAGACTCTACCCACTCATATGGATATAATATCTGAAATCGCCCAGGTGGCCAAGGATGCGGTAGCCGCAATTCCTGAAGTAAGTGAACCTGAGCTGGAGGATGAGGAGGTCCTGAACAGAAATAGTCAAGGAACCGAAGCTGCAGCACTGGAAACTGATGATCGGGAATTGGAAGAAGCTGCTGACATAGATGAATTCTTGAATGAGGACGGAGATGACGATGAAAATGAGGGACATGAAGTACTTGAGACTCCAGATACTGTTGAACCTCCTTCTGATAAGTCTGCACCAGTGGAGGGGGAGTTAAATAAATCTACAGAGGCCGCCCACACTCCTCCTGTAGAGACTGTGATGGTATCCAGCTCCACAGATGCGTCTGCAGAAATGCAAGGCCCACAAGTGCCTCCGACCATCCCGTTACGAGATGAGCTGGCCACTCACACTATCAATGTCATTCAGGGCATCGTAAATGAGCTTAAAGACTTTTTTGATATAGCCCAGAAAACTCTGCTGAAAAGGATTAAGACTTCTGAAAATCTGATGCTCAAAAATATGGTGGAAATCAACCATAAGCTGGACATGATGGAGAAGAAATTTGAGGAGAAGTACACCGCGGCCGGCAAAGCTGTCACACTCTTAATGGCCGGTTTGAAAAAGAGTACTGATACTTTGGCTGTTGTAAATCAGAACGCACACGTTGTAGCCAACAATATTCAGAAATTTGATGGTAATATGGTCACCTTAAATGCCAATCAGCAGACCCTGATCACTGAATTCACCAAGACAACTAAGCATATTGATGACTCTCTGCACTCATATGCCAACTGCATAGCTGTTGAAGCCAAAAAGGGGAGAAAGAGTATATCGCTAAGCTGGCCGAGCTCCAAGAAAGCATGGATGCAAACTTCGCACAATCAAGCAAATACGTCTATGAGAGCTGCTGGTGGATGCTCCAACAGGCGCTAGGTACGTTAGGCGTCGTCCTACCTGACAACCCTGCCGGTATTCATGTCCCTGAGACATCTAAGGCTGCTGAGGAAGTAAGTGTTGCTGAGGATGTTAGTGCAAGTGTTGCTGCAGATATTCCCACACATGAAGCTGATGCTAGGGCTCTCTCCAAAGCTAAATTGAGGAGCATGTTTGACCAAGAGGCCTTAGCAAAAGCCAGGGGAAAGAGAAAAGTTCAGGAAGGGACCTCCAAGGAGACTCCAGCTGAGAAGCGAATCAGAATGAGTGAGGAGGATGTACGAAACGAAAGGTGGAGTCCAGTTTCAAGGAACATCATCTTAGACACCTTCCGGCTGCAAGAAAGAGGAGAGATCAATCGAAATGAAGCATATAGCCAGTATGAATGGGAAACGCACAAAGCATTTGAAGCGAAACGTAACATCTTTTTCAGAAACAACAAAGATCCAGACAAAGTTGCTCCTCCTAGGTACTACCCGAAGCCCAAGGAATACATGGAAAGGCAAAGCAAAAAGTACTTGGCTCAAACTCTTAAGGGTGACGTAGCTAAGGACAAATAGTCATCATTTTATAGCTGGTCACTGTGTCTTAAGAACATTTAATGATTATTACTGTCGTATGAACGATTCTGGATTATATGTGAATATATTTCTCTTGGTATATATATATTTGAATGTGTGAATGACTCAAGTCCTGTTCTGATTGCATATATTCTCTTATGTTGCATGTTTAATTTTTGAATGCTATGTTATTATTTGATAGGTGTTATTCATCTTAGCTAGTAGGGTTTTGGCTTCGTCAAATAGGGGGAGATTGTTGGGTATTGTATCCACGATTACCTAGATTTGAGGAAGCCACCTGTCAAGCTAAGATGAATTCACAATGTATTTGACGAAACATCTTAAGTTGTACTTGCAGTTCCTCCACACTAAGTGCACACCAATGTCAGGGTGCAGTAGGTCAATATACACGGGTCTGCACGACGTAATCCCTCGTTGAGCAGATCAGTGTGTTGGCCTGTGTACTCTCTCTATTGGAGTGCACTTACTTTCAAGTACAGGGCCGTTCATATGCAAGAAGAGACAAGGAGCATGGAGGATCAAGGAGCAGCTCCTAGGTGGAAGACGAAAATTCGTCCAAGGCAAATTCGACGAGAATCACCAAGTGATTCTCGCCGATTCGGCGAGAATCACTAGTGATTCTCGCCGAATCGACGAGAATCATCAGTGATTCTCGCCGACTCCTTCTGGCCATCTCAAAATGGTTCCAAGTAAGATTCGGCGAGAATCACTTGTAATTCCCGCCGAACCAGTGGCCAAGCAGCCCATGAACACAAAGTAAAATTCGTTGAGAATCAATAAGTGATTCGACGAGAATCACAAACGATTCTCGACGAATCGTCGAGAATCACTTGGTGATTCTCGCCGATTCGTCGAGAATCGTCTGCGATTCTCGCCGATTTTCACTTGGCGTTTTCTCAGGTTGCTGCTGGACCGGATTCTGCTTCTGGACTAATTTGAACCGGAATTTGGGGATTTCTTTTGTGGGTCCCACAACGGTCAAATTTGTTGTATCTACAGGGTATAAATACATGGGTATTTTGAACAGTAAAGATACGAAAAAAAAAAGAAAAAGAAACCGAGCCGCAACCAAACCCTAGATCCGCGACTCCTCTCCTCCGCCGCCGTCGCGCTCGGGCAAGTACGTCGCCGCCGCTGATCGTTCTTCTTCGTGATCTCCGGCGACAGAAGCTTAGCAAAGCTTGAGTCTCACGTGTCTATCCAGAGGTCTCTTGTCTCTCGATTTATTGACCGGGAAAAACTCCCCCGTCCGAATCGATCGAGACGACCGATCCTAGAGTGACCGTTGGCAGACCTAGTTTGCTTTGCTATGAAGTTTGGATCTCCATGTTCAGCAGCCGCTCTTCATCGTAGCCGCCGATCCCGAAGCTAGCCGCCGCTCGTGTGCCGCCGCCGGTTCCGGGGAGATCCTCTCCAAGTGAGACCAAGGTCGTAGACTCTTCATCGACTTCAAGAATACGTCGTCGAACAAAGAGGGACACCGTAGTCTCCAAAAGAAGTTTGTATCACGTGTACACTCTACATTTAATTTCGTTGTAAAGGAACTTTTGTTCCGTGTTGTAAGGGTTGGGTGCAACCCGTTTTGTGGGAGTGTTGACTCTCACGTGTGGAAGGGTTCCTTCCGTTAGTGAAGGGATTGGATTTCAATCCCGTTGGAGAAGTGACCGAGTCGTCCCTTATTGGGGAGATAGGTCGAAGGGGGAAAGTGGATGTACCCAAGTCGGAGAACCACTATAAATTTGCTGTGTATTCTGTGTGTTGTGCTTGTTGTTTTTATTGTGCAGGTACATCCGTAAATTCCGCAAAAGAACCACACGTCACCTATTCCCCCCTAGGTGCACATAGCTGACACTAGGTGGACTTTCATCAACCTTTGAGTGTACTGCTACCGAATAATACGATTCTGATAACGAAAGAGTGAGTCGTAGTCTCACTGTCTTTTAATGATAAACTATTTGAAGTTGATGTTGCGGTCTTACCGTTGGTTGAGTTTGATGTCATCCTCGGTATAGATTGACTATTAGAGCGAGAAGTCGTTATTAATTGCAAAATAAAAGAGGTGACATTCAAATGTCCAGATGGAAGTCCGATGATCTATAAAGTTCTGGGCGAAGTTGCAAAAATCAGGATTTCAGCAATGAAAGCCAGAAAAATGATGCGGAAAGGCTATGAGGACATTTTGTTAATGATTAAAGAAATGGAAGAAGAAAAGAAAGCAATTACGGCTGTGCCCGTAGTGCGGGACTATGCAGATGTATTCCCAGAAGAGCTACATGGTGTACCTCCAGCCAGAGAAGTTGAATTTGAAATTAAGGTTATTGAAGGAGCTGCACCTGTGACTAAGATTCCGTATCGAATGGCGCCAAAAAATTGGCAGAATTGAATGTGCAATTGCAAAAATTGCTTGATAAGAACTTTATTCGACCGAGTTCCTCACCTTGGGGTGCTCCAGTATTATTTGTGAAAAAGAATGATGGATCTCTCTGTCTATGAGTCGATTATTACGAGCTGAAGAAGTTGACAAAAAATAATAAATACCCTCTGCCACGTATTGACGATTTGTTTGATCAGCTGGTAGGCGCACGTGTATTTTCAAAAATTGATCTTCGATCAGGATATCACTAGCTGAGAATTCTAGAAAGAGATGTCTTCAAGACAGCATTCAGTACCAGGTATGAGCATTTTGAATATGTGGTTATACCTTTTGGCCTAACGAATTCTCCTGTAGCTTTTATGGCTTTGATGAATCGTGTGTTTAAGGCATTCTTGGATTAGTTCGTTATTGTTTTATCGATGATATATTGATTTATTCAAAGACAGAGAAAGAGCATGTCTAGCACCTGCGTCAAGTCTTACAAACATTGAGGGTACAACAGTTGTATGCCAAATTTTCAAAGTGTGCGTTTTGGCTGAATGAGGTGGCCTTTCTAGGTCATGTGATTAATGTGGAAAGGTTGGCTATGGATCCAACTAAAATTGAAGCAATAATCAACTGGACCCAACAGAAATCTGTGACTGAAGTACGAAGCTTCTTGGGATTGGCTGGTTATTATCGGAAATTTGTCAAGGACTTTTCAAAGCTAGCACTACTCTTGACACAATTGACTCGAAAGAACGTATTAGTTACGTGGGGAGACGATTGCCAGCAAGCATTTGAAGCTTTAAAGGAACGATTAATGACATCACTAGTGTTGGTGATGCCTGAAGGCTCAGATGGTTTTCAAATTTATAGGGATGCATCATATAAAGGATTGAGTTGCGTGTTAATGCAATGTGGAAAGGTGATTGCCTTTGCTTCCCGACAATCAAAGGATGCCGAAAATAACTACCCAACACATGATCTAGAATTAGCAGCAGTTGTGTTAGCTTTGAAAATTTGGCATCACTACCTGTATGGTGTTCGATGCGAGATCTTCACAAATCATAAGAGCCTGAAATATATATTCGATCAGCGGGAAATTAATTTACGCCAGAGAAGATGGCTGGAATTTATTAAAGATTATGATTTGGATATTTAATACCATCCAGGTAAAGCAAATGTGGTCGCAGATGCATTAAGAAGGAAGAATATTACTGCGCTGTCCGTACTACCGCAGTATAATAGGAAGCTTCTTTATATGTTTCAGGACATGAAAATATGTGTGATATTTACGTCTGAAAAAAAGCAAGCACAACTGTTCCAGATGCGGATTCAATATTCGCTTAAAGAGAGAACCCGAAAAGCGATACCTCAGGATCCCTTTTTGATAGGGATATTTGCAAAATTGAAAAAAAGGGAGAAATGAGTGCCTTTATTGAAAAGGATGCCCTATTGCTCTTGAATGACAGACTATGTGTACCAGATGCTGATAGTATGCAGAAGGATATCCTGTATGAGGCACATAATACGCCATATTCGATTCATCCTGGTCGGACAAAGATGTACCATGATTTGAAATAGGATTTCTGGTGGCCACATATGAAGAAGGATGTCATTCAGTATATTACTCAGTGTCATACATGTCAGATAGTGATAGCAGAACATAAGAAGCCTGCTGGGTATCTTTGATCTCTTCCCATTCCGGAATGGAAGTGGGATGATGTTGCGATGGATTTTGTATTTGGCATGCCTCGTAGTAAGGCTGGGAATGATGGAATTTGGGTCATCATTGACCAATTGACAAAGAGTGCCCATTTTATACCGATCAAGCAAAGCGGGCTGACTGAAAAATTGGTGGAACTCTATGTAAATGTGATCGTGAGATTACATGGTATTCTGCGTACGATCGTGTCAGATCGTGTAACACCCCCTATCAGTCGCATAGCATATAGCAGTAGGTCCGGCCGGGGCCCGACGCCATATACTACAGATAGACCGGGTGGTTAGTTATGAAAACCATCCAACCAATCTCAACGTCCTACACAGAGCATTCTAGCGGAAGTAGTTTAAAAAAAGTTGCAATAAAGAACCTAGCATTAAAGCATGAATGTCCACTAATACAAAATAGGAATGTTATACAAAACACTCAAAATAAACCTTAAGGCCTTACAAAATATTTCACTTCAAATTACATGTTTTACAAACCACGGCACGCAGGCCGGTCACACATGAATAAAGCAGTAAACACTTCCAATTAGGCCTTCAAGGGCCGGCTTCGCATTCGGGCTTTAGCCCGCTATTGACCGCTTGGTCCAGCTGCACCTGCAAGCAACAAACCACCGCACGGTGGCAAAATAAGGCAACAGTCAGCAATGCTGACCAAATTATAACGATCCCGCCCCCAACTCGGGGCGACGATGCTCCTTCCCTGCATTTCATTAGCATAAACGAGCAATATAAATATATAGCCATTTCATCACAAACGCTGGCTCGCACGACCACACGCCCCGTGCTCTCAGGGCACATTCTCGGTGAACTGGTCAATGTCACGTCAATTAAAGCCATAGACATTCCGGACTCACCACCGCCACTTTGACAGCCAAACCTATGAGCAATTTGTCTTCCTGTCCTGGGTCACGACAATTTAAACCATTGACCGCCGAAGACCCTAATCTATGCCAACGACAAGTGCCACGTGCCTTTAGGTCTCTTAAACCGAACGACATAGAACAGGTACGGTTCCATCTAACCCGTGCTCACATCGCAACGACAATTTAAGCCATATGCGCGGGTCAGACTTCCACCGAGTCCCATTTCCATCACAAGTCACATAACCCGGTTATGTTCAAGTTGGCTCTCAGGCCACCAAGTTGGCAAGATCTCGTATCCGCCCAGTTTTCCGGGTGCACCTTTGGGTTAGTCCCCAAGGCTCCCTGCTGCAATCTACCGCGTAGAAAACCCGAAAAACAATCCATATCACGGAGTCTTCTCCGGCATTTATGCAATGCAACATCACCGATCCAGACCAACATGTCCGGGTAGGCTTCACACATCATGCCTATGTCCGTTCTCGCTTACGGACTCTAAACAACGGGGACTTCACATATCTACCCGAAGGAACGCCTCCAACTCTCCGCAAACTCGCGAGAGCGGGCTTCCTATGCAAAGAAAGAGAGCTACTCATGCTCAAGATGAGGATCGTTACCCTAGCGTTCCTCTTTGGCGCCATTGAAAAGTAAACGGATGAAAAGCACCGCACTAGCTTTGCCTTCGTAGATCCGGAGTCGGCTCGCGATTCGGAGCTCCGAAGCTCCTCCAATGGCCGGATATAGCTCCTTCTTCCTTCCTTGGCTCTCTACTTTCTCTAAGGTTTTAGAAAGCTAACCACTCATGAAAAGTGAGGGTTTCTAAGTCCAATCCCGGGTATATCCCTTCAGGAACAACCCCCAGCCGTTGGATCTCAAAATAAGGAAGCGAACGGCTTTGATTCGGGACTGAAATGCCCAATCTGGACCGAATATGGCCTGGCACACGCCCGTGTCCAGGGCCGTGTGCCTCATTCACCGTCAAAATCGAATCACCTGGAACAACACACGAGTATTGAACACGCCCGTGTTCGAGCTGACACGCCCGTGTTCCACCGGACACGACCGTGTGGCTGGCCGTGTACCCCCATCATTTTTCCTCGAAAACAACCCGAGCACTGCATGGGTTCTAGGACACGCCCGTATCCTTACCCGTGTCACCTCAACATGCCTGGACCCCAGGCCGTGTACACGGTCTCGACACTCGACACTTCGTCGAGCGAAGATCGTCGACCTGATGACATGGCCTTGGACACGCCCGTGTCGCAGGCCGTGTGCCCAGTCTCGACACAATGTCGAGACCAAAGTGTCGACTTCCCGGGACGAGTGTCGACACGGGTAGACACGCCCTGCGACATGCCCGTGTCGCAGGCCGTGTGCCATGTCTCGACACTTCGTCGAATGCAGAGTGTTGACTTCGCGGCTAAGTGTCGACACGGGTCGACACACCCTGCGACACGCCCATGTCGCAGGCCGTGTGCCCAGTCTCGACACAATGTCGAGACCAAAGTGTCGACTTACCGTCTCAGTGTCGACACATGCTTGACACGCCCTGGGACACGCCCGTGTCCCAGGCCGTGTGCCTGCAGCCAGAACTCAAACTGGCCCAAAACGTCCCCCTTCGCTCCTTTGAGTTTCGGGGCGTTACAACTCTCCCCCTCTTAAAAGAATTTCGTCCACGAAATTATATAAAGGAAAGACATGTACAAAACTAAAATTTGTACTTGAGCGGAACAACTCCGGATACTCGTCAAGCATAGTCTGCTCTCGCTCCCAAGAGAGCTCCTCACGACCGCAATTGTCCCACCGGACCTTGACCATCCTAATCTCTTGATTGCGTAGCCGCTTGACCTCCGAGTCCTCAATCCGTACGGGCTTGACCTTTATCGTTAGCCCACTATCCATCGGTACTTGATCAACCGCGATCACTTACGTAGGCTCTTGCACCACCTTCCGAAGTACCGAAATATGGAATACATCGTGTAAACCACTAAGCTCCACTGAAAGCTTCAACCGATAGGCCGCTTCACCAACTCGCTCCAGAACCTCAAACGGTCCAAGGTACCTCGGGCTTAGCTTTTTCAATCGCCGCACTCGCGAGACACCCTTGAACGGCTTGATCTTTAAGTATACATAATCGCCCACAGCGAACTCCACGTTCCTGTGCTTGGCATTATAGTACTTTGCTTGGCGGTCCTGAGCGATAAGCAACCTCTCCCGAATGGTTCTCACCAAAGAAGTAGCATCCTCCACTTCCGATCGCTTATACAACTTTGACTCACCCGTTTCTAACCAAGACAACGGCGTGCGACATTTTCTACCATATAGGGCCTCGAAAGGCGCCATCTGAATACTCGCTTGGTAGCTATTGTTGTATGCGAATTCCACCAAATAAAGGTGGTCTTCCCATTGCTTTCCGAAATCCAAGACACACATGCGGAGCATGTATTCCATAGTTCTATTGACTCTCTCGGTCTGCCCATCCGTTTGCGGGTGGAAGGCTGTGCTGAATTTCAACTTTGTTCCCAACATTTGTTGTACTAGCCTCCAATCATTGGACGTGAACCGCCCATCTCGGTCACTTACGATGCTGCGGGGCGCACCATGAAGCCGTACTATGTTATCCACATAAAGCTTTGCCAACTTCTCCACCGGGTCATCCTTCCTATGCGGAATAAAATGCGACACCTTCGTTAATCGATCAACAACCACCCAAATGGCGTCGTTCCCCTTCTGCGACCTTGGCAAACCGTGCACAAAGTCCATAGAGATGTCGTCAAATTTCCACTCCGGAATAGGCAAGGACTTAAGAAATCCTCCCGGCTTTTGGCACTCCGCCTTTACCAAGACGCAAGTTTGGCACTTCGCTACGTATAGCGCCACATCCTTCTTCAAACCCGGCCACCAAAATAGTTTCTTCACATCACGGTACATCTTCGTGCTCCCTGGTTGAATCGAGTACTTGGTATGGTGTGCCTCGTACAACAACTCCACCCGTAAATTACCAACACTTGGGACGCACAGACGTCCGTCTTTCCAAAGTAATCCGTCCTCCACGACGAATCGGGAATTTGACCCATCCAGAGCCTCTACCATGAACTGCTTCATATGAGCATCCATATCCAAAGCCTGCCGAATATGATCAGCCAGGTCATATTGGACTTCAGTCAAATTCAGAACTGCTTCAGTTCTTGATTGTCTATCCACACAAACAATCTCCAACGCCTCCAACTCCCGCACCAACCGCTCATCATGCACCGATAGCCAATTGGCTTGAGCTGTGGCTCGGCGACTCAACGCGTCCGCAACCGCATTCCCTTTGCCAGACACGTAGTGGATCTTGAATGTATAGTCCCCCAGGAACTCCATCCATCTACGCTGTCGCATATTTAGATCCTTCTGATCAATAAGATACTTCAGGCTCTTGTGATCGGTGTAGATATCAATCTTCACACCGTACAAATAGTGTCTCCACAGCTTCAAGGCAAAAATCACGGCCGCTAACTCCAAGTCATGGACCGGATAGTTCCTTTCATGCACTTTTAGCTGTCTCGAGCCATAAGCTATTACACTTCCATGTTGTAGTAGCACGCAACCCAAACCGCTGCCCGAAGCATCGCTATAAATCTCATAGCCTTCGGTCCCACATGGCGAACTCAGCACAGGCGCCGTGGTCAACCGACACTTCAACTCCTCAAAAGCTCGCGCGCACTCCGGCGTCCAAACGAACTTATGCTCCTTCCTCGTCAAAGTAGTGAGAGGTAACGCTATCCGCGAGAAGTTCTCTACGAAGCGCCTATAATAGCCGGCAAGCCCCAGAAAACTCCGGACTTCCGCTACAGTAGCAAGCTCAGGCCACTCCCGTATCGCAACAATCTTCGCCGGATCCACAGCAATACCTCTCCACTCACTATATGCCCGAGGAATGCCACTGAGGATAGCCAAAACTCGCACTTCGAGAACTTGGCATACAACTGATTTCTCCTTAGCGTCTCCAACACCAAATGAAGATGCTTGAAGTGATCTTCCTCACTTTGCGAGTACACCAAAATATCGTCGATGAAGACGATCACGAAATGGTCCAAGTACTCCCTGAAAGTCCTGTTCATCAAATCCATGAACACTGACGGCGCATTAGTCAGCCCAAACGGCATGACCATAAACTCATAATGCCCGTTTCTCGTACTAAACGCTGTCTTCGGGATATCACTCTCCCTTATTCGTAGCTGATAGTACCCAGCTTTGAGATCCAACTTCGAGTACACCGTCGACCCGACTAACTGATCAAAAAGATCATCAATCCGGGGGATCGGGTACTTGTTCTTCTCCGTCAGCTTGTTGAGCTCCCGATAATCAATACATAGCCTCAAGCTTCCGTCCTTCTTCTTAACAAAGAGGACCGGTGCGCTCCAAGGCGAAGAACTCGGGCGCACATACCCTTGCTCCAACAACTCTTGCAGTTGAACTTTCAGCTCCGCCATTTCCTTAGGCGCTAGCCGATAAGGAGATCGTGACACAGGCTTTGCACCTGGCACTAGCTCGATCGTAAAATCTATCTCCCGCTGAGGCGGGGCTCCAGGAAGATCTGCGGGGAACACATCAGGGTATTCCGATACCACTGAAATACAATCCAACGTGGGCTTCAGCTTTGCAACCTCCACTAGTGTAAAGAACAGTTCTGCACCGGCACGAACCACCTTCACCACCTGAAGAGCAGACATCAACGTCTTGCTCGACCCCTTTAAGCCCGTAAAAGTCGTCTCACGACTTGCTCCCAGCTTGACTTCCTTGCTACCGCAATCTATATGGGCCTGCTGCTCCGAGAGCCAGTCCATGCCAAATATGACGTCGAACTCCACCAACGGAAGTAAAGACGCCCGCAGGTCGAACTCCTGCTCCCCAATACGAATCTTAACATCGCAGATCCTATCCGCTCGCATCAAACACCCATTGGGCAACAACACATCCAACTTATCCTTCGCCATCGAAGAAGGGACTCCGATGCGTGATATAAATCCTTCGGACAAGAAGGAGTGTGAAGCTCCCGTATCGAAGAGTGCTCGTGCCGGATTTTCACAAATCAATACAAATCCTAAACAAGCAGTGGTAAGGTAACATGTGCATAACAAGTATTTAAAGAAATTGACTTGCTATAAATTAAACCGTACCTGTCACCACATCAGCCTGTTTGATGGCCTCCTGTTGGCCAAGATTGTAGACCCTTGGTTGGGCCGGAGCATAATGGGATGCGGTCGACTCCACCGCCTTTCCCTTCTCTTCATAAGTAGCTCCCGGCCTTCTCTCGGACTTAGGACGTCCGCTCCAACAATCACTGGCGAAATGCCCCGTCTTTCCACATGTAAAACACGCGCCCGGGGTCCGACTCGTAGTCGCCCCAGAAGCACCAGAAGGAGCTGGACCCGAAGTCCTATGCTTCTTGAAAGACCTCCGATAGCCGGACTTTGAAGTAGTCGGCACTTTAAATTCAGATTTCTTCTCACCCAAGCTTTTCTTTGCTTGTACATTCTTCATGTCCTTCTCCAAGGACCGGGCAGTGTTGACCAAGGTTAAGAAACCCTGCGTCATCGGCCCCGAGAGTAGTAATCTCAACTCATCTCTCAAGCCTTCATAGAAGCGATCAGTCTTGCGCTCCTCATCCACGATGGTGGAGCTAGCATATCGACTCAAACGAGTGAACTCATGGAGATATTCATCCACACTCTTCTCACCCTGAACCAACTTCAGAAACTCATTCTCCAGCGCTATCTTCTGCGTCGAAGGGAGGTATCTGGCCAAGAATAATCTCGAGAACTCTTCCATCGAGACATCACCAAGTTGCCTACCTCTCAATAGGTGCAGCTCCAAACCTTCCCACCACATTCTCGCTTCACCGTCCAGAAGGAACGTAGCGATGGTGGTCATTTGCCACTCCTTCGTCTCCGTCGCTGTCATGACTCTCTTCACCCTGGAGAGCCAGTCTTCAGCCTGAGATGGGGTTCCCAACCCCGAGAATAACGGAGGGTTAAAGCTCATTACATGCTTAAGCTACCTCTCAGTTGCCCTCCTTGGCACCACCGGTTCCACAACCACTTGCTCCACTCTCCTCGGCTCGGCCTCTTGAAGAGGTTCCTGCTCCATCACAGGAGCGGGCTGCTGCGTTTGCCTTGCAGGCTGCACATTTATCACGGCCAACACCGCTTCAGCCACCAATCGTATGTTCTCAGCCGATAGAGGTGTTGCAGGAGCAACATCCGGTGCACTACTAGCCTCAGAAACTCGGCGTTCTGACGGCCCAACACCACTTCTGGTCACCTATAGTGGTACAAAACACCGTTAAGCGACCAAATAAATTACAAACAGCAATTATAGGAACACGTAGGTTCCTCAAACACGAGTATTTTCATTCCTAAGTGGACATTCATAGGTTCTTTTACTGTTATAACGATGACGCACACAATGTGCTCACCACCCCTTAAAAAGAATTCGCCCACGAATTCACTTTAAGCCCGACCAAAACCAGTAGTCTGATACCAAATTGTAACACCCCCTATCAGTCGCATAGCATATAGCAGTAGGTCCGGCCGGGGCCCGACGCCATATACTACAGACAGACCGGGTGGTTACTTATGGAAACCATCCAACCAATCTCAACGTCCTACACAGAGCATTCTAGCGGAAGTATTTTAAAAAAAGTTGCAATAAAGAACCCAGCATTAAAGCATGAATGTCCACTAATACAAAATAGGAATGTTATACAAAATACCCAAAATAAGCCTTAAGGACTTACAAAATGTTTCACTTCAAATTACATGTTTTACAAACCATGGCACGCAGACCGGTCACACATGAATAAAGCAGTAAACACTTCCAATTAGGCCTTCAAGGGCCGGCTTCGCATTCGGGCTTTAGCCCGCTATTGACCGCTTGGTCCAGCTGCACCTGCAAGAAACAAACCACCGCACGGTGGCAAAACAAGGCAACAGTAAGCAATGCTGACCAAATTATAACGATCCCGCCCCCAACTCGGGGCGACGATGCTCCTTCCCTGCATTTCATTAGCATAAGCGAGCAATATAAATATATAGCCATTTCATCACAGACGCTGGCTCGTACGGCCACACGCCCCATGCTCTCAGGGCATATTCTCGGTGAACCGGTCAATGTCACGTCAATTAAAGCCATAGACATTCCGGACTCACCACCGCCACTTTGACGACCAAACCTATGAGCAATTTGTCTTCCTGGCCCGGGTCACGACAATTTAAGTCATTGACCGCCAAAGACCCTAATCTATGCCAACGGTAAGTGCCACGTGCCTTTAGGTCTCTTAAACCGAACGACATAGAACGGGTACGGTTCCATCTAACCCGTGCTCACATCGCAACGACAATTTAAGCCATATGCGTGGGTCAAACTTCCACCGAGTCCCATTTCCATCACAAGTCACATAACCCGGTTATGTTCAAGTTGGCTCTCAGGCCACCAAGTTGGCAAGATCTCGTATCCGCCCAGTTTTCCGGGTGCACCTTTGGGTTAGTCCCTAAGGCTCCCTGCTGCAATCTACTGCGTAGAAAACCCGAAAAACAATCCATAGCACGGAGTCTTCTCCGGCATTTATGCAATGCAACATCACCGATCCAGACCAACATGTCCGGGTAGGCTTCACACATCATGCCTATGTCCGTTCTCGCTTACGGACTCTAAACAACGGGGACTTCACATATCTACCCGAAGGAACGCCTCCAACTCTCCGCAAACTCGCGAGAGCGGGCTTCCTATGCAAAGAAAGAGAGCTACTCATGCTCAAGATGAGGATCGTTATCCTAGCGTTCCTCTTTGGCGCCATTGAAAAGTAAACGGATGAAAAGCACCGCACTAGCTTTGCCTCTGTAGATCCGGAGTCGGCTCGCGATTCGGAGCTCCGAAGCTCCTCCAATGGCCAGATATAGCTCCTTCTTCCTTCCTTGGCTCTCTACTTTCTCTAAGGTTTTAGAAAGCTAACCACTCATGAAAAGTGAGGGTTTCTAAGTCCAATCTCGGGTATATCCCTACAGGAACAACCCCCATCCGTTGGATCTCAAAATAAGGAAACGAATGGCTTTGATTCGGGACTGAAATGCCCAATCTGGACCGAACACGGCCTGGCACACGCCCGTGTCCAGGGCCGTGTGCCTCATTCGCCGTCAAAATCGAATCACCTGGAACAACACACGGGTATTGAACACGCCCGTGTTCGAGCTGACACGCCCGTGTTCCACCGGACACGGCCGTGTGGCCGGCCGTGTACCCCCATCATTTTTCCTCGAAAACAACCCGAGCACTGCACGGGTTCTAGGATACGCCCGTGTCCTTACCCGTGTCACCTCAACAAACCTGGACCCCAGGCCGTGTACACGGTCTCGACACTCGACACTTCGTCGAGCGAAGATCGTCGACCTGATGACACGGCCTTGGACATGCCCGTGTCCTAGGCCGTGTGCCTTGTCTCGACACAATGTCGAGACCAAAGTGTCGACTTCCCGGGACGAGTGTCGACACGGGTCGACACGCCCTGCGACATGCCCGTGTTGCAGGCCGTGTGCCATGTCTCGACACTTCGTCGAATGCAGAGTGTCGACTTCGCGACTAAGTGTCGACACGGGTCGACACGCCCTGCGACACGCCCGGGTCGCAGGCCGTGTGCCCAGTCTCGACGCAATGTCGAGACCAAAGTGTCGACTTCCCGTCTCAGTGTCGACACAGGTTTGACACGCCCTGGGACACGCCCGTGTCCCAGGCCGTGTGCCTGCAGCCAGAACCCAAACTGGCCCAAAACGTCCCCCTTCGCTCCTTTGAGTTTCGGGGCGTTACAGATCGTGATGGACGGTTTACATCTGATTTGTGGCAACTAGTACACAACATATTGGGGGACAAGGCTGTTGTATAATACTGCCTTCCATCCACAAACAAATGACCAGTCCGAACGCACCATCTAGATGCTCGAGGATCTATTGCGAATGGTGGGTTTGGACTTGAAAGGCTCTTGGGAAAAATACTTATCGTCGGTTGATTTTACTTATAATAATAGTTATCAAGCAACGATCCAAATGACCCCGTTCGAAGCTCTATATGAGAGGTGATGCAGAACTCCTTTGAGCTGGGCAGAGGATGGAGAAAAGAAATTATTCCCGCAGAAGAGGACAGATAAAATTGAGGAGAAAGTCCGTGTTATTCAACAAAGAATGAAAATCGCACAGAATTGGCAGAAAAAATATTTCAACGCCCGGTATCGTCTGGTGGAATTTGCTGTGTGCGATCAGCTGTGTTCGAAGATTAAACCGTTCAAAGGGATTTCCCGACTATGACAAATTGAAAAATTAAGTCCAAGATATGTTGGTCCCTTCCATGTGATTGAACGTATTGGTGAGGTGGCGTATCTCTTAGCGCTGCTTACTAAATTGCAAAAGTTGCATGATGTCTTTCATGTATCTACACTTCAACGGTATATTTCGAAACCAAATTTGGTGATATCTGACATTGATGTGCAGATCGACGCTGATTTGTCCAGTCCGACGACACCTTATCAAATTGTTGATCGCCAGAGCAAGAACCTTCAGAATCGACAGGTGAACTTTGTCAAAATCTGGTGGACCGGTCATCCCGCTAAGGATGCTACTTGGGAGCGAGAAGACTTGCTGATGAAAATATTTCCCTCATTCTTTGGGAATCAAGGAGATGTTTAAATTTTCGAGGACAAAAATTCTGCTAAGGAGGGGAGGATTTGTAAGACCCGAACGAATATAAAATGCAATTATTTTGAAATATTCCCTGATGATGAAATATAATTTCAGTGCTGATTTGATGTCGCACTTTAAATTTGATGTTCGGATAATTTTATGTTTATTTGTGACAGCTGCTTCGGTTTCGTTTAATTATGAATGACTTGAGTTGGCCATATTTTATATGAGTTTAATGGATTGAGCTTGCTTTGATTTGGGGCTTATGTATGGTATTTGAGGGTTGACCGGCTGGGTATGGGTGTGATTTTGGCTGTGCACTATTTGAAACTGGTTGTACCGGTGATGACTGGCTTCCTGGGTTAAGCGGTGGCCTTATCCCGTGATATAACATTATGTTGTTTTCCGTCTTCTTCATTCTCGATGGAACAAACCCGACAGAGCCGCTCCTACGCCGATCACTCTAGCCACCTCCAATCTCCTCTGTTTCGCACGATTTATTCTTCTTTAGGAATGTAATCTCCTTCCCTCCACTCCTCTCGTGTTGATCACGAATATACAACCCCGTATCCGGCAAGTGAGGTCGCCAGGAACCAGACCGGTCGGTTCAGATCGTTCAAGCAACAGACGAGCCCATCAGAGGAATCTGAAGATAGTGGGTGAGCTCAGCATGGAGAAGCCAAACCTGAGCTTGGCATTCATCGACTGCGAGCTCGGCATTTGCCAAGCTAAGTCAAGACTCGTCGGGCTGAGATCGACTAATGGAGGCCGACGGACGGGCGAGCTCGCCGTCCCAGCTCGCGCTCTCGCAACGGAGCTCGACAATAGTAGGCGAGCCGGATCTACCGAGGTGGCCAGGCTCCCCAGCTCGCTTGGATCCACGAGGTACTTTTTACTGTTTTCCCCTGCTGGTCTGCCCATAGCCCTTCAAAACAGTGGAGTTTGGCTGTTGGCAGACCAAACTAAGGGTATTTTGGCAACTTCAGGTCAGTTCAGTTTGGTTATTGACAGTTCAGATTCTGAAAACTATAAATAGGACCCAAGGGGTACCCCAAAAAGCAGGCTTCCTGTGCTCTCTTGCTCTAGTTTTCAAGTGCTTTCTGAGGGTACCTTAGCTCGGCCCTTGGCTAATGAGGGGAAGCGCTCTCAGATCTTCCGGGTGTATGGTGGCTCCTCCCTGCCGAGCCCTTGGGTCAGTCCTCCCTTGTTTCTTTTGTTGTTTTGCTTGTAGGAGCGAAGTAGGTGCGCGATCATCCCTTCCCCGAGGGTGAACTCCACAGGAGACCGAGATTTTGGTTTCAACATTTTGGTGCGGTGAGCATGGAGCGTGGTTAGTGCAGAAAAGCTTCAGCGAGCTAGATGACAGGAGGACAGGGACATGACAGGTCGAGCTCGCCTCCCCCCACCTCTGGCCACGGTGGGGATGTTTAAAGATTTCAGGAACGAGGTGCTGGGCCTAGTCAAGTTCGCACTCCGCACGTGAGCCGAGTGCTCGACTCCAGCAGTCCAGATCGCAGCCGCCCCCTCTCTGGGCGAGGACGCCCCCGACAGGCGAGTTGGGAAGGAAATTGCCGAGGAGGGCTGGGGGTGTGAGCTCCCCGAGCGCGAGCTCTTCTCCGGCTCGGCAGGCCGAGGACGGTTCGGCGAGCTGGGCTCGCGAGACTCGCCAGCTCGCCTAGTAGGGGGAGGCAGCCCCTTCAGCAAGTTGGTCTCTTCAGCTCCAGTTCCAGAAGGGTTCAGGGAACCCGAGATGTCCTACTACACCGGGAAGGGAGACCCGGTCCAACACGTCCAGTGGTTTGAGGATGTGGTCTCGATCCGGCAGATTTCAGATGGGTTCAAATGCCGACTCTTCGCCATCACCCTCAAGGAGAAGGCGAGGGAGCGGTTCCATCAGCTGCCGGCCAGCTCCATTTACTGTTTCGAGGACCTGCGTCGGGGGTTCATGCTAAGGTTCACTACCTCGAAGAGGAGGAAGGAGTCGGAGTCCCTATTCCACATCAAGCAGCGAGTGAACGAGACGCTGGGGAGCTACGTAGACTGGTTCTAGGAGGAGGTCACCCAGGTCCAGGAGATGCCAGACCATAGTTTGATGATGGCTTTCACCCTGGGCCTGCAGCAGAGTTTCTTCAGGATGAAGTTGAAGAGGATACCCACCCTCTCCTATGAGGAGTTGATGGAGAGGCGGGCGAGAGAAGTTGACGGGGAGGCGTCAAACCCAGAGTTTGCCTGGAAGTTGGCCAGGTGGGCCACGGAGGAGGAAAAGGAGCCAAGAGGAGAAAGAGGCCAGGAGGAGAGGAGAGGAGAGCCCCGACAGAGGGAGCAGAGACAGCTCTAGGGGAAGCAAAAGCCCAGGTGGGGGCGTCAGGAGCCTGATCTTCGGCTGGGCTGGAGGCCCGAGTGGCAAGGGCAGGGGCCACAGAGAGGGTACCAAGGAAGGGACTGCCACCAAGGGGGGCAAGATCAATTCCACCCCCCGAGTTGGAGGCGGGAGCAGAGGCCTCGACTCCTCGATCAAGAAGAGGTTATGTCCATAGCCATAGGGGAGAGGAGGAGAGCAACAAGGAGGAGGAGGAGAGAAGTTAGGGTGGAGTTGCCCTACTGCAACTTCCAACAGGAGGAAACAGGGAGCAGCAGCAGCAGCAGGGGCGTCAGGAAGTGAGGATTGAGGAATTCCTGCCTCGGGTGGAGGAGGACCGTTGTGAAGACCGGGTGGATGTTCGGACCCGAGGAGGGATCAGAGTGATCCACGGGGGGGGGGGGGGGGGGGGGGGGGGGGGGGGGGTGACGGAGCCGACCCTCTCCAACCCGCGGCCGTTGATGTTGAAGCGCTTACGGATGACACGCCACCATTACAAAGCAAAGATCTACGGCGAAATAAAGGCGTGGGAGCGCGGCGCCGCACCCCTTCCCGCTACCATCTTCGCTCGCGAGATAACGTCATCAAATGGCGTTGTTGTCATAAAAAAACTGCCGGGCTGCAGATACAAATTTTATGCTATGTTTTGTTTAATTGGTGGCCTGCATTTAGCCTCCAAATGCTTTTAATTTCTGCAATATTTTATGTATAATTTTTATTTAGAGTGAGCCATATATAAGGCATCCACTCCCTTGGTTTGGGATGAAGAACATAACCCTAAAAAAAGGATTTCAGCTTTGAGAAACTCTTCTCATTTCCGCCGCCCCCTATCCCTTGTCCGCCTCCTTGAGGGCTTCGGCCAAGTGCAGGCCTCTCTCTTCCGGCGTGGGGGCTTCGTGGTGTGACTCCGTTGAAGGTGGACGTGCAAGCTTCTTCCGGTGTGACTCCGGCGGATCCGTGGTTGAGCGATTCTCCACGTGCAACTATCTACGAGTTGGGGTAACGATTCCTCTTCTCTATCTTGTGTGCTTCTTCTACATCCTCCGCATATTTCTTGTGCGAAAGATTTGGTGTGAAATCTGAAATTTTATTCATCGAAGTATTTCCACTTGATTTTCGTATTTGATTCTCCGAGTTTCTCGCAACCGAAGAAGGGTGGTGACCTTTGGTTTTTTCTTAGTCGGGGGAGATCAACCACTTTTCCGAATCATTTCTTTGGTGGATCTCCTTGGTGCGACTTCACTCGACCGAGCCGTGTGGGTTCATTTCGCCGGAAAGGATAGTGGCCTCTAGTCACTATTTGATCCTAAGAGGGTTCACGATCCTCAAGTCGTTGTGTGACGATAAACGTAATTTAAATTGTGGCTGCGCTCGCGTGTGGTGTCTCCAAACTAGATCGTGTGGGGGTAGATTTAGTTGCTAGAACGTGCCGGACATTTCGCCCCGGTAGCCTACATCAATTTGGTATCAAAGCGAGGTTCGTGCCGGTTCCTAAATCGGCACAATCCTTCTCTGTTTGGTAGGCTTAGTTCTCGTAAATTCACATTTCAGCAAAGTCTCTATTTGTGGTGTGCCAACAGCGGGTTAAAATCTGAATTTTTCTTCAAAATCCAAAAAAATTTTTCTGGTAGACTCTCTTCACCTTAGGTAGAATTAAATTTAAAAACAAATTCAGTTTCGTCCATCGGTTAGGCGGCAAGAAATTATTTCTCATAAAATTTTAGGGTGTTTAGGACTACTTTAGAGTCAACAAAACAAAAAAAAAACAGAACAAAAAAAAAATCTGCATGCGCACAAGGCACGGCACCGAGTACGCTCCCTCTTCTTCCAATATGGCGGACGAGCGGCATGGGGGTCAAGATCCGACTCCCGTCGAGGCTCTTCGACAAGAGTTTAATGCGCACATCGTGAATCAAGAGCGTCGCATGGATGAGTTAAGGGACATGATCGCTCAACTTACGACTGCTAGAGCGACTCCACCCGCCCCTCCTAACCCTCTACCAATTAACCCTCACCCCCCGAACCACCAACAGCCCCGTTATCCTCCTCGATTTGACGAGGACTACGATGACCTTGCACCACGGGGTCCACCCTATTATAATCGAGCTCCACAAGAGTTCAACATCACGAAAGCCATCCGTATAGAAGCCCCTACTTACGACGGCATGGGGCAGCCCCAAATCTTTCTGAATTGGATTATGGATATCGAGTGCTACTTCGAGTGGCATAACTTAACCGATAGGCAAAAGGTCCAAGTCGCTAGGCTGAAACTTCTAGACCGGGCCAAGGTATATTGGCTCAACGAGGAGAGACGCATGAGAGCGCTTGATGGTATGCCACCAATTGGTTGCCAGGTTATGAAAGCTATGTTGTCGGATCAATACGTCCCCACGTATTACCGCACACAACTGTTTGACGACTTAGCCTCTCTTAAGCAAGGGAGCCAGTCGGTGTCTGATTACATGGGTACGCTTAAGGATCTGTTAGTACGTTGCGATGTTAAGGAGATGCCCGAAGTGACTCTCTCGAGGTTTCGGAAGGGGCTGGATCCGGATATTCAGCGCAAGCTTTTGCGATATGGGCATACGGATATAAACACCACGTACAACGCGGCCTTGGACATTGAGAAAAATATCACTCTCAAGTCTAAAGCAAGGTATTTCCCAAAGGGGAAGTCCACGTATAAAGACAAAGGCAAGTTTAAGGCAACCGACACAAGTTCGATAGTCATCACCGCTAGGAATTCTAAGAATCCAACCGGGGAGCGAGTGCCAATTGGGAGAGTTAGTAAAACAAATGCCACATGCTACGCTTGTGGAGTACAAGGGCATTATGCGAGCGAATGCCCCACCAAGCCTAAGGCCTTAGCTTTATTGGAGGCTCCTAACGACCCGGCCGAAATAATTTATGAAGCCGACGAGGGGTCCGATGTTGAGGGAGTCCCGAGTGATTTGGAGGATGAACATAACCTCATGGTTATGCGTTGTATCCTGACGGTTCCCCGGACGCCAAACTATTGGAATAGGACGACCCTCTTTTCGATGATATTTAAGAGCGGAGAGAAGTTGTGTAAGCTTATCATCGATAGTGGGAGTTGTATGAACGTCGTTTCGGAGAGCGCGGTTGCTAGGATGTCTTTAGTTGCCGAACCCCACCCCCAACCTTATCATGTAGCTTGGGAAATAAGACCTCTCTTCCTGTCATGAGGCGTTGTCTAGTTCCCCTTAACGTCAAATCTTATTCCGAGCAAGTGTGGTGTGATGTCATCCCCATGGATGCATGTCACGTCCTTCTTGGCCGGCCTTGGCTATATGACCACGACGTGACTCACTTCGGTAGGGCTAATACTTATGAGTTTAAGTTTAAGGGGAAGATTATTACCTTTAAACCAACGCCACCAAAGGACCCGACTATTCCGTCCAAGGATACAATCGTACCCGTGGAGAAGAAAACCTTGAACTTAATAGGAAGAAAAGAGTTCACCCGCATCCCATTTCTAGATGGCGTGATCTATGCGCTAGTGCTCTTGAGTAGTAAGGACGATGGTGATAAATTAGATGAGCTTCCAGAAGATTTAAAACACTTGTTGGATGAATATAAAGATGTGTATCCGGCCGAGTTACCACCCATCTTACCGCCACTACGCGACATCCAACACGCCATAGATCTCGTCCCAGGTTTCTCACTCCCGAATCAGCCCCATTATAGGCTCCACCCGGCAGCGCATCAGGAGCTTCAAACTCAAATATCGGAACTCTTAACTAAAGGGTTCATCCGCCATAGCTTGAGCCCCTGTGCCGTGCCGGCCCTGTTAGCCCCCAAAAAAGACGGTACTTGGAGGATGTGTGTCGATAGTAGGGCGATTAATAAGATCACTATTAAATATAGGTTCCCTATTCCCCGATTGGATGATCTCTTGGATATGCTTGCCGGAGCCACGATCTTTTCCAAGCTGGATCTTAAAGTGGCTACCATCAAATTAGAATTCGAGAGGGGGATGAATGGAAGACGGCGTTCAAAACTAAGGATGGTTTATATGAGTGGCTTGTCATGCCCTTCGGGCTTTCTAATGCCCCAAGCACATTTTCTCGGATGATGACTCAAATATTCCAACCCCTCATGGGAAAATTCGTCGTAGTGTATTTTGACGACATCTTGGTGTTTAGCTTGACGCCCACTGAACATACAAATCACTTGAGGGCAGTCTTCACTACTTTAAGGAACGAGAAACTATTCTTAAATCTGAAGAAATGCACTTTTCTTGTCCGTGAGGTTGAGTTCTTAGGATATCTTGGGGGAGCGGACGGCATTAGAGTAGACCCAAAAAAGGTGCAAGTTATTAACGAGTGGCCGGAGCCCAAGTCCATCCGTGACGTTAGAAGTTTCCATGGACTCGCTACTTTTTATCGGCGTTTTATTAAAAATTTTAGTAGCATCATGGCTCCTTTGACGGAGTGCATGAAGAAAGGGGATTTCCAATGGACTAAGTCCGCCACTCATGCCTTCCAAACGATCAAAACTCTCATGACGGAAGCACCCCTCTTACGCTTACCGAATTTCTCTAAGGTGTTTGAATTAGCGTGCGATGCGTCCGGGGTTGGGATTGGAGGAGTATTAAGTCAAGAGGGTCACCCCATTTGTTATTTTAGTGAGAAGTTGTCCGGGGCTAAATTAAACTACTCCAATTACGATCGGGAATTTTATGCGGTGGTCCGAAGTTTACACTATTGGAGACACTATCTCCTTTCCAAAGAATTCGTGCTACTTTCGGATCATGAAGCTTTGCGTTTTATTAACTCCCAACATAAAATCAGCCCCCGACATGCTAAGTGGGTGTCGTTCCTCCAAGAGTACACGTTCACTCTTAAGCATCTTAAGGGGTCCAACAACCGTGTGGCCGACGCCCTTAGCCGACTCTCGTTACTATTGTCCACCATGCAAGTTAAGGTGATTGGTTTTGAGCGCATTAAGGATGAGTACGCGACATGTCCGGACTTTAAGGACATCTATTTTGCCACCCAAGAGGAGTCCCCCTCCACTATTTCGGCATTCTACATTCGGGATGGTTACTTATTTAAGCACACGAAGTTGTGCATCCCGCAAACTTCCCTCCGCCATCATATCATTTGGGAACTTCATGGCGGGGGCCTTGGTGGCCATTTTGGCCGGGATAAGACGCTAGCTTTAGTAGAGGAAAAATTTTATTGGCCGGGTTTGAAATCTCTCGTTGGTAAAATCGTTAGTAGTTGTCGTACTTGTCAACTAGCTAAGTGTAGTAAAACAAACGCCGGTCTCTACACCCCTCTACCCATCCCTTCTATCCCTTGGGAGGATGTGAGTATGGACTTCATTTTAGGCCCCCCGCCCACCTTCCGCCGACATGACTCTATTTTGGTAGTCGTAGACCGATTTTCGAAGATGGCGTACTTTATTTCGTGTAGCAAAACTAGTGACGCCTCGCACATGGCTAAAATTTATTTTAAGGAAGTTGTCGGGCACCGCGGCGTTCCAAAAACTATCGTTAGTGATCGGGACGTCAAATTTACTAGTTACTTTTGGAAGACGCTTTGGAAACTTATGGGAACCAAACTTTTGTTTTCGTCCGCCTATCATCCGCAATCGGATGGCCAAACGGAAGTCGTAAATCGAAGCGTGGGCAATCTTTTACGTTGTCTTGTTGGAGAGCACAAAGGCACTTGGGATCTCATTCTCCCACACGCACAACTCGCTTATAATAATTCTAAGAATAGGTCTACCGGGTTGTCGCCGAATGAGATTGTGCACGGTTATAAGGCGCCCGTGCCACTTGACTTGATTCCCCTACCGCCCACTTATAAATCAAGTCACTTCGCACAGGAATTTGCCCAACACATTCAAAATTTGCATAAACACATACAAGAAGTGTTAGCCACGCAATATACGTCCGATCAGTTACACGCGAATTTGCACCGCCGAGCCGTCCATTTTAATGTTGGTGATTTGGTCTTGGTTCGTCTCATTCCCGAGCGGATGCCTTCGGGTACCGTCAAAAAGTTGGCCAATCGGCGAGCCGGCCCCTTTCGAGTTGCTAAGAAATTAGGCGACAATGCGTATCTTTTGGATTTACCATCCGATTGGGGTATATCCCCTATTTTTAATGTTTCCGATTTAACACCTTATACTTCTCCGCCACTTGAAATATGCAACTCCCCTGTCTCTTCTTCCTCTCGCTCTTCTCTTGGGTTTGGGGGGGAAAGGTCTCATGAATTGCCTCTTCCTTCGGATTCCGTTGGAGGTACGTTGGTGGATGCTTTTGCTTCAGTCTTACCTTTTTCGACTAACGCTTTTCCTAGTTTTCCCAAGACCTCTTTCTTACCCGACAGGATCCTTGCCGATGAAGTTCTCCCATCCCCACTTGGTACCTCTCGCCGCTATTTGGTCCACTGGCGTGACCGCCCATCCTCCGATGATTCATGGGTTCCCGAAGTTGACGTGGCTCGCTTGGATGATGCTCTCCTTCGCCGCTACAAAGACGCCAACTCCTCGGTGATGAGTCCTTATGAGACGGGGAGGATTGACGGAGCCGACCCTCTCCAACCCGCGGCCGTTGATGTTGAAGCGCTTACGGATGACACGCCACCATTACAAAGCAAAGATCTACGGCGAAATAAAGGCGTGGGAGCGCGGCGCCGCACCCCTTCCCGCTACCATCTTCGCTCGCGAGATAACGTCATCAAATGACGTTGTTGTCATAAAAAAACAGCCGGGCTGCGGATACAAATTTTATGCTATGTTTTGTTTAATTGGTGGCCTGCATTTAGCCTCCAAATGCTTTTAATTTCTGCAATATTTTATGTATAACTTTTATTTAGAGTGGGCCATATATATAAGGCATCCACTCCCTTGGTTTGGGATGAAGAACATAACCCTAAAAAAAGGATTTCAGCTTTGAGAAACTCTTCTCATTTCCGCCGCCCCCTATCCCTTGTCCGCCTCCTTGAGGGCTTCGGCCAAGTGCAGGCCTCTCTCTTCCGGCGTGGGAGCTTTGCGGTGTGACTCCGTTGAAGGTGGACTTGCAAGCTTCTTCCGGTGTGACTCCGGCGGATCCGTGGTTGAGCGATTCTCCACGTGCAACTATCTACGAGTTGGGGTAACGATTCCTCTTCTCTATCTTGTGTGCTTCTTCTACATCCTCCGCATATTTCTTGTGCGAAAGATTTGGTGTGAAATCTGAAATTTTATTCATCGAAGTATTTCCACTTGATTTTCGTATTTGATTCTCCGAGTTTCTCGCAACCGAAGAAGGGTGGTGACCTTTGGTTTTTTCTTAGTCGGGGGAGATCAACCACTTTTCCGAATCATTTCTTTGGTGGATCTCCTTGGTGCGACTTCACTCGACCGAGCCGTGTGGGTTCATTTCGCCGGAAAGGATAGTGGCCTCTAGTCACTATTTGATCCTAAGAGGGTTCGCGATCCTCAAGTCGTTGTGTGACGATAAACGTAATTTAAATTATGGCTGCACTCGCGTGTGGTGTCTCCAAACTAGATCGTGTGGGGGTAGATTTAGTTGCTAGAACGTGCCGGACATTTCGCCCCGGTAGCCTACATCAGGGGGGGGGGGGGGGCGGTCCTTCACGTGACCCATGACGCTCTACTACTTATTTAAGAAATTAAGTAGCACCCTTTCCAACAGTCCGGGCTTTTGGAACAGTTGGTTATGTGCTTGATCCTTCATGAGCCTCCACACCATGTATCGCCGGAGCGTTGGCTCCATATTCCAAACCCCACCCCGGGAAGAGAGGATCACCTTCTCCAGGAGCAATATGGCGGATCATGAGGATCCTTTCTGCGATGCGCTGGTCATCCAGACAGCCATCGAAAATTTTACCATCTCCAGGATCCTCGTCGACAATGAAAGCTCTGTCAATGTCATCTTTAAGAAGGCGTTTGACGCGATGAAGGTGGAGGCGAAGAGGTTGTTGGCCTCGGATGGGCCTTTGTTCGAATTTTCGGGGGAGAGGAAGGAGGTCGAAGGAGGGGTGGGCCTCCATGTCACCTTGGGGGGGGGGGGGGGGCAGTATAGGAACTGCAGGTTCGTCATCGTGGATGCCCCCAGCAGCTATATTGCCATCTTCGGGAGGCCCCTTATCAGTGCCTTCCACTGCGTCCCCTCATCGTTCCATCAATGCTTGAAGTTCAACGCAGAGAGAATTTAGGTCAGGGTCAGGGGGGACCCCAAAGTGGCGCGAGAGTGCTACGTCAATGCCGTGAACTTCATTTCTTGGCAGGAGGGAGCCGAGGTGATGGAGCAAAGGATGGAGAGGGCGGAGCAGTAAGCTGGCAGGGAGGAGCTGGAGGCGGAGAGCTGCGCTAGGGTAGAGGCAGCAGGAGGAGATCGAGAGGAGTTGGCTGAGGCGATGGCCGTGGAAGAAGAGGTGGAGGCGGAGGTCGTCATACCATAGGAAAGGGATGTTGAAGAATGGGGAGAGGAGTCTAGGTTGGAGGCTGCGGAAGAGGTGGTGGAGCTGGAAGTCCTCACCCGAGAAGGTAGGGTGGAGAAGGTCCGCGTCAGCGGAGGGCTGACCCCGGAGGCTCAGGGCTGGATGCTAGAATGCATCCAGAAGAACGTGGACATCTTCGCATGGAGCGCCGCGGAGATGCCGGGGGTTGACGTTGATGTGGCTTGCCACCGCCTCAACTTGGACCCGGGAACACACCCCGTCCAACACAAGAAGAGGTCCATAGCAGACAAGCTGGCAGACCCTATCAGAGAGGAGGTGGCAAAGCTTCTTAATGCCGGCTTCGTGTCCGAGATCCAATACCCCGGCTGGGTCTCCAATATAGTCATGGTTAAAAAGGGAGATGGCCGGTGGCGTATGTGTATCGACTTCTCCTTGCTTAATAAATCTTGTCCTAAGAACTGTTATCCCTTGCCTCGGATCGACGCGCTGGCTGACTCAGCCGTTGGTTTTTCTGTAATGAGTTTTCTAGATGCATTTTCAGGTTATCATCAAATCAGAATGCATCCCCCGGACGTCAAGGATGTCTCGTTCGTCACGGGGGATGGGTGCTGCTGTTACAAGTTGATGCCCTTCAGGCTAAAGAACGCAGGGGCGACCTATCAAAAGATGATGGACAGAGTTTTTAAAGAGCAGAAGGGGAGGAACCTGGAGGTGTATGTGGATGATCTCATGATCAATAGTCAGGATGTGGACTCTCACCTCCAGGACCTAGAGGAGACCTTTGCTACCCTGCGTAGGTACAAGATGCGGCTGAACCCCCTGAAGTGTGTCTTCGGGGCCAGCAGGGGGAAGTTCTTGGGGCACCTCCTCACCCCTGCAGGGGTCAAGTCGAATCCTGATAAGGTGAAGGCTATCATGGATCTGTGGTCGCCGCAAAATACTAAGGAGGTGCAGCGGCTGATAGGGAAGTTGGTTGGGCTAAGTAGGTTTCTCTCCCAGGCGGGGGAGAAGTGTTCGCCCTTCTTCAAAGCACTGGGGGGGCGGGGGTCGAAAATTTGAATGGACCAGGGAATGCGATGAGGCATTCCAGGCCCTCAAGTCGTAATTGACACAGGGTCCGTTGCTTCAAGGGCCGAAGGAGGGGGAGGACCTATTTTTGTATCTCGGAATCGGGGCGGAGGCCTTAAGATCTGTCCTAGTTTGTGAAGAGGGGAAGAAGCAGCTCTCTGTCTATTACGTGAGCCGGGTACTGAGGAAGGGGATGGTATCCAATTTTGGCGAAGCTGGCCTTCGCCCTGGTCATCTCAGCCCGAAGGCTGTGGTATTATTTCCAGGCACACTCAATCTGAGTGGTGACTGACCATCCCCTCCGCAATATCTTTGAGGGGGTGGAGTATTCTGGCAGGCTAGCCAAGTGGTTGGTGGAGTTGAGGGAATTCGACGTCTCCTTCGTTCCCCGCCTCTCGATCAAAGCTCAAGCGATGGCCAACTTCTTGGCCTATTATGTGATTGAGGTGGCAGAGGGAGAGCTCACTCGTCCGACTCCTTGGAAGGTGAAGGTAGATGGCGCCTCAGGGAGGCATTCCCTAGGAGTGGGGGTGATCTTGGAGAGTACCCAGGGGACTAGAATTGAGCAGACGGTGGTGGTGCACTTTCCCATCACCAACAATCAGGCCGAGTATGAGGCTGTGATAGCAAGGCTGCGCCTGGCCAAAAAGCTGGGGGTGTTGGACGTGGAGGTCCTTACTGACTCCATGGTAGTAGCTTCCCAGATCAACAGGAAGTTCAAGGCGAGAGAGCCTACCCTGCGGCTATATTTAGCCAAAGTAAAGGGGGTCATTGGCACGTTCCAAACGTTTTCCATCCAGCATGTGCCCCGGGAGGAGAATGAGTAGGTCGATCAGCTAGCAAAGCATGGTCCCCGGGTGGGGGGGGGGGGTACCATCACCTGTTCCGCCCTTCCATCGAAGAAGGGGAGCTTATGGAGATAGACCAGCGGCCTTCATGGATGGATCCGGTCGTAACTTTCCTTTCCACGGGAGAGTATCCAGAGGGGGTAGACAAGAAGAAGCTCAGGCACAAGTCATCGTACTATCTTCTCCAGGATGGGCAGTTGTACAGAAATACTCTCTCGGGGATGTTGGCTCGATGAGTGGCCGAGGGGGAAGTATAAAGAATCTTGGAAGAGGTCCACTCCGGGGAGTGTGGAAGTCACTCCAGGAGTCGGACCCTGGAAGGGAGGATTGTCAGGCAGGGGTACTTCTGGCCCACCCTGGGCCGAGATGCGACAGAGTTCGCAAGAAGGTGCCACAAGTGCCAGCTGTTTGCCCCCCTCCAGCTACAACCAGCTCAGCGACTCAAGAGTATCACAGCCCCCTGGCCCTTTGCCATCTGGGTAATGGATTTGGTTGGACCGTTCCCCTAGGCCAGTGGGCAGAGAAGGTTCCTACTGGTAATGATCGATTATTTATCCAAGTGGCTGGAGGTAAAGGTGCTGGCCAAGGTGACTTCCCAAGTCATCAGGAACTTCATTTGGGTGGAGATCATCTGCCGCCATGGGTTGCCCCAGGCAATCATCACAGACAATGGACCCCAGTTAGCCAGCGCGGAGTTTACCAATTTCTGCGAGCAGCTTGGGATCGACCTCAGGTTCGCCTCGGTCCACCACCCCAGGAGCAACGGACAGGTAGAGGCCACGAACAAGATCATTGTCAACCTAAAAAAGAAAGTATAAAATCTGAAGGGGAGTTGGGTGGAACAGCTTCCCGCAGTTCTCTGGGCCTTGAGGACCACCCCCAACGCAGCTACAGGAGAGACCCCCTTCAAGCTCTCCCATGGGTGCGAGGCGGTGCTCCCTGTGGAGTTCGAAGTTCAAATGCCTCGAGTTGTTACAGTAGGGGAGGGCAGAGAAGAATGGCAGGATGAGAATGAGGAAGAGCTGCGGCTCTCCCTTGACATGGTGAAAGAGCCGCGGGACCTTTCCGCCGTCCGATAGGAAGAGGTGAAGATGATGATGGCCAAGTACTTTGACAAGCACGTCAGTGTCAAGCAATTTATGGAGGGGGACTTGGTATTAAAGAAGGTGGATGCAGCAGGAAGGTCAGCAACCGTGGGGAAGCTCAACCCTAGCTGGGAAGGTCCATTTATTGTAAAAGAAGCTTTAAGATCAGGGGGGTATCGACTCCAAAATATGGAGGGCGAGACCCTAAGTCTCACCTGGAGTGGTGACGACTTAAGACGCTTTTTCCCTTGAAACACGTAAGTGGTACTTTGATTTTTAATGAAAGTTCTTTAACACGCTAATGCTGTCGCAATAAGTTTGCATGGAGAAGTGAAGTGTATTTGGACCCCGAGCAGATCCCGCTGTCAGGCTCTCATCTAGCTGGCAGGGCTGGAAGCCACTCAGTGTCATCCTTAGACCTCGAGCAGATCCCGCTGTCAGGCTCTCATCTAGCTGACAGGGCTGGAAGTCACTCGATGTTGTCAGCCTTGGACCCCGAGAAGATCCCGTTGCCAGGCTCTTACCTAGCTGGCAGGGCTGGAAGTCACTCGGTGTCATCCTTAGACCTCGAGCAGATCCCGCTGTCAGGCTCTCACCTAGCTGGCAGGGCTGGAAGTCACTTGATTGTGTCAGCCTTGGACCCTGAGCAAATCCCACTGCCAGGATCTCACCTAGCTAGCAAGGCTGGAAGTCACTCGGTGTCATCCTTAGATCTCGAGCAGATCCCGCTGTCAGGCTCTCACCTAGCTGGCAGGGCTGGAAGTCACTTGATGGTGTCAGCCTTGGACCCCGAGCAGATCCCGCTGCCAGACTCTCACCTAGCTGGCAGGGCTGGAAGTCACTCGGTGTCATCCTTAGACCTCGAGCAGATCCCGCTGTTAGGCTCTCACCTAGCTGGCAGGGCTGGAAGTCACTCGATGGTATCAGCCTAGGACCCCGAGCAGATCCCGCTCCCAGGCTCTCACCTAGTTGGCAGGGCTGGAAGTCACTTGATGGTATCAGCCTTGGACCCCGAGCAGATTCCGCTGCCAGGCTCTCACCTAGCTGGCAGGGCTGGAAGTCACTCGGTGTCATCCTTAGATCTCGAGCAGATCCCGCTGTCAGGCTCTCACCCAGCTGGCAGGGCTGGAAGTCACTTGATGGTGTCAGCCTTGGACCCCGAGCAGATCCCGCTTCCAGGCTCTCACCTTGATGGTAGGGCTGGAAGTCACTCGGTGTCATCCTTAGACCTCGAGCAGATCCCGCTGTCAGGCTCTCACCTAGCTGGCAGGGCTGGAAGTCACTCGATGGTATCAGCCTAGGACCCCGAGCAGATCCCGCTGCCAGGCTCTCACCTAGCTGACAGGGCTGGAAGTCACTTGATGGTATCAGCCTTGGACCCCGAGCAGATCCCACTGCCAGGCTCTCACCTAGCTGGCAGGGCTGGAAGTCACTCGATGGTGTCAGCCTTGAACCCCGAGCAGATCCCGCTGCCAGGCTCTCACCTAGCTGGCAGGGTTGGAAGTAACTCAGTGTCATCCTTATACCTCGAGCAGATCCTGCTGTCAGGATCTCACCTAGCTGGCAGGGCTAGAAGTCACTCGATGGTGTTATCCTTGGACCCCGAGCATCCCGCTGCCAGGCTCTCACCTAGCTGGCAGGGCTGAAAATCACTCGGTGTCATCCTTAGACCTCGAGCAGATCCCACTGTCAAGCTCTCACCAAGCTGGCAGGGCTGGAAGTCACTCGATGGTGTCAGCCTTCGACCCCGATCAGATCCCGCTGCCAGGCTCTCACCTAGATGGCAGGGCAAGAAGTCACTCGGTGTCATCCTTAGACCTCGAGCAGATCCCGCTATCAGGCTCTCACCTAGTTGGCATGGCTGGACGTCAATCGATGGTCTCAACCTTGGACCCCGAGCAGATCCCGCTGCCAGGCTCTCACCTAGCTGGCAGGGCTGGAAGTCACTCGGTGTCATCCTTAGACCTCGAGCAGATCCCGTTGTCAAGCTCTCACCAAGCTGGCAGGGCTGGAAGTCACTCGATGCTGTCAGCCTTGGACCCCGAGCAGATTCTGCTGCCAGGCTCTCACCTAGCAGGCAGGGCTGGAAGTCACTCGGTGTCATCCTTAGATCTCGAGCAGATCCCGATCTCAGGCTCTCACCTAGCTGGCAGGGCTGGAAGTCACTCGATGGTATCAGCCTTGGACCCCGAGCAGATCCCGCTGCCAGGCCCTCACCTAGCTGGCAGGGTTGGAAGTCACTCGGTGTCATCCTTAGACCTCGAGCAGATCCCACTATCAGGCTCTCACCTAGCTGGCAGGGCTGGAAGTCACTCGATGGTATCAGCCTTGGACCCCGAGCAGATCCCGCTGCCAGGCTCTCACCTAGCTGGTAGGGTTGGAAGTCACTCAATGGTATCATCCTTGGACCCCGAGCAGATCCCGCTGCCAGGCTCTCACCTAGCTGGCAGGGCTGGAAGTCACTCGATGGTGTCAGTCTTGGACCCCGAGCAGATCCCGCTGTCAGGCTCTCACCTAACTGACATGGCTGGAGGTCACTCAGGAAAGTCCTGCACCCCCCAGGTAGTGCCTAACAAACTTGGCCCTTCTAAGATTAAGAGGAGAGCTCGGCAGGGGCGAGTTCGGGCTCGCTAATTCAGCTTGGCCTCTGCAGAAGGGTGACGAGCCAGGCCCTTAGACCTCGATAAGGGGAGGTGGATCCCGCCGAGACGCCTCGCCACCCACTTTGTTTTTTACTTGGAAAAATTTAGTGAATTTGGTTTTCAGTTGATAAGATCATGGGAAGCCCGCTAGCGAGCTTTGGCGAGGCCTGAGAATTACCGAACTCTCAAGATATGCTCTCAGGGGCGAGTACTAACGACTATACTACTCGCAGTACCTATCCATGCAAGGTCGCTGGGGAGAGTGCTTTCAGACAAACACGGCACGGGAGAGAAATCCAGCAAAAGAAAATATATGTATAATGACATTACTATAATGGACAAAATGTATCAAAAATATTCTTTCATTAAGTAAAAATATTTACAGGATTGAGCTCGCCTCGGCAAGACTACATGTTATGTACATTCAGACCTCGCCTTCTAAGGAACTCTATGGGTCTATTTATAGGTTTTTAGTATCTGGTCTGAAAAAAAAACATAATTCTGTTGCCCCTAAAATTACTAAAATGCCCTTGGACTGGTATGTCAATAGCCAAACCCCATAGTTCTGAAAAGTTAAATGCAGACCCAGGGGTATTCAGGTAATATCAGGTCCGGGTCCCATTTGGTGGAAGCTCTTCCACTGAGCTCTGCGGGAACCCTGCTTGCTCTGATCGTGAGCCTTCCCGCCTACCCAGGGCGGGAACCAAAAGACTGAATGAGCGTTGAGTGGAGAAACGTCACTCAACGTCGAGGGTTGATGGGCTTCCGCAGACCTAAGGCGCAAGCCCTTTCGCCTGCCTAAGGCAGGAGCCTTCCCGCCCACTTATCTGATCCAGTTTTCGCCCAAAGCTAGCTCAATCTGGGTCCTTAGGGCATCTTGGTCCCACCCAGCGAATATGAGGCTGTACACAATTCTTGCTCTTTGCGAGCTAGCCTTGTGCTCGGAAAGACACGTCCAACCCCTAATATTCGGTGGGTGATTGCTGACTTGGCAGGGAATCTTTCTGCGGACACCACCCCGGTCCTATATATACACCGCCGAGTTTGCTCTCAGGACATCCCTATCGTCATTGCCCTCTGCATGAGCTTCTGCAAGGCCCTGAAGATGTGCCCCAAGTGTGTCGAAAAATCTCTCTCGCAAGAACTTCAGGCTCGCCTTACCGCGGCCCAGGCATGGGCTCGCGCCAACTGCGCCAAGGTTGCTCCTTGGCTGATGGACAAGAGGACAGCCGATGAGAACTCCCGCCCAAAAAAGAAGAAGGCCAAGTCAGTTAGGGGAGACTGCTCAAAAGAGAACCAAGCCTCGCCTACCCCAACCCCTAACCGTGACGAGATCCCTTCTTCCTTGCCAGAGGTAATTTTCTCACCTCATCCTTTGGCGCGAACTACTAAAGAACGGGGTTGTATACTTATGTGTCACACTTCTTCGTAGGGGCGGTTCCGAAAGACATTGCCGACTTTCTACTGGTGGATACCGAGGCGATCCGCCTTTTCAATGAGGATCCGCCGTCAGTCTCGGGGGCTGCACCGCCAGCCTCGGAGGCTGCCCCTCCGACTACCCCGACCGATCCCCCAAGCACTCATGGTATTTACCCCATTTGCTGGCTCGGGTTCTGCTTTAGATGGTCTATTTCTCCTTTTCGCTGACCTGGCTTCTCGCAGCGCCTATTCTTGGGAGCCCGAACCTCGTTGGTCAGGGGCCCAAGACTCCCCCCCAAAAAAACAAATCCTACCAACCTGGCGTCCGATCTCATCCTCCTCGCCGAAGGGGTTTTCATCGAGCCATCTGCACCTGCATCGGGATCCCATCCCCCGGCAGGAGAGGGCGCCTCAGTTCCGCCACCAGCCGAGACTGAGACCTTGGAATGCAGGACGTTCCGTCCGGGTCGGGGAAAGCCGCTCCACCTGCTATTCTGAAATGGTTCTGAGAGCCAGCCCGACCCTTCTCACTAGCCATCGGGGGAGGGTCCCCATCGCTCTTCAGGTATTCGAGAACCTTCTAGCTTTCCTTTCGCTTCACTCCCAATTTGACTAAAAAACCGCCTTCCAGATCCGAAGGTGCAGGGGGTGGAAGCTAAAGAAGATGAAGAAGAGGAAAATGGGGAAGACTCGCCCCTCCCCTCCTCTAGCGAGATGGAGGACTTTCTTGAGGCCTCTAGGAGTGACAAGACGCGAAGGCAGAGGATTGAGGCGATCTTGTCAAAGCTCATTACGGCGGCAGCGATCCAACTCTGCGGCAGTGAAGAGAATCCTCAGGTTGATGGAGCGGCGGCTGATGATTGTCGAGCGGGACTGCGCCTACCTCATTGGCGAGATGGAGCCCCAGGACATGCTTTCCGCTGAGACCTCCCCAGTGTAAGACCCGAATGAATATAAAATACAATTATTTTGAAATATTCCTCGATGTTGAAATATAATTTCAGTGTTGATTTGACGTCGCACTTTAAATTTGATGTTAGGATAATTTTATGTTTAATTACGACAACTGCTTCGGTTTTGTTTAATTATGAATGACTTGAGTTGGATAGATTTTATATGAGTTTAATGGATTGGGCTTGCTTTGATTTGGGGTTTATGTATGGTATTTGAGGGTGGACCGACTGGGTATGGGTGTGGTTTTGGTTGTGCACTTTTTGAAACCGGTTGTACCAGTGATGACTAGCTGTCTGGGTTAAGCGGTGGCCTTATCCCGTGATATAACATTATGCTGTTTTCCATCTTATTTATTCTCGACGGAACGAACCCGACGGAGCCGCTCCTGCGCCGATCACTCTAGCTGCCTCCAATCTCCTCTGTTTCGCATGATTTCCTCTTCTTTAGGAAGGTAATCTACTTCCCTCCACTCCTCTTATGTTGATCACGAAGTTTGTGTACGGATTTATGATGGCTGAAAACCCTAGGGTTTGGGGTTTTGGTTTTGATTCACTCCTTTCTAACTCAAAAATTTCTTTATAACTTTCCAAACCCTAAACCTTGAAATTGAGCTAAATTTGTGAGATGAGGTTAGGGTTTCATTATGGGTTTTGTCTTGATCCCTTGCAAACCTTTGTTGTCGGCTGTATTGTTGAGGGTTACCTGGGGGCTGTTTTTGTGCTTTTGGGCTGCTGGGTATTAGCTGTCCGGCTATTTTTGTGGAGATTGACACCTTGCTTTGAGCTGCTATTCACAGCCATTAGTATTGCCTTCGTGATAACCCTTGCGGCTGTGCATTGGAGCAACTTGGATAGACATTGTGATTAATTGAATCATTTTATTGGCTGAATGGTGTGCCCTCTTTTTGATCAACCACACTAATCCTTCCCTAGACAACTCCTAGAGGTCGTAGTTGTGACCGTCATAGGAGTCCGCTAGTAACTATTTATGGCACAACCCTAAAGTAAATGATATTTTGACACTGCAGAGGATGACATCCGGCGATAGACGTGACGTGAACCCTACGAAGGACAGAGGCAAAGAAAAAGTTGTGGTGAGCCCTTACTGCTTTTCCCTCTTTTGTGAAATATATAAATCGCCGAAAACGCTAACGTGACTTAGCGAGCGATAGAATTCTGAGGTGAACCAAATACAAATAAATCCTATTTTGAATTAAATTGAACGAATCGAAATGAATGAAATTGAATTGAAATGAAGAACACGTCGACGCATCGAAATGCTAAGGGCCGGCCTATTAGGGGGATGGTTCAGACTCCTACACATCGTGAGGGGGGGGGGGGGGGGGTAGAACTCTCACACCTCATAGGGGGGGGGGGGGTCGAACTCTTACATATTATGATATGAATCCGATTAGGAGGCGTTGAAGCCTGTTGCGCGTTGAAGCTCCCTAAAGTGGATACTGATTGTTGATGCGCGAAAACGGCACCGGACAGCTAACATAGAGGGGTGTTCGATCTCACAAGCTAGGAGTGGAAGAGGACGAAGGTCGCGGGGGAAGAGGGAAGAAGGAATCTTCTGAGTGCTCGAGAGTGGAGCAAACTCTTGTCAAGGAGGTTGCGGGGATAGAGGAGAGGGTGTTGAGAGCAGCCGGGAAGGCTGATAAGAGGAGGAGGTTGATCCGGAGCTGTCAAGCAGACAGTTACTATGACGGTTGTGCTTGCAGGTTTGTTGCCGAGGGAGCTGAGCTGAGCTAGGAAGAAGGGAGAGATAAGGAGCCGCTAGCAGCGGCAAAAGCAGACTTCGCCCACCGCGGCTTAAACGCCACTCTTGCGACGGGCTTTCCTTTTATTAATAGGGAGAGATATAACTTGCTAATACACCTTTACAACAAAGCAATAAAGGGTACAAGAAGGAAGCTGGCGGCTAAGGAAGAAGAATGCCAGAGGAGGCCGTGCGGACTGGAGAGCGAAGCTGGCAGGCCGCGCGGTTAAGGGAAAATGGGATACCGCGCGGACTAGAGAACCACAGGCTAGCAGGCCGCGCGACTAAAGGCGCAGAGACGGGTGCGGTCTGAGAAACAGAGTCCGCAGGAGGAGGACTTGCTGGCTGACTTCGAGCGTGAGCGCCTTGGCGATGACCAGACCTCCTCCCCATGAGAGGCATGTGGGGCTATTTATAGGACCGAGGAGGTAACGACTTGCGGTGACGTTACCCCCGGTGAGACGATAACTTGAGTGAGATGGAGACGGAGTCTGCCGAGTCTGCAACAGGCCGCGCGGACTGACGCTTGGTACTGAAGCCGGTGCTGCTGACGACAAAATGGGAGACTTGGTGGAGGACTGCGATGCAAGTTCGCAGAGTCCGTCACTGCTGAGCTGGGACTGTCCGCCTGCTGCTGGGGTAGCGGATGCTGGAGGACAAGCGACAGACTGCAAGGAGAATCCGCTGAGTCCACCGCTGCTTAACTGAGCGAGTGCGAAGGGGTACGAGCAGGAGAGTGCCCGCGGGGTCCGGCGAGTCCGCACGATGTTATGCAGACTGGGACTGCCTTCTGGAGGGTCTGTTGCCTGGCGAGCTGGAAGGAGTCCGCCACTACTGACTGAGTCCGTGCCAAGACTGCGGGCTGAGGGAGAAGTCTGATACTACTGGCTGAGCCTGCGACATGCCTGCGGACTGAGGAGGAAGCTGGTATTGCTGCCGAGAAGCTAGTGCTGGCGAAGGAAATGGCGGACTGCATAGAGAGTCCGCCAAGTCTGTCGAGTCCGCGGCTGCTGCAAGGTTGAGTCCGTTTGCATTGGAGATGGAGAGCCTGGCTTTTGAGGCTGTTGGGGTTCACTAATGAAGGCGGACTGGAAGTATCGACCGTACTTCGAGTCCGCCCAGCTTGCGAGGAACTTGGACGTTGCTGTTGGTCTTGGCGGGTAGCCGGAGCTGGAAACCGCGCTTTGTAGGCGGGCTGGAGGAGTCGGCTCCCCATGCTACTGGTGGAAAGGACTAAGCGTCCTGCCGATCTTGACAAGGTAGAACATGTATGTTGGTGAGGCAGAAGCCGCGATAGCTGGCTGGTGGCTTGGGCGGATAGGGAGTTGAGTCCGGCAGAGAGAGACCTGCGGAGACAACCTTACGGTTAAGCTAAAAAAGGGGGCGTCCTGCAGAGGCGGACTGCGAAAGCAGTCTGCGGACCCTGCCGACCAAGGGAAGGCGCGCGGCCTGGTCGGTCAGACTGCTGAGACCGCGCAAGCCGCGCGGCCTGAGCGGACAGAGAATTCTGTCCGCCCTCCCTAGGGCATCAAGGCCTCCAGGAGGAACCTGGGGCAGGCCGTGACGAGCGAGCTGCCTGCCTTGGGAAGGATTGCCGATTTTGGGGTTAACATAATTCCCGCACTTTTTTAAGTTCCGAATAGAACTTTGAAAAAGTTGGAGACCCACGAAAATCGTGATCCACCCCCACGAAAAGAGAAGGGTGCAAGGAGAGATAGAACTTGAAGCCTCTCCTTAGGAGTTTGGTGCTGCCTGTCTATTTTCCTGCAAGAGGAAAGCTAGGGTAGGCATGTATGTGTGGTACATCGTGTGTGTACCTGAGTTTGCCTTTGCAAAATGAAGAAGATGTGTCTTCCACTAAGTTCTGCAAACTGAAACTGAGAGGAAAACATAAAAGCATAGTAACTTGCAAGTACCTGATGGAGGCTTGCAAGCACCTGTTATCCCTTGCAAAAAAGGAAGGATGAAGAGTATACAAGAAGGAAAAATGAGCTGCAAGTACCTGAAAGGAACTTGCAAGTCTTTGCTGGTTTCTGTAAAAGAAGAGTTAAAGGTATGCACAGTATATGAAAGTAATTTGCAAGTACCTGTGAAGAAACTCGCAAGTATCAGATGATCTCTGCAAAACGAGAGTTAGGAACAAACATGATATATGTGAGTAACTTGCAAGTACCTGTGAAGAAACTTGCAAGGGTCTGCTAATCTCTGCAAGAAGAGAGTTAGGAGCAGATATTGCATGCAAAAAATAAGCTGCAAGTACCTGGAAGAGGCTTGCAGGTGTCTGCTAACCACTGCTAAGAAAAGAGTGAGCAGTAGACATAGAATAATGAATTAAACTGCAAGTACCTGGATGAGGCTTGCATGTATCTGCTAACCACTGCTAAGAAAAGAGTGAGCAGCAGACATAGAATAATGAATTAAACTACAAGTACTTGGATGAGGCTTGCAGGTGTCTGTTGATCTCTACAAAGAGAAAAGTCAGAAATAGACAATATACGAAAGAAGCTTGCAAGTACCTGGGAGAAGGTTTACAAGCGTCTGCTAGTCTCTGCAAGAAAAGAATTAGGAGCAGACAAAACATGAAAATAGCTTGCAAGTACCTGTGAAGAAGGCTTGCAAGTGTTTGCTAGTATCTGCAAGAAAAGAGTTAGGAGCAGACATACATATATGAAAGGAGCTTGCAAGTACCTGAGAGAAGGCTCACAAGTGTTAACTGTTGATGAGATAAGCTGGACATGACCAAATGACAAGGAAAATGCCTGATGAACTCTTTATCATGAAGCCCAGATCAATAAATCGAGCGTTAACTGTTGATATGGCTGGATGGACATGATCAGATTAGCAAAGAAGGAACTTGACGAATTCTGCCAATCTTAACTAGATTGCAATAGCATGGCTTGATGATCGAGGAGAGTAAGATTCTTTGATCAATGTTTGATACCATTAGATTTGGTGAGAGTAGTGAATAGATCTGTGAATCTTCATCTGATAGCGCTTAAACAGGCAGTGAATACAAGATGAGAGTAATAGAGCTTGTACAAGTAGAGAGCTTGTAAGTCATCATCTGATGGTGCTTTGAGCAAGCAATGTATATAAGATGAGCATAAGCAAAATGAATGCAGAAAATCCTTTTGGTAGGTCAGATTAACCTGCTCACCTGTGAAAGAGGACATTTGACAAAAAAAGGAGCACTAGCTATACTCCCTTGATAGAGCACAAAAGGGAGACATGCGCAAAAAATCCTAAGAAGGAAGCGACAGATGCACTGCTCTCTTGCCTCGGGTACAATCACTACTGATCAATGAGACAAGTTGCGCCAAGTGGCCTATTGCTTGTCTGTGGATTGATCAGTGGAGTTGTGGGAACCCGCGAAGGCACGGATCGAGAGTACCATAGAGTGTTCGGCCATCACAGTCATGTGATGATCGAAGAGACAAGGCTACGCTTGATCTCCATTGCTTGTCAAACAAATATCATCATAACTGTAATGTATCCTTTGCGAAGCACAACAGAGCTAACACATGGGGCTCCCCTAGAACACACTCTGTGTTAGATGCGGCTAGGATCCTAAGTCTGAAGCCCAACATCGTAGATTGAACGGCTCCCACTACACATATGGGTATACTCTCGCCATATGTGGTCGAAGCGGTTGTGCCAGATAACAAACTATGGAGGGAGCATTTCGGACTTGGCGATATCTCATTGGTGTAGTGATCTCTTTGGCAAAGAGAAAAAATGGAGGAGGAAGCATCACAAGAGGAGAACTGTGTCAGTATGAGATCCCTGATAAAAGCTTTATTAAAAGCAAGGATGAACACTTAGAAGTGTTTTAAAATGAAAATGTTTGAAAAACATGAAGAGTAGAGTAAGGGTAACCGATAGTGGGTGTGAGGAGCTTTGAGGACTCATGAATGTAATGGGTCACCCTTCTGGAGTAGATGTTGAATTTTACCCTCCTTCAGCATTTCTTGCACTAATCGCTGAAAAGCTCTGCAATCCTCTGTTGCATGACCCTTTTCTTTGTGATACTCACAGTATTGGCCAGAGTTTTTGCCCTTTCGATCAGCAGGCTGAGGTCCCATACTGCTTGTTTTGCTCTTGATGGTGTGAGTTGCCCCACCCAATGTATTATCAACTTTAGATCCTTTGCATTGGAAGAGACGTTGACGACTTCGGAAACATCCTCCTTTCTTTGCTTGCGATTGAAGACACTTTGGGGGAGAGTTTGGAGGTCGTTCGGTAGGGAGCAAAACCTATGGGACTCTCTTCCTCCCAGTGGGAAGCTCAAGGTGACTTCATTGTGTGATTGGAGGCGTACACGGTTGTTTGAGGGCTGAGTTTGCAGACACTTTCTTTTCGCTCGATAACTGGAAAACTGTACAGCGACTGTGGACCTGACTGGATGGATAACTTGCCAGATAAGCATATGGGCCAACTGGCAGAAGATTTGGCATATTAAAATGTGAATTACCCACTTCTGGGTTGACTGTAGCAACTGGTGCTACTACAGGTTGAGAGTCTAGTCGCTGAATTATAGTGGCTAGGGTGTCATTGATCGCTGCTATCTGCTGGGAAGTTTCCCGACGTGTCAGCAAGAGGGCTTCCCAAAGAGCGTCTTCACTGGTAGGAGGAATGTTCTGAGAGGGTTGGCGGTCTGACATGGCTAACTGTCGCTGTTAACCTGTTTGATCGGATCTGAAGGCCGCATGTTAACTGTTGATGCACGAAAACGGCACCGGACAGCTAACACGGAGGGGGTGTTAGATCTCACAAGCTAGGAGAGGAAGAGGACGAAGGTTACGAGGGAAGAGGGAAGAAGGAAGCTTCTGAGTGCTCGAGAGTGGAGAAAACGCTTGTCAAGGAGGTTGCGGGGATAAGAGGAGAGGGTGTTGAGAGCAGCCTGGGAAGGCTGATGAGAGGAGGAGGTTGATCAGGAGCTGTCGAGCAGACGGTTACTATAACGGTTGTGCTTGCAGGTTGGTTGCCGAGGGAGCTGAGCTGAGCTAGAAGAAGGGAGAGAGAAGGGGCCGCTAGCAACGACAACAGCAGACTTCGCCCGCCGCAGCTGAAACACCACTCTTGCGACGGGCTTTCCTTTTATTAATAGCGAGAGATACAACTTGCTAATACACCTTTACAACAAAGCAATAAAGGGTACAAGAAGGAAGCTGGCGGCTAAGGAAGAAGAATGCCAGAGGAGGCCGCGCGGACTGGAGAGTGAAGCTGGCAGGCCGCGCGGTTAAGGGAAAACGGGAGATCGCGTGGACTAGAGAACCACAGGCTAGCAGGCCGCGCGACTAAAAGCGCAGAGACGGGTGCGGTCTGAGAAACGGAGTCCGCAGGAGGAGGACTTGCTGGCTGACTTCGAGCGTGAGCGCCTTGGCGATGACCAGACCTCCTCCCCATGAGAGGCATGGAGGGCTATTTATAGGCCCGAGGAGGTAACGGCTTGCAGTGACGTTACCCCCGGTGAGACAGTAACTTGAGCGAGATGGAGAACGGAGTCCGCCGAGTCCGCAATAGGCCGCGGACTGGCGCTTGGTACTGAAGCCGGTGCTATGCTGACGACAAAATGGGAGACTTGGTGGCGGACTGCGATGCGAGTTCGCGGAGTCCGTCACTGCTGAGCTGGGACTGTCCGCCTGCTGCTGGGGCGGCGGATGCTGGAGGACAAGCGGCGGACTGCAAGGAGAATCCGCTGAGTCCGCCGCTGCTGAACTGAGCGAGTGTGAAGGAGTGCGATCAGGAGAGTGCCCGCGGGGTCCGGCGAGTCCGCACGATATTATGCGGACTGGGACTGCCTTCTGGAGGGTCTGCTGCCTGGCGGGATGGAAGGAGTCCGCCACTACTGACTGAGTCCGCGCCAAGACTGCGGACTGAGGGAGAAGTCTGCTACTACTGGATGAGCCTGCGACAGGCCTGCGGACTGAGGAAGAAGCTGGTACTGCTGCCGAGAAGCTGGTGCTAGCGAAGAAAATGGCTGACTGCATAGAGAGTCCCACCAAGTCCGTCGAGTCCGCGGCTGCTGCAAGGTTGAGTCCGCTTGCGTTGGAGATGGAGAGCCTGGCTGTTGAGGCTGTTGGGGTTCACTAATGAAGGCGGACTGGAAGCCTCGATCGTACTTCGAGTCCGCCCAGCTCGCGAGGAACTTGGATGTTGCTGCTGGTCTTGGCGGGTAGCCGGAGCTGGAAACCGCGCTCTGTAGGCGGGTTGGAGGAGTCAGCTCCCCATGCTGCTGGTGGCAAGGACTGAGTGTCCTGCCGATCTTGACGAGGTAGACCACGCGTGTTGGCGAGGCAGAAGCCGCGGTAGCTGGCTGGCGGCTTGGGCGGATAGGGAGTTGAGTCCGACAGAGAGAGACTTGCGGAGACAACCTTGCGGTTAAGCTGAAAAAGGGGGCGGACTGCAGAAGCAGTCCACAGACCCTGCCTACTAAGGGAAGGCGTGCGGCCTGGTCGTTCAGACTGCTGAGACCGCGCAAGCCGCGCGGCCTGAGCGGACAGAGAATTTTGTCCGCCCTCCCTAGGGCATCACGGCCTCCAGGAGGAACCTGGGGCAGGCCGTGACGAGCGAGCTGGCTGCCTTGGGAAGGATCACCGATTTCGGGGTTAACACTGATATTAAGGGTCGTCGGACCCGGATAATTGAGATATTCGAATGACCCTAAGTATTTCGAGAAACGAAAGATGAATAAAAAGAAAATTGATAAAAGCAATACAAATGAAATATGAATTGATATCAGATATAGAATTGTTGATTTTACCTGTTTCTAGCATAAAAACATATTCATATAGATTTCATTGCTGCTGACTCTCTTGTCTGCTTGCAGGGCGAAGCTACTGGTAAGTGTAAGAAATTCACTTAGGTTTCGAAACTAATTGGTTCCCCATTTTTTAGGAACCGAGCACCAGCATACCAGACCCTGCTAGACAGGCTCAGGAAGAGGCAGAACAAAGACCAGGTGAAGACGTGGCTCGTCCACGAGTTAGCATGAGTTTATTCCTTGTACTGATGTTAAATATTTATAATGTAGTAAATGTAGACATTTTGTCCCTGACAATGTATATATATTCTGCATATTAATGAAATGTGATGTTATGTTTTTTGCTAGTACACTTCTTTGATTATCTTGTTGCGTATAGTTTTGTGAGAAACCCCCTCATAAAGAATGCAATTAAATTGTGGCGGATTTTGGCCTGTTACAATTAAATGTTATCAGAGGGAGGTTTCTCGCAGTGCATGTAACACAGAGCGTACCAGGATGAAACATAAACCACAATGATGATATTAGAATATCAGAATATACTGAATTGTATTATGTTTGTTCCTCAAGGACCTTTTCAAGTGTATTCGAGCCGCAGAATGCGAGAGGCTCTGAATGAACCTGAGGATTCAAGGGATTCCAGATCAGAAGAATGTGTGAATGGGCGACAGTCTTCCGTAGTGCATATCACTGATATTTTACAAGCCATCGCTGAAGCAATTAGGTTGGTTGGGGACAGCCCTCCAGTTGTGCCTTCTCCTGGCGTACCCCCAGTTGTGTCAGCTCTGTCTCCTCCAGCATTGGTGGAATCACAGCAATCTCGCTTACTTGATATTGATATGAAGCAGTTTCTGGAATTGAAACCGCCGACTTTTCGCGATGGTTTGTCTTAGATCGAGACGGAAGACTGGATTTTTCGGATTGAAACAATATTTGATACGATGTGGTGCCCCGCAGAGAGGAAGGTGGAGTTGGTTATTTTTATTCTGGAAGGAGAGGCTAAGAGGTGATGGGTGAACCTAATGAAAGGGAAATTTCAGACTCGCGGTTTGGCGAACGTGACATGGGAAGAGTTTGTTCGCGAATTTACAAAATGGTTCGTGTCATGGACAGAAAATAGGCAGCTACAGGAGATGTTTTTGCGATTAGTGCAAGGAAACCGCTCTGTCCTTCAGTATGAAGTCAAATTTTCCAGCTTGACATACTATGCAGAGTCTGTAGTGGCGATCGAGGAAGCTCATTGTTTGACGATTCCAGGAAGGGTTGCAGGATGATATCCGCGCTTCAGTGGTTCCGTTTGATATTACTGAGTATGCACTGCTGGTGGAAAAATCTTGATTAGTCGAGTTAGACAATGAGAAGAGACAGAGGAAGACAGAGATGAGGAAGAGGGTCCAAGAGGGTTCTAGCCACGAGAAATCGGGCAGAACAGGTGAAGCCCGGTGGAAAAAGAAGAAGCAGCAACAAGCAATATCAACTGGTAGCACTCAAGTGTCCCAATCAATGTCGACCAAGTGTGCCAAATGTGGCAAGATGCATAGAGGGGAATGCTTGACTGGCGTTTGCTTTTATTATCGCCAGCTGGGACATCGTCGAAAGGATTGTCCAAAGCTGCAAAGGGATGAAAGTTCGAGGAAGCTCCAGCATTGCCGCCTCAGAAAATCTATCATATTTGGACTTTCAGGGAAGGGGAGTCGATAACATCGGCACCCCGCTGAAGGGGACAGAGATGAGAGACTGATTCAGGCCCGAGCTTTCAATCTCGGTCAGCAAGAGGCGAAGGACGATGATACTGTTGTCATAGGTATGCTGCTTGTTCATGATCAAGTACTGAAAGTTTTATTTAATATTGGTGTCAGTCAATCTTTTATTTCAACATCTTTTCTTGAATTACTTCATATACGACCATATCAAGTTACTTAACCTTTGAGTGTACTGCTACCGAATAATACGATTTTGATAACGAAAGAGCGAGTCGTAGTCTCGCTGCCTTTTAATGATAAACTATTTGAAGTTGATGTTGCGGTCTTACCGTTGGTTGAGTATGATGTCATCCTCAGTATGGATTGGCTATCGGAGCGAGAAGCCGTTATTAATTGCAAAACAAAAGAGGTGACATTCAAATGTCCAGATGGAAGTCCGATGATCTATAAAGTTCTGGGCGAAGTTGCAAAAATCAGGATTTCAGCAATGAAAGCAAGAAAAATGATGCAGAAAGGTTATGAGGACATTTTGGTAATGATTAAAAAATGGAAGAAGAAAAGAAAGCAATTACGGCTGTGCCCGTAGTGCGGGACTATGTGGATGTATTCCCAAAAGAGCTACCTGGTGTACCTCCAGCCAGAGAAGTTGAATTTGAAATTAAGGTTATTGAAGGAGCTGCACCTGTAACTAAGATTACGTATCGAATGGCGCCAAAAAATTGGCAGAATTGAAAGTGCAATTGCAAAAATTGCTTGATAAGAACTTTATTCGACCGAGTTCCTCACCTTGGGGTGCTCCAGTATTATTTGTGAAAAAGAAGGATGAATCTCTCCGTCTATGCGTCGATTATTACGAGCTGAAGAAGTTGACAATAAATAATAAATACCCTCTGCCGTGTATTGACGATTTGTTCGATCAGCTGGTAGGCACACGTGTATTTTCAAAAATTGATCTTCGATCAGGACATCACCAGCTGAGAATTCTAGAGGGAGATGTCTTCAAGACAACATTCAGTACCAGGTATGGGCATTTTGAATATGTGGTTATGCCTTTTGGCCTAACGAATTCTCCTGTAGCTTTTATGGCCTTGATGAATCGTGTGTTTAAGGCATTCTTGGATCAGTTCATGATTGTTTTTATCGATGATATATTGATTTATTCAAAGACAGAGAAAGAGCATGCCTAGCACCTGTGTCAAGTCTTACAAACATTGAGGGTACAACAGTTGTATGCCAAATTTTCAAAGTGTGCGTTTTGGCTGAATGAGGTGGCCTTTCTAGGTCATGTGATTAATGTGGAAGGGTTGGCTATGGATCCAACTAAAATTGAAGCAATAATCAACTAGACCCGACAAAAATCTGTGACTGAAGTACGAAGCTTCTTGGGCTTGGCTGGTTATTATCGGAAATTTGTCAAGGACTTTTCAAAGCTAGCACTACTCTTGACACAATTGACTCGAAAGAACGTATTATTTATGTGGGGAGACGATTGCCAGCAAGCATTTGAAGCTTTAAAGGAACGATTAACGACATCGCCAGTGTTGGTGATGCCTGAAGGCTCAGATGGTTTTCAAATTTATAGTGATGCATCATATAAAGGATTGAGTTGCGTGTTAATGCAATGTGGAAAGGTGATTGCCTTTGCTTCCCGACAATTAAAGGATGCCGAAAATAACTACCCAACACATGATCTAGAATTAGCAGCAGTTTTGTTAGCTTTGAAAATTTGGCGTCACTACCAGTATGGTGTTCGATGCGAGATCTTCACAAATCATAAGAGCCTAAAATATATATATTAGATCAACCGGGAATTAATTTACGCCAGAGAAGATGGCTGAAATTTATTAAATTATGATTTGGATATTTAATACCATCCAGATAAAGCAAATGTGGTCGCAGATGCATTAAGCAGGAGGAATATTGCTGCGATGTCCGTACTACCGCAGTATAATAGGAAGCTTCTTTATATGTTTCAGGAAATGAAAATATGTGTGATATTTACGTCTGAAAAAAAGCAAGCACAACTATTCCAGATGCGGATTCAATATTCGCTTAAAGAGAGAATCCGGAAAGCGTTACCTCAGGATCCCTTTTTGATGGGGATATTTGCAAAATTGAAAAAGGGAGAAATGAGTGCCTTTATTGAAAAGGATGCCCTATTGCTCTTGAATGACAGACTATGTGTACCAGATGCTGATAGTATGCAGAAGTATATCCTGTATGAGGCGCATAATATGCCATATTCGATTCATCCTGGTCGAACAAAGATGTACCACGATTTGAAATAGGATTTCTGGTGGCCACATATGAAGAAGGATGTCATTCAGTATATTGCTCCGTGTCATACCTGTCAGATAGTGATAGCAGAACATAAGAAGCCTGCTGGGTATCTTTGATCTCTTCCCATTCCGGAATGGAAGTGGGATGATGTTGCGATGAATTTTGTATTTGGCATGCCTCGTAGTAAAGCTGGGAATGATGGAATTTGGATCATCATTGACCAATTGACAAAGAGTGCCCATTTTATACCGATCAAGCAAAGCAGGCTGACTGAAAAATTGGTGGAACTCTATGTAAATATGATCGTGAGATTACATGGTATTCCGCGTACGATCATGTCAGATCGTGATGGACGATTTACATCTGATTTGTGGCGACTAGTACACAACAGATTGGGGACAAGGCTGTTGTAAAGAACTGCCTTCCATCCACAAATAGATGACCAGTCCGAACGCACCATCTAGATGCTCGAGGATCTATTGCGAATGGTGGTTTTGGACTTGAAAGGCTCTTGGGAAAAATACTTATCGTCGGCTGATTTTACTTATAATAATAGTTATCAAGCAACGATCCAAATGACCCCGTTCAAAGCTCTATATGGGAGGTGATGCATAACTCCTTTGAGCTGGGTAGAGGATGGAGAAAAGAAATTATTCCCGCAGAAGAGGACAGATAAAATTGAGGAGAAAGTCCGTGTTATTCAACAAAGAATGAAAATCACACAGGATTGATAACAGAAATATTTCAACGCCCGGTATCGTATGGTGGAATTTGCTGTGGGAGATCAGGTGTGTTTGAAGATTAAACCGTTCAAAGGGATTTACCCACTATGACAAATTGGAAAATTAAGTCCAAGATATGTTGGTCCCTTCCATGTGATTGAACGTATTGGTGAGGCGGCGTGTCTCTTAGCGCTACCTACTGAATTGCAGAAGTTGCATGATGTCTTTCATGTATCTGCAATTCAACTGTATATTTCGAAACCAGATTTGATGATATCTGCCATTGATGTGCAGATCGACGCTGATTTGTCGAGTCCGACGACACCTTATCAAATTATTGATCGCCAGAGCAAGAACCTTCAGAAATCGACAAGTGAACTTTGTCAAAGTCTGGTGGACCGGTCATCCCGCTAAGGATGCTACTTGGGAGCGAGAAGACTTGCTGATGAAAATATTTCCCTCATTCTTTGGGAATCAAGGAGATGTTTAAATTTTTGAGGATGAAAATTCTGATAAGGAGGGGAGGATTTGTAAGACCCGAACGAATATAAAATGCAATTATTTTGAAATATTCCCCGACAATGAAATGTAATTTCAGTGCTGATTTGATGTCGCACTTTAAATTTGATGTTCAGATAGTTTTATGTTTATTTGTGACAGCTGCTTCAGTTTCGTTTAATTATGAATGACTTGAGTTGGCCGTATTTTATATGAGTTTAATGGATTGGGCTTGCTTTGATTTGGGGCTTATGTATGGTATTTGAGGGTGGACCGGCTGGGTATGGGTGTGATTTTGGCTATGCACTATTTGAAACTTGTTGTACCAGTGATGACTGGCTACCTGGGTTAAGCGGTGGCCTTATCCAATGATATAACATTATGTTGTTTTCCGTCTTCTTCATTCTCGATGGAACAAACTCGACGGAGACGCTCCTGTACCGATCACTCTAGCCGCCTCCAATCTCCCCCGTTTCGCACGATTTATTCTTCTTTAGGAATGTAATCTCCTTCCCTCCACTCCTCTCGTGTTGATCACGAATGTACAACCCCGTATCTGGCAAGTGAGGTCGCTAGGAACTAGACTGGTCGGTTCAGATCGTCCAAGAAATAGACGAGACCATCAGAGGAATCTGAAGATAGTGGGCGAGCTCGGCATGGAGAAGCCGAACCCGAGCTCGACATTCGTCGACCGCGAGCTCGACATTTGCCGAGCTAAGACAAGACTCGTCGGGCTGAGATCGACTAATGGAGGCCGACGGACGGGAGAGCTCGCTGTCCCAGCTCGCGCTCTCGCAACGGAGCTCGGCAATAGTAGGCAAGCCGGATCTGCCGAGGTGGCCAGGCTCCCCAGCTCACCTGGATCCACGAGGTACTTTTTACTATTTTACCCCCGCTGGTCTGCCCATAGCCCTTCAAAACAGTGGAGTTTGGCTGCTGGTAGACCAAACCAAGGGTATTTTGGTAACTTCAGGTCAGTTCAGTTTGGTTATTGACAGTTCAGATTCTGAAAACTATAAATAGGACCCAAGGGGTACCCCAAAAGCAGGCTTCCTGTGCTCTCATGCACCAGTTTTCAAGTGCTTTCTGAGGGTACCTTAGCTCGGCCTTTGGCTAAGGAGGGGAAGCGCCCTCAGATCTTCCGGGTGTGTGGTGGGTCCTCCCCTCCGAGCCCTTGGGTCAATCCTCCCATGTTTCTTTTGTTGTTTTACTTGCAGGAGCGAAGTAGGTGCACAATCACCCCTTCCCCGATGGTGAACTCCACAGGAGACCGAGATTTCGGTTTCAACAACGAAGTTTGTATAGGGATTTATGATGGCTGAAAACCCTAGGGTTTGGGGGTTTTGGTTTTGATTCACTCCTCTCTAACTCAAAAATTTCTTTATAACTTTCCAAACCCTAAACCTTGAAATTGAGCTAAATTTGGGAGATATGAGGTTAGAGTTTCATTAGAGGTTTTGTCTTGACCCCTTGCAAACCTTTGTTGACGGCTGTATTGTTGAGGGTTCTCGGGGGCTATTTTTATGCTTTTGGGCTGCTGGGTATTAGCTGTTCGACTGTTTTTGTGGAGATCGACACCTTGCTTTGAGCTACTATTCACAGTCCTTAGTGTTGCCTTCATGACAAACCTTGCGGCTGTGCATTGGAGCAACCGGGATAGACATTGTGATTAATTGAATCCTTTTATTGGCGGGATGGTGTGCCCTCTTTTTGATCAACCACACTAATCCTTCCCTAGACAACTCCTAGAGGTCGTAGTTGTGACCATCATAGGAGTCCGCTCGTAACTATTTATGGCGCATCCCTAAAGTAAATGATATTTTGATACTGTAGATTATGGAGTCCGGCGATAGACGTGACATGAACCCTGCGAAGGACAAGGGCAAAAAGAAAAGTTGGGGGTGAGTCCTTACTGCTTTTTCCTCTTTTGTGAACTTTTCAGTTGTTTGATAGCACTAAATATATGAATCGCCGAAAATGCTAACGTGGCTTAGTGAGCGATAGAATTCTAAGGGGAACCAAATACAAATAAATCCTATTTTGAATTAAATTGAATGGATCAAAATGAATGAAATTGAATTGAAATGGAGAACGCGTCAACGCATCGAAATGCTAAGGGTCAGCCTAGTAGGGGGGTTGATTCAGACTCCTACACCTCGTGAGGGGGGGGGGGTATAATTCTCACACCTCGTAGGGGGGTCGAACTCCTACAGATTATGATATGAATCCGATTAGGAGGCGTTGAAGCCTGTTGCGCGTTGAAGAGGCCTAAAGTGGATACTGATATTAAGGGTTGACGGATCCGGATAATTGAGATATTCGAATTACCCTAAGTATTTCGAGAAACGAATGATGAATAAAAAGGAAATTGATAGAAATATGACAAATGAAATATGAATTGATAACAAATATAGAATTGTTGATTTTACTTGTTTATAGCGTAGAAACATGTTCATATAGATTTCATTACTGCCGACTCTCTTGTCTGCTTACAGAATGAAGCTACTGGTAAGGATAAGGAATTCACTTAGGTTTCAAAACTAATTGGTTCCTCAATTTTTAGGAACCGAGCACTAGCGTACCAAACCCCGTTAAATGGGCTCAGGAAGAGGCAGAACGAAGACCAGTTGAAGACGTGACTCGTCCACGGGTTAGCATGAGTTTATTCCTTGTACTAATGTTAGATATTTGTTATGTAGTAAATATAAACACTTTTGTCCCTGACAGTGTATATATATTCTATATATTAATGAAATGTGATGTTATGTTTTTCACTGGTACACTTCTTTGATTATCATGCTGCGTATAATTATGTGAGAAACCCCCTTAGAAAGAATGTAATTAAATTGTGGCGGATTTTGGGCCGCTACACACAGGAAGATACATCGTACGGGTTTGAGATCAGCTCTGCCTGGCCAAGTAGGGGCTGACATCCCTGATGGCCTTCTTCGATCCGCGAGTGCCTCCGAGGTTAGGTAGGCGAGGTCTCGGGCGTTGGTGGTGGGAGCAGTAATGAGCCCTGTTGGGCTAGTTTCTTCTTTACCCAACCTCCCAGCCCACCCTTATCGCTTTGTACCCCTCGCGCCTCACGTCGATGAACAATTATTTATATTTATTATCGCTGTTATTTTGCTACTCTCACCCAGTGAGAGCCCCTTTATGTTTGTGCTTCACTTTCTGTCTATTTTATGCTTTTATATCTGATGCTCTGCGAACGCTTGACTCTCGCGCCCTGCTTATCACTTCTCGCCCGCTGCCAATGTTTGCTTTTACCCTAGGCTCTTCCCGGGTGTGTATAACCCGTAATTCATCGAGATCAGAAGTACCCCAGTAGACGGTTATTCACAGACCATTCAACGAGCAGAGGCGAGCTGTGGCGAGCAGAGGCGATCTTGGGCAAGTAAAGATGAGCTTGGGCGAGCAGGGGTGAGCTTGGGCGAGCAGAGGCGAGCTGTGGCGAGCAGAAGCGAGTTTTGGCGAGTAACTCGCGAGTATGGGCGAGTAACTCGCGAGTATGGGCGAGTAACTCGCGAGTATGGGCGAGTATACCTTGGAACGCGCTGGCAGAAGATGGATACTTGCCTATACCCCCCCAAGATTTCTCTATAAATAGCTCCTCAGGGGTACTGTAAATGAGACTTTAGGAAGAGGCTTAGGTCCCCCCAAGTAGATACTCGCCAAGTCCAAGCCTGCCTAGTACCTCGCCCAACCTTTTGGTTGTGAAGGGGAAGTTTCTCCAAAACTTCCGGGTACGTGATAGGACCTTCCTGCTCGAGCACTTGGTGCGTGCTTTTAGATAGTTTTCTCTCTCTCTCGCTAGCCATTTGAATTTTGACGTCAGATCGTAGAATCAGTAACCTTAGGTTGCCTTGATCCTATTTCTGAGGTTAGGAATTTTCCTGGCTTCAACACTGGTGTTCTCGCTTTCTGCAGGTCTGAGGAGAGCCGGAGAGGCAGGATGGAAATTGAGGAGTTAGAACATCAGGACTTGTTGACTTGTTGACCATACCCCCGCCGCATTTAGGAAAAAAACTCATAATTACCGAATTTTCTATAAATAGGCAGATCCACCTACTGCATTTACTTCTCTGCATTCACTTCTCTGATTCCAAGCCTTCATCCTCCTCCCGTCTGCTCTCGCCGATCTCTACAACGCCAAGGCTCTCGCCTTCCTGATTTTTTCTCTCCTCTCACCTTCTCTTCAAGATGCCTGGCAACGACGAAGGCCACTCCAAGTGTACGCAATCCTTCCTAGAACACAAATTCCCTCCCTATCGGCTGACTCCGGACGAGTACGACACAATAGCCTCCAACTACAACCCTACCGGGTTCGCTGCGCGGAACCCCAGGAACGACGATAGGGTCAATCTCGTGTCGGCTGGGGAGCTCGCCATCCCCCTGGAGCACTTCGAGGTGGGCTTCTACCTCCCCCTCTGGACGGAAGTACGCCAGGCCCTTCGGTACTATGGGGTGGTACCGACCCAGCTCAACCCAAATTTCGTCGCAATCCTAGTGGCGTTCATCTTTTACATGTGGGCGGAAAAGATTGAATTCAGCATGCCCATCTATCGGAAGCTGTTCAACTTCCGCGCAAAAGGTGGGGTGGTCTTCATCTCGGGGCAATTGGTGAAGACGAGCGGTCTCGCCAACAAGAACCACCACTGGGGGCAGAAATTCGTTTTTGTCTATGGTGACTTTGGAAACATCCTGTTTGCGCCAATTCAGTACGACGACATAACCTACAAGTCTCCCTCTCTCGGGGGGCGCGAGTGCGCCCTTGTCAAATTTTTCGGGACCAAGACTTTCGACATCCCCTTCCTTCGACGAGACCTGGATTCCCTCTTACCAGTACCTCCCAGCGAAGGTATTATTTCAGTCTATTCTTGCAACCTTTTGTTTTGAGAAGCAGGGTTAATTAGCTATGGGTCTCGCATGTGAACGAGAAACACCCTCCACCAACCTTTTGACGTGACCAGGGCGCTCGCCGACCCCTTAGCTCTCACCAAGTCTACCGTCGCCACCTGCCGGGAGGAGTCGGGACCCTATTCCGAACCGAGTGCCCCAAAGCAGAAACACAGCTCGCTCCCTACCCCCTCTCAAAAAATCAAAACCGTTAGCGGCGGATAAGGGCAAATCCACTGTACTGGCTTTCTCCAAGACCCCCGCTGAGACCCCGTCAGTCGCAGGTGAGAGGGTATCGTAGAGCCTACCGCAGAGACCCCTGCTGAGACCCCACTCAAGCCGGTGCTAAAAGGGCACCAAAAGTTTGGCTTCGGTGAGAGGTTCCTGGATGCGGAGGGCAAGCCTTGATCCAGTGGGACCCTACCTCCAACCACATTGCGGTCTCAACACTCCTACCCTCCTGGAGGGAGCGAGACACAATCACTGGCGATGCCGTTGCGCTGGGTTATGGGCTCTAGGGTCGGGAGGATGCCGACACGTTCAATTGGATGGCTACCCGGGCACTCGTCTATGACGCTGCCCAAGCACAACTTCGCGCGGTCCAGCTTTCGCATATGGCTGGGCGTCACACCTCACCATCGAGCGCAACCTCGCCGATATGCTCAAGGCAAGGGATGTCTATGTGGCTGAAGTGGCCACCCTGAAGGCCGACTTGGCAGCTTCCCAACAACTTCTATCCCTTCGCTCGGCAGTCGAGGTAAGCGAGACCCTTCAATATCTCTCACCATCCTAGTATACACATATTTTTTGCTTAACAGGATCTTCTCGCAGGACTCCACGCAAGCCCAGCTGTCTTGCGCCAGGGTGGCCGGTGTCAAGTGCGAGAATGAGTTGCTGCAAGCTGAGATGAAGCGCTTGGAGGAGGCCTTGGCCCTGGACCTGGCTCGTCCATCATTGGAGGAGAGAATCGAGCACTGTCATTACTCAGCGTACGAGATAGATGTGATGGCTCAGGAGAACGCGCAGGCCACCGCCAGAATGGTCATCGAGGTGCTACAGGAATCAGCGCTTTTTAATGAAAGTGACGAGACTCTTACGACATGAGGGATCTTGCCCTGGTTGTTCGAGCCCATCCCAAGACCACGGGAGAGGAAGACTCTCCGGTACAAAATGCGGCGGAGCCTGACCTAAATGAGGAGTCTGGCGGCAGCTCTTCCGGCAAGACCTTTAGCTACACCACCAACGAAGCCTCCAGCGGGACCTCCAGCGGCCCTGCTCGATAGCCTCTCGCCACTTTTTTTTGCGCTGTAATTTTCCTTTCGAATTTTCAAAGGTGTATGGGGCGAGATCCCTTGAGACTTATGTATTTTTTTGGAGATGCATTTTAGCAAAAAAGTTTATTTTCTTTAGCTTTTGCTAGGATGCTTTATAATTGTATCCTTTCTTCTTCTCTTCTTGTTCTTGCCCGTTGGTCACAGAATGCTCTTGCACCCTCGCTAGGACCTTAGGTTTTTGGGCGATGACTGTGAACTCATTCCTGCCGAGCAACAATTCATCGAATAGAAGCTGCCAAAAAGACTTTTGCAGAAAGGCACTTACCGAGATGCTATGTGCTGAGAGGCTATGAAGTTCCCCCTCCTGGCTTAGAGTCCTTACTGACCATCCGCCAGCCTGCTAGTGAAGCTCCGCGCAACGTTGTTTCTTTCTTCCCCAAGGAGCCTTCGACTCTGCCAGCTAGCGGGAGCCTGGAAGCATGTCTACTCGTAGCTTAACAAACTACCCTCTACCTTTCCTTTTCCCCCAAGCGAGCATACTGCCCTGCCAACGAGTAAGATCCTGATAGTGGGTCTACTCGGGGCCGAGTGTGCCTTCCAGCCATGCCAGCTAATGAGATCCTGAGCAGCGGGATCTTCTCGAAGTATTCCCTTACCCCACCAGGAGAGCCTACAGACCTGCCAGCTAGTAAGAGACTGGACAACGGGTCTACCCGGGGCCGAGTGCACCTTCCAGCCCTGCTAGCTAATGAGAGCCTGAGCAGCGGGATACTCTCGGGGTCTTGCAAATTTCCATCTCCCATTCCTTTCCCCCCAAGCGAGACTACGACCCTGCCAGCTAGTGAGAGCCTGGCAGCGAGTCTACTCGGGGCTGAGTGCGCCTTCCAGCCCTGCTAGCTAATGGGATCCTAAGCAACGGGATCCTCTAGGGGTATTCCCTCACCCTCCAGGCGAGTATACGGACCTGCCAGCTAGTGTGAGCCTGGACAACGGGTCTACCCGGAGCCGAGTGCGCCTTCCAGCCCTGCCAGCTAATGAGAGCCTGAGCAGCGAGGTCCTCTCAGGGTCATGCAAATTTCCATCTCCCTTTCCTCCCCCCCAAGCTGGCCTACGACCCTGCAAGCTAGTGAGAGCCTGACAGCGGGTCTAGTCGGGGCCGAATGCGCCTTCCAACCCTGCCAGCTTATGGGAGCCTGAGCAGCAGGATCCTCTCGGGGTATTCCATTACCCCCCAAGTGAGCCTACAGATCTACCAACTAGTGAGAGCCTAGACAGTGGGTCTACCCGGGGCTGAGTGCGCCTTCCAGCCCTGCCATCTAATGAGAGCCTGAGCAGTGGGATCCTCTCAGGGTCTTGCAAATTTCCATCTCCCTTTCCTTCCCCCCAAGCGAGCCTACGACCCTGTCAGCTAGTGAGAGCCTGATAGTGGGTCTACTCGGGGTCGAATGCGCCTTCCATCCCTGCCAGCTAATGGGAGCCTGAGTAGCAAGATCCTCTCGGGATATTCCCTTACCCCCCCAAGCGAGCCTACAGACCTGCTGTAACACCCCAAATCCCAGAATTTGGCAAAATTAGGTGACACGGCCTGGGACATTGGCGTATCCCAGGGCGTATCCTGCTCGGGTGAGTAGTCACCGAGTGTTCGACAAAAAATCAGTTGGACGAAAAATGAGGGCACTCGCCCTCTAACACGGGCATGTTAGAGGCCGTGTCCTCTGCGGGTCAATGAATTTTAGCTCGATGAAGTTGAGCTGGGGTGTGTCTAGTGCCGTGTATGGGCACACGACCTGGGACACGGGCGTGTCACAGGCCGTGTCCTTTTCGGGATGTACCTAAGGCATTGAGGCCTGGTGAACACGGGCAGGACATGACTGTGTCTTCGGGTACACGGCCTGTGATACGGGCGTGTCACTGGACGTGTCCCGCTCGAGTTGATTTGGTTTTGTGAGCAGCCTAAAGAACACGGCCACAGACACGGGCGTGTCTGAAGGCGTGTTAGGTGACATGGCCCTTGATACAGGCGTGTCACATGTGCATGTACTAAATTGGATAAGTCGGTTGAGCACTGCTTTAGGTACACGGCCTGGGACACGGGCGTGTCACAGGCCGTGCCAGGCAAAAAAATATGATTTTGTGGCAAATTCGTGGCCGTTCATTTCCTTCAGCTGGGATCCAATGACTGAGCTTCCCCCCTATGTCCTTAAGGCCGGGAAATGAGTTGGAAAAGCTCATTTGAGCTTTGGCATTCATCTTTCTAAACTTAGAGAGAGAGGAAGAAGGAGGAGGAGGAAGGAGAGCTTGTCACTGGTGGTGCTGCGGAGTTCCGACGAGAAATCCGAGGCCAACATTACGGAGGAAAAGCCGTTGCGGTTCTTTCCAGCTAGCTAGGAGCTCATGGTGCCGAAGCGGTCTTCGAGGGTAACGACTTTTCTTACTAGCCATGTGAAGGCTTCCTTTTTGTCATGTGCATATGATTCCCCCACCAGAGGGTGGCTCGTTGTGGGAGTCTCTTGGGTTGATTCATGGAATCCCCAATCATTTGGCATATAGATCCGAAAATGGAGTACGGAATAGACATGCTGTATGAAGCCCATCTGGATAGGTTGGTTTGGATTGGTGATGTTGCATATACGCATCGGAGAAGACTCCGTGATAACGAGTAGTTTAAGGAGTCGACGGGTTAGACCTGTGAAGGGCAGTAGTAGGAAGTACTGGAGTGGTATTCCGAGAAAATACCTGTATAATGCTTGTGCTGTTGGGTAGTACCTGTGAAGGGGAGTAGCAGGAAGTACTGGCGTGGTAAGCCAGGAAATACCCTTGATGCTTGGAATGCTTGGTGGGTTGTGCCTATGAAGGGGAGTAGCAGGAAGTACTGGCTTGACAGTCCAGGAAAATACCATCAAGTGGATGCTATGATGTATAGTTAGGCCTAGGCATGGAAATTGAGTTCTATCGCTAACACGAGGCGTGGCTCCTAGGTAACCGATGAACGTGAAGCCAGTGCCGTGAGAATGGGCTGGTTATGTGTGAACTGATGAGTTCACCGAAAGGAAATAGACAAGGTGAAACCGACCCACGCCTTTTATGTAGCCCCGAGTATGTCGTACTCAGTGATGGCAAGGCGATTTGAGCAATGAGGGATGGATGATCCGACCTGCGCTATGTCCGTCCGACGTGAGACCTGAAAGTGCGATCTGTTGGAGTGCATAACAAGAGTCTTAGGCCTACGCTCCATGACACAATGGGGGGCTATGAGCCAATCCCGGTACATTAAGACTAAAGTCTCTGGCTATACGCCATGGAGCAAAATGCTCAATTTGACCGTTGGGTTGCTACCCTGATACGGTGGTGGGAACTAGGTTCGCCGGTACACCAAGAATGTGCCCTGAGTGCACGGATCGTTGGGCCGCGTGGCTGACGGTTGTGATGGAATGTATGTGCATGAGAGCACATTGTATGATATACATATCTGCCTGTGAAATGCTATGCCTGCAGGGAAGAAATACCACCGCCCTGGGAAAAGGGGTGGGGTCGTTATAATTTGGTCAACTGAATGCTGAACATTGCCCGTTTGCCACCGTTGGGTGTCCTGTCCCTGTACAGGTGCTGGAGAGCCAAGCGTGACGCATAAAGGCTGAAGTTCCTGCTACTACTACTGCTACTGCTAGCCCTCGAAGGCTAAATGAAAATACTATGTTTGATTATATGTGGCCGGCCTACGTGCCAATGTTTGAGGACTCTGTTGTGTAAGGCCCTGTAAGGCCATAAGGACAGTTGACTTTGTATTTGCTACGATTCCGGTTTATATAAACGTGGAGCTTTTATATGGTGGACATTCATGTGTGTGAGTTCAGGTTCGTGTTATAGGATTCCTCTAGAATGTAATGAGTTAGGATGCGCAACTCTGGTATCACTACGTGACTTCCCTGCCCGTTTTATAGTATATGCTGTGGGGCCCCGACCGGACCTTCTAGTATATACCGGTAAACGGATGGAGTCGTTACATTTTTTGTATCAGCTGTATCGGTCTTTCCCTTTTGAATTTGTGGTCGAATTCTTTTGTGGGGTGGCGAGCACGTGTCTGTGCGAACCAAGTTAACACTAATGAACTCCGGAATGTCCACATTAGGAATGCAAATACATGTGTTTGAGGAACCTGTGCGTTCCTATTTTGTTGTTTTGCTTGTGTGCGGTCGCTAATGTGCGTGTCTTGTTCACTTATAGGTGACGCAGAGTGGTGCGGGGCAATCAGAGCCCCAACGTTCTGATGAAAGTATGGCACCAGCTGAGGTGCCTACACCTCCGCCTTTTGCGGAAACTGTGCGATTAGTTGCTGAGGCATTGTTTGCCATGATCCAAGCACTGCCGATTGGGTAGGCGCAAGGGCAGGCACAACCTGCATTGAGGCCAGAACAGGTTGCGGCGAGGCCAGAACCTGTAGCGGCTGTGGATCCTCGAGCAGCTGAGAAGCAGTTAAAACAGTTCATGAGTTTCAACCTGCCTATGTTTACGGGCCTGGGATCCCCTACGCAGGCTGAGGACTGGTTGTCTCGCGTCAAGTGGATTATGACGGCGATTGGAATAGAGGAACACCAGAAAGTCACCTTAGCCACCTTCTTGCTGGAAGGAGAGGCTCGTTTATGGTGTGATGAGTTGGAACTACACCACTTAGCACGTCGACCATTAGCACAAGTGACGATTGAGGAATTCTCTCGCCTCTTCCTGTCAAAGCACCTCCCGGCGGCACAGCGTATTGCCATGGAAAATGAATTCCAAAGGCTGACGCAAGGAGAAGGCAGTGTTGAATCGTACTTGCATGAGTTCACACGCTTGGGGCGGTATGCGAGTTTGATCTTTGCTGATGAGCAGAGGAAGACGAATAGGTTCTATGAAGGACTACAGGACGAGTTGGGGTTCCTGCTCTCTAGTTCTATGAACCAAGGCTTCCAGGCGTTGGTCGACACTGCATGCGTGCTGGAAAAGGATATGAAGAGGGTGCATGGGAAGCGGGCCTTGGCTATGACACAACCAGAATTCAAGGTTCCCCGACCAGCGAAGTCATTTTTCAAGAAGAAGTGGGGCAAGAGGTCCAAGTCGGCTGGACAAGCTCCTTCTTTAGTTGCCTCGGGAGCAACATCGGGGGCCACTTCAAAGCCGGAGATTCGTACATGCTTTAATTATGGACGGGTGGGTCATATAGCCCGTGATTGTCGGGTACCGTCAAAGAGTGAAAATAAGGCGGGAACGTCATCTGTGGAGAAAGGAAAGACAGTCGCGGAGTCCTCTGCCTCACAAGCGCAACCCCGAGTCTACAATCTTGGCCTGCAGGAGGCCATTAAGCAGAGTGACGTCGTCACAGGTATGAGTTAGTTATTGCATTGTTTTGCTTATTGCATGCTTGGTATTGCATATTTGTATGCGGCTTGTGTGTGTGACATGATTGTCACAGGATTTGTGATGATTCAGAACACGCTAGCGCGAGCACTGTTTGATACAGGTGCTTCACATTCTTTTTTGTCTAAAGAGTTCATAGTACGGCTTGGGATACCTAGTCGTGTGAAGATAGATAACATCAGGGTGGTGTTGTCGAATGGTTATTTGATGCTCACGGATCGAGCTTGCGATGTGGCGGTCCAAATAGGAAGTCAGGATTACTGTTTGATAGCATCTGTATTGCCGATATCGGAATTTGACGTGATCTTTGGTATGGATTGGCTCGCGGAGCAGCATGCCTTGATTGATTGTAATGCCAAGGAGATCACGTTGGGCCAGAATACCGAGCAGGAGACTAAGTTTGCGGGGATGCGAGGAGTGGGCGGGATGTTGATGTCTGCACTCCAAGTAGTCAAGGCTGTTCGGAAGGGCGCGGAGTGCTACTTCACGCTGATTCAAGCTGTGGAGTCTAAGGACGGTGTGAGCGATGTTTCAGTGGTATCGGAATTTGCAGATGTATTTCCCAAGGATCTCCCTGGGCTAACACCCCAGCGAGAGATTGACTTCACGATCGAGTTGGTGCCAGGTGCGAAACCTGTGGCCCGCTCACCATATTGCATTGCGCCAAAGGAAATGGTGGAGTTGAAAGTCCAACTGCAGGAGTTGTTGGAGCAGGGTTATATTCGCCCAAGCATGTCACTTTGGAGCGCCCCTGTTCTGTTTGTGAAAAAGAAAGACGGTGGTTTGCGGTTATGTATTGACTACCGTGAACTGAACAAGCTCACCGAGAAGAATAAGTATCCGATCCCACGGATTGATGAGTTATTCGATCAGCTGGTGGGGTCAACCATCTACTCGAAGTTGGATTTGAAGTCTGGTTACTACCACTTGAGGATTCGGGAAGGTGACATTCCCAAGACCGTATTTGGAACACGTTACGGGCATTATGAGTTCACGGTAATGTCGTTTGGGCTGTGCAATGCCCCATAGGTGTTCATGGACTTGATGCACCGAATGTTCCGAGAGTACTTGGACATGTTCGTGATAGTATTCATTGATAATATTCTGGTCTACTCTCGATCTGAAGCCGATCATGAAAACCACTTACGGTTGGTGTTGCAGACGTTGAGGAAGAATCAGCTCTATGCCAAGATCTCGAAGTGCGAGTTTTGTCTATCGTCGGTGGCTTTTCTGGGCCATGTGGTAAGCGAAGAGGGCATAATAGTGGATCCGACAAAGATAAGGGCCATACAGGAGTGGCCAGTGTTGTCTTCTGTGGCTGAAGTCAGGAGCTTCGTTGGACTAGCAGGCTACTATAGAAGTTTGTTGCAAACTTCTCGCAGATCGCTTTGCCTCTAACCACATTGACAAGAAAGGATCAGAAGTTCGTTTGGATGCCAGAGTGTGCACGAGCTATTGAAGAGCTGAAGTGTCGATTGACCACGACGCCGGTGTTGACGTCGCCATGTGGTACTGATGGATTTGAAATCTACAGTGATGCTTCAGGGAGCGGCTTAAGCTGCGTTCTTCTGCAAAATGGGAAAGTGATTGATTATGGCTCTCTCCAGTTGAAAGTGCACGAGCTAAATTATCCCGTCCACGACTTAGAGTTGGAGGCGGTGATCTTTGCACTGAAATTGTGGAGGCATTATCTGTATGGCGTGAAAGTGGAAATCTATACAGATCACAAGAGCCTAAAGTATTTGTTGGAGCAGAAGGACTTGAATATGCGACAACGGAGGTGGTTGGAGTTCCTCGGGGACTACACCTTTGCGATTCATTATACTCCCAGGAAGGGAAATATGGTCGTAGATGCCTTGAGTCGGAGAGCACCGACAAGGGCAAGCTGGTTGCAGAGGCATGATGAACGTCTCATCTAGGAGTTGGAAGCGTTAGAGATTTCTTATGTTGACAAGAATGCTATAACCAATGCATGTTTGAACTGGACGGAGGTGCAGTGTGACCTTGCGGACAGAGTTCGACGAGCAACGGAGCTAGATGAGAGTCTCCAATGCTATGCCAAGGATGGGCCAGAGGGCAAATTCTCCTGGAATGATGGCCTTTTACGGAAAGAGGGCCGTTTGTGCGTCCCAAGTTTGGGCAAATTGAGGGAAGAATTGATGTACGAAGCGCACTATACGAAGTACTCAATTCACCCTGGGAGCACAAAGATGTTCAAAGACATGAAAAAGCTATTCTGGTAGCCAGAACTGAAGAAAGATATCACTCATTTTGTAGCCAAATGCCAGACTTGTGCTATAGTGAAGGCGGAATGCCAAAAACCTAGCAGTTTCTTGAAGTCGTTGCCGATTCCGGAATGAAAGTTCGACGATATTTCCATGGATTTCGTGCACGGGTTGCCGAGATCTCAGCGCAGAAATGATTCAATTTGGGTGATTATCGACCGGCTGATGAAAGTGGCACACTTACTTCCGAGCAGACGGGATGATTCAGTAGAAAGTTTGGCAAAGATTTATGTTGAACAGATTGTACGACTACATGGTGTTCATTGGAGCATCGTGAGCGATCGAGATGAGCGATTTACTTCAACTAATTGGAGGCTGGTCCATCAGCTGTTGGACACTAAGTTGATGTTCAGTACGGCCTTTCATCCCCAAACAGATGGCCAGATTGAGAGAACCAACAGAACGATGTAGGATATGCTCCGGATGTGCGCCCCCGACTTTGGGAAGAGATGGGAAGATCATCTCTACATGGTGGTATTCGCATACAATAACAACTACCAAGTGTGCATCGGTATGACATCGTTTGAAGCTCTGTATGGATGGAAGTGCCGTACTCATTTGGCTTGGGTAGAAGCAGGAAAATCCAAGTTGTATAGGCGTAACGAAGTCGAGGAAGCAAACTCGACGATACGCACTATCCGAGAGCGGCTACTGATAGCCCAGGATCGTCAAGAGAAATACTACAACGCCAAGCACCAGAATGTGGAGTTCGCGGTCGGTGATTGGGTGTACTTGAAGATCAAACCCTTCAAAGGCGTATCCAGGATTCGACGTATGAAAAAGTTGAGTCCACGGTACCTTGGCCCATTTGAAGTGGTGGTGCGAGTTGGGGAGGCTGCATATCAGCTAGCTCTTTCGGCAGACTTGGGTGGAATACACGATGTGTTTCACATCTCGGTGCTTCGGAAGGCCGTTAAAGATCCAGCTCAGGTGATCGAGAATGATCGTGTGCCGGTGGAGTATGGGCTAACGACGAAGGTTAGGCCCATTCGGAACGAAGATCGTGCCGATAAATAGTTATGGAACAAGACGATCGGGATGGTCAAAGTCCGGTGGGACAATTGCAGCCATGAAGAACTCATATGGGAGCAAGAGCAGACCATGCGAGCTGAGTTTCCTGAGCTCTTTGTGTAACTGTTATGCGGTGTATATCGAGTTGTAATAAACACTCGTGAAATAAAATCATTCTATTTGAGTTCCTTACTTTCTGTAAATTTCGGGGACGAAATTTTTGTAAGGAGGGGAGGGTTATAACACCCCAAATCCCAGAATTTGGAAAAATTGGGTGACATGGCCTGTGATATGGGCATGTCCCAGGGCATGTCCTGCTCGGGTGAGTAGTCGCCGAGTGTTCGATGAAAAATCACTTCGATGAAAAATGAGGGCATACGTCCTCTGACACGGGCATGTCAGAGGCCGTGTCCTCTGTGGGTCGACGAATTTCAGCTCGACGAAGTGGAGCTGGGGCGTGTCTAGTGCCGTGTATGGGCACACGGCCTGGGACACGGGCGTGTCACAGGCCGTGTCCTTTTCGGGATGTGCCCAATGGATTGAGGCCTGGTGAACACGAGCAGGACACGGCTATGGCTTAGGGTACATGGCCTGTGATACGGGCGTGTCACTGGCCATGTCCCGCTCGGGTTGATTTGGTTTTGTGAGCAGCCTAAATTACGCGGCCACAGACACGGGCGTGTCTGAAGGCGTGTTAGGTGACACGACATTTGACACGGGCATGTCACATGGGCATGTACTGGACTGGAAAAGTCGGTTGAGCACCGCTTGAGGTACACGGCCTGGGACACGGGTGAAAGTGCAACTAGATCTGATATACTCTAGAGGGGGGTGAATAGAGTATATGGTGTTTTAGTACTTTTAAAAACTTTTACAACAATTGTTGTAATAAGTGTGAACAGGGAAGCAAATATAAATCTAATCACAGAACTAAACTATGCAAAAACTAAGCACAGACAAATCAAGGCCAGAAACAAAAAGTAAACAAGCAGAGCCAGAGGACACAAGGAAATATAGTGGTTCCCCAAACTTGGGTACATCCACTCTTCTACCACCCTAGGTAGGAATCCACTGCAGGATGAGTTGATCAGGTGTCCTGGGCACCAATGAGCTTTTGATAAGGTGCTCAAAAAAACCAAAGCAGATTTTTTTGATCAGGTGTCTTACCACCAATGAGCTTTTGACAAGATGCTCAAAAACCAGATTCAAACTTTTGAAGGGAGTTTGAGAAACCCTTTACAGAGTGGGGGTGAGAGAGTGATGCAGTCTTCTCTTTCTCAAACAACTGAGAAGACTATGTGGATTGATGTCAAAGCTCCCCCTGAATCCTTGAAATCTTCAGAAGAAAAGCTTTGCTTAGAGGTGATAGGCCTTCAAAGGTAGAACTCCAGCAATAGATGATTTCAGTAATGGCTGAAATGTTGATGTTTTTGGAGTCTTGAAATGATGTTGGCCTTGAACACTTTGAAAGATGAAGAGATCAGAAGATTTTTGAAAGCTTGATCTCTTGATGAGCGTTCTTCAGAATTCTTTTTGACAGAAGATTTTGAAAGAGTCTCTGTAATCTGTATATTGTGTTTTCTCTCCTTGTTAATGTAACGCCCCGAAACTCAAAGGAGCAGAGGGGAATAATTTGGGCCAGTTTGAGTTCTGGCTACAGGCACACGGCCTAGGACACGGGCGTGTCCCAGGGCGTGTCAAGCCTGTGTCGACACTAAGGCGTGAAGTCGACACTTTGGTCTCGACATTGTGTCGAGACTGGGCACACGGCCTGCGACACGGGCGTGTCGCAGGGCGTGTCGACCCGTGTCGACACTTAGCCGTGAAGTCGACACAGTGCTTCGACGTTGTGTCGAGACACGGCACACGGCCTGCGACACGGGCGTGTCGCAGGGCGTGTCAACCCGTGTCGACACTCGTCCCGCGAAGTCGACACTTTGGTGTCGACAGTGTGTCGAGACATGGCACACGGCCTGCGACACGGGCGTGTCGCAGGGCGTGTCGACCCGTGTCGACACTTAGCCGTGAAGTGCCGAGACCTTGTACACGGCCTGGAGCCCAGGCGTGTCAAGGTGACACGGGCAAGGACACACGGGCGTGTCCGAACCCGTGTCAGCGCTCGGGTTGAAAACGGGAGAAAATCATGGGGTACACGGCCAGCTACACGGCCGTGTCAGTTGGAACACGGGCGTGTCAGCTCGAACACGGGCGTGTTCGATACCCGTGTGAGGTTCCAGGTGATTCGATTTTGACGGCGAATGAGGCACACGGCCCTGGACACGGGCGTGTGCCAGGCCGTGTTCGGCCCAGATTGGGCATTTCAGTCCCGATAATCGAAGCCGTTCATTTCTTTGACTGAGGATCCAATGGCTGGGGGTTGTTCCTGAAGGGATATACCCGGGTTTTGACTTAGAAAACCCTCACTTTTTCCACTTGTTCTCTCTCCAAACCCTTGGAGAAAGAAAAGCTAAGGCAAGAAGAAGAGGAGCTAGATCCGCCATTGGAGGAGCTTCGGAGCTCCGAATCGCAAGCCGACTCCGGATCCACGGAGGCAACGCAAGTGCGGTGATTTCCATCCGATTACTTTTCGATGGCGCCAAAGAGGACCGCAAGGGTAACGATCCTCACTTTGAGCATGATAGCTCTCTCTTTCTTAGCATAGGAAGCCCGCTCTCGCGAGTTTGCGAAGAGTTGGAGGCGTTCCTTCGGGTAGATATGTAAAGTCCCCGTTGTTTAGCGTCCGTATGCGAGAACGGACATAGGCATTTTGGTTGAAGCCTACCCGGACATGTTAGTCCGGATCGGTGATGTTGCATTGCATAAGGCCGGAGAAGACTCCGTGCTATTTGGTGTTTTCGGGTTTTCTACGCGGTAGATTGCAGCAGGGAGCCTTGGGGACTAACCCAAAGGTGCACCCGGAAAACTGGGCGGACACGAGGTCTTGCCAACTTGGTGGCCTGAGAGCCAACTTGAACATAACGGGGTTATGTGACTTGCGGTAGAATGGGACTCGGTGAAAGTTTGACCCGCGCAAATGGCTTAAATTGCCGTTGCGATGTGAGCACGGGTTAGATGGAGCCGTACCCGCTTTATGTCGTTCGGGTTAGAGAGACCTAAAGTTACATGGCACTCGCCGTTGGCATAGATGTGAGTCTTCGTGGTGGTCAATGGCTTAAATTGACGTGACCAATACCATGAAGACGAATTGCTCATAGGAATGGCCGTCTAAGTGGCGGTGGTGAGTCCGGAATGTTAATGGCTTCAATTGACGTAACATCGACCGGTTCACCGAGAATGTGCCCTGAGTGCACGGGACGTGTGGCCGTACGAGCCAACGTCTGTGATGAAATGGCTATGGTTATATGCATTGCTCGCTTGTGCTAATGAAATGCAGGGAAGGAGCATCGCCGCCCCGAGTTGGGGGCGGGATCGTTATAATTTGGTCAGCATTGCTGACCGTTGCTTTGTTTGCCACCGTGCGGTGGTTTGTTTGCTTGCAGGTGCAGCTGGACCAAGCGGTCAATAGCGGGCTAAAGCCCTTTTTGCGAAGCTGGCCCTCGAAGGCCCAAGTGGAAATGTTTTCTATTTTATTCATGTATGGCCGGCCTGCGTGCCGAGGTTGGTAAATCATGTAATAGACAAGTGAAACATCTTGTAAGGCCTTAAGGCCGACTTTTGAGTATTTTGTAATAACATTCCTATTTTGGTTTAGTGGACATTCATGCTTGTGCTGGGTTCTTGTTTTGCAACTTTATAAATTGCTTCCGCTAGAATGCTCTGTGTAGGACGTTGAGATTGGTTGGATGGTTTCCATAAGTAACCACCCGGTCTGTCTGTGGTATATGGCGTCGGGCCCCGGCCGGACCTACTGCTATATGCTATGCGACGGATAGGGGTGTTACAATTTGGTATCAGACTACTGGTTTTGGTCGGGCTTAAAGTGAATTCGTGGGCGAATTCTTTTTAAGGGTGGTGAGCACATTGTGTGCGTCATCGTTATAACAGTAAAAAGAACCCATGAATGTCCACTTAGGAATGAAAATACTCGTGTTTGAGGAACCTGCGTGTTCCTATAATTGCTGTTTGCAATGTTATTTGGTCGCTTAACGGTGTTTTGTACCACTATAGGTGACCCGAAGTGGTGTTGGGCCGTCAGAACGCCGAGGTTCTGAGGCTAGTAGTGCACCAGAAGTTGCTCCCGCAACACCTTTGTCGGCTGAAAATATAAGATTGGTGGCTGAAGCGGTGTTGGCCGTGATCAATGCGCAGCCTGGGAGGCAAGCGCAGCAGCCCGCTCCTGTGATGGAGCAAGTACCTCTTCAAGAGGCGGAGCCGAGGAGGATGGAGCAAGTGGTTGTAGAACCAATAGTGCCAAGGAGGGCGACTGAGAGGCAGTTGAAGCATGTAATGAGCTTTAACCCTCCGTTATTCTCGGGGTTGGGAACCCCATCTCAGGCTGAAGACTGGCTCTCTAGGGTGAAGAGAGTCATGACAGCGACGGAGACGGAGGAGTGGCAGATGACCACCATTGCTACGTTCCTGCTGGACGGTGAAGCAAGGATGTGGTGGGAAGGTTTGGAGCTGCATCATCTGAGAGGTAGACAACTGATAGACGTTCCGATGGAAGAGTTCTCGGATTGTTCTTGGCAAGATACCTCCCTTCTACTCAGAGGATTTCAATGGAGAATGAATTCCTGAAGTTGGTGCAGGGTGAGTGGAGCGTGGATGAATATCTCCACGAGTTTACGCGGTTGAGTCGTTATGCTAGCTCCACCATCATGGATGAGGAGCGCAAGACTAATCGTTTTATGAAGGCTTGAGGGATGAGCTGAGATTATTACTGTCGGGGCCGATGACGCAGGGTTTCTTAACCTTGGTCAATACTGCCCGGTCCTTGGAGAAGGACATGAGGAGTGTACAAGCGAAGAAAAGCTTGGGTGAAAAGAAATCTGAGTTTAAAGTGCCGACTACTTCAAAGTCCGGCTATCGGAGGGCTTTCAAGAAGCATAGGACTTCGGGTCCAGCTCCTTCTGGCGCTTCTGGGGCGACTACGGGTCGGACCCCGGGTGCGTGCTTTACTTGTGGCAAGACGGGGCATTTCGCCCGTGATTGTTGGAGCGGACGTCCTAAGTCCGAGAGGAGGCCAGGAGCCACTTATGAAGAGAAGGGAAAGGCGGTGGAGTCGACCGCATCCCACTATGCTCCGGCCCAACCAAGGGTTACAATCTTGGCCAACAGGAGGCCATTAAACAAGCTGACGTGGTGACAGGTACGGTTTAATTTATAGCAAGTCAATTCCTTTATATGCTTGTTATGTATATGTTACCTTACCACTGCTTGTTTAGGATTTGTGTTGATTTGTGAAAACCCGGCACGAGCACTCTTTGATACGGGAGCTTCACACTCCTTCTTGTCCGAAGGATTTATATCACGCATCGGAGTCCCTTCTTCGATGGCGAAGGATAAGTTGGATGTGTTGTTGCCCAATGGGTGTTCGATGCGAGCGGTTAGGATCTGCGACGTTAAAGTTCGTATTGGGAGCAGGAGTTCGACCTGCAGGCGTCTTACTTCCGTTGGTGGAGTTCGACGTCATATTTGGCATGGACTGGCTCTCGGAGCAGCAGGCCCATATAGATTGCGGTAGCAAGGAAGTAAAGCTGGGAGCAAGTCGTGAGACGACTTTTACGGGCTTAAAGGGGTCGAGCAAGACGTTGATGTCTGCTCTTCAGGTGGTGAAGGCGGTTCGTGCTGGAGCAGAACTGTTCTTTACACTAGTGGAGGTTGCAAAGCCGAAGCCCGCGATGGATTGTATTTCAGTGGTATCGGAATACCCTGATGTGTTCCCCGCAGATCTTCCTGGAGCCCCGCCTCAGCGGGAGATAGATTTTACGATCGAGCTAGTGCCAGGTGCAAAGCCTGTGTCACGATCTCCGTATCGGCTAGCGCCTAAGGAAATGGCGGAGCTGAAAGTTCAACTACAAGAGTTGTTGGAGCAAGGGTATGTGCGCCCGAGTTCTTCGCCTTGGAGCGCACCGGTCCTCTTTGTTAAGAAGAAGGACGGAAGCTTGAGGTTGTGTATTGATTATCGGGAGCTAAACAAGCTGACTGAGAAGAACAAGTACCCGATCCCCCGGATTGATGATCTCTTTGATCAGTTAGTCGGGTCGACGGTGTACTCGAAGTTAGATCTCAAGTCTGGGTACTATCAGCTGCGGATAAGGGAGAGTGATATCCCGAAGACAGCGTTTAGTACGAGATACGGGCATTATGAGTTTACGGTCATGCCGTTTGGGCTGACTAATGCGCCGTCAGTATTCATGGATTTGATGAACAGGACGTTCAGGGAGTACCTAGACCATTTCGTGATCGTCTTCATCGACGATATTTTGGTGTACTCGCAAAGTGAGGAGGATCACTTCAAGCATCTCCATTTGGTGTTGGAGACACTCAGGAGAAACCAGTTGTATGCCAAGTTCTCGAAGTGCGAGTTTTGGCTATCCTCAGTGGCGTTCCTCGGGCATATAGTGAGTGGAGAGGGTATTGCGGTGGATCCGGCGAAGATTGTTGCGATACGGGAGTGGCCTGAGCTTGCTACGGTAGCAGAAGTCCGGAGCTTTTTGGGCTTGCCGGTTATTATAGGCGCTTCGTAGAGAACTTCTCGCGGATAGCGCTACCTCACCTCACTACTTTGACGAGGAAGGAGCATAAGTTCGTTTGGACGCCGGAGTGCGCGCGAGCTTTTGAGGAATTGAAGTGTCGGTTGACCACGGCGCCTGTGCTGAGTTCGCCGGTTGGAACCGAAGGCTATGAGATATATAGCGATGCTTCGGGCAGCGGTTTGGGTTGCGTGCTACTGCAGCACGGAAGCGTGATAGCTTATGGCTCGAGACAGCTAAAAGTGCACGAGAGGAATTATCCGGTCCATGACTTGGAGTTAGCGGCCGTGATTTTTGCCTTGAAGCTGTGGAGACACTATTTGTACGGTGTGAAGATTGATATCTACACCGATCACAAGAGCCTAAAGTACCTGATTGATCAGAAAGATCTGAATATGCGGCAGCGTAGGTGGATGGAGTTCCTGGGGGACTATACTTTCAAGATCCACTACGTGCCTGGCAAAGGGAATGCGGTTGCGGACGCGTTGAGTCGCCGAGCCCCAGCTCAAGCGAATTGGCTATCAGTGCATGATGAGCGGTTGGTGCAGGAGCTGGAGGCGTTGGAGATTGTTTGTGTGGATAGACAATCTAGTGCTGAAGCAGTGCTGAATTGGACTGAAGTCCAATATGACCTGGCTGATCGGATTCGGCAGGCTTTGGATATGGATGCTCATATGAAGCAGTTCATGATAGAGGCTCTGGATGGGTCAAATTCCCAATTCGTTGTGGAGGACGGATTGTTGTGGAAAGACGGTCGTTTGTGCGTCCCAAGTGTGGGCAATTTACGGGTGGAGTTGTTGTACGAGGCGCACCATACCAAGTACTCGATTCACCCGGGGAGCACGAAGATGTACCGTGATGTTAAGAAGCTATTTTGGTGGCCGGGTTTGAAAAAGGATGTGGCGCTATATGTAGCGAAGTGCCAAACTTGCGCCTTGGTAAAGGCGGAGTGCCAAAAGCCGGGAGGATTTCTTAAGTCCTTGCCTATTCCGGAGTGGAAATTCGACGACATCTCTATGGACTTTGTGCATGGTTTGCCAAGGTCGCAAAAGGGGAACGACGCCATTTGGGTGGTGGTCGATCGATTAACAAAGGTGTCGCATTTTATTCCGCATAGGAAGGATGATCCGGTGGAGAAGCTGGCGAAGCTTTATGTGGATAACATAGTGCGGCTTCATGGTGTGCCCCGCAGCATCGTGAGTGACCGAGATGGGCGGTTCACGTCCAATGATTGGAGGCTGGTGCAGCAAATGTTGGGAACAAAGCTGAAGTTTAGCACAGCCTTCCATCCGCAAACGGATGGGCAGACCGAGAGGGTCAATAGAACGATGGAAGACATGCTTCGCATGTGTGTCTTGGACTTTGGAAAGCAATGGGAGGACCACCTTTATTTGGTGGAGTTCGCATACAACAACAGCTACCAAGCAAGTATTCAGATGGCGCCTTTCGAGGCCCTATATGGTAGAAGATGTCGCACGCCGTTGTCTTGGTTAGAAACGGGCGAGTCGAAGTTGTATAAGCGATCGGAAGTGGATGATGCTACTTCTTTGGTGAGAACCATTCGGGAGAGGTTGCTTATCGCTCAGGACCGGCAAGCAAAGTACTATAATGCCAAGCACAGGAACGTGGAGTTCGCTGTGGGCGATTATGTATACTTGAAGATCAAGCCGTTCAAGGGTGTCTCGCGGGTGCGGCGATTGAAAAAGCTAAGCCCGAGGTACCTTGGACCGTTCGAGGTTCTGGAGCGAGTAGGAGAAGCGGCCTATCGGCTGAAGCTTTCAGTGGAGCTAAGTGGTTTACATGATGTATTCCATATTTCGGTGCTTCGGAAGGCGGTGCAAGAGCCTACGCAAGTGATCGCGGCCAATCAAGTGCCGGTGGATAGTGGGCTAACGACAAAAGTCAAGCCCGTGCGGATTGAGGACTCGGAGGTCAAGCGGCTACGCAATAAAGAGATCAGGATGGTCAAAGTCCGGTGGGACAATTGCGGTCGTGAGGAGCTCTCTTGGGAGCGAGAGCAGACGATGCTTGACGAATATCCGGAGTTGTTCCGCTCAGGTACAAATTTTAAGTTTTGTACATGTTTTTCCCTTTATGTAATTTCGTGGGCGAAATTCTTTTAAGAGGGGTAGAGTTGTAACGCCCCGAAACTCAAAGGAGCAGAGGGGAATAATTTGGGCCAGTTTGAGTTCTGGCTGCAGGCACACGGCCTGGGACACGGGCGTGTCCCAGGGCGTGTCAAGCCTGTGTCGACACTAAGGCGTGAAGTCGACACTTTGGTCTCGACATTGTGTCGAGACTGGGCACACGGCCTGCGACACGGGCGTGTCGCAGGGCGTGTCGACCCGTGTCGACACTTAGCCGTGAAGTCGACACAGTGCTTCGACGTTGTGTCGAGACACGGCACACGGCCTGCGACACGGGCGTGTCGCAGGGCGTGTCAACCCGTGTCGACACTCGTCCCGCGAAGTCGACACTTTGGTGTCGACAGTGTGTCGAGACATGGCACACGGCCTGCGACACGGGCGTGTCGCAGGGCGTGTCGACCCGTGTCGACACTTAGCCGTGAAGTGCCGAGACCTTGTACACGGCCTGGAGCCCAGGCGTGTCAAGGTGACACGGGCAAGGACACGGGCGTGTCCGAACCCGTGCAGCGCTCGGGTTGAAAACGGGAGAAAAATCATGGGGTACACGGCCAGCTACACGCCGGCGTGAACGTGTCAGCTGGAACACGGGCGTGTCAGATCGAACACGGGCGTGTTCGATGCCCGTGTGAGGTTCCAGGTGATTCGATTTTGACGGCGAATGAGGCACACGGCCCTGGACACGGGCGTGTGCCAGGCCGTGTTCGGCCCAGATTGGGCATTTCAGTCCCGAATCGAAGCCGTTCATTTCTTTGACTGAGGATCCAATGGCTGGGGGTTGTTCCTGAAGGGATATACCCGGGTTTTGACTTAGAAAACCCTCACTTTTTCCACTTGTTATCTCTCCAAACCCTTGGAGAAAGAAAAGCTAAGGCAAGAAGAAGAGGAGCTAGATCCGCCATTGGAGGAGCTTCGGAGCTCCGAATCGCAAGCCGACTCCGGATCCACGGAGGCAACGCAAGTGCGGTGATTTCCATCCGATTACTTTTCGATGGCGCCAAAGAGGACCGCAAGGGTAACGATCCTCACTTTGAGCATGATAGCTCTCTTTCTTAGCATAGGAAGCCCTCTCTCGCGAGTTTGCGAAGAGTTGGAGGCGTTCCTTCGGGTAGATATGTAAAGTCCCCGTTGTTTAGCGTCCGTATGCGAGAACGGACATAGGCATTTTGGTTGAAGCCTACCCGGACATGTTAGTTCGGATCGGTGATGTTGCATTGCATAAGGCCGGAGAAGACTCCGTGCTATTTGGTGTTTTTCGGGTTTTCTACGCGGTAGATTGCAGCAGGGAGCCTTGGGGACTAACCCAAAGGTGCACCCGGAAAACTGGGCGGACACGAGGTCTTGCCAACTTGGTGGCCTGAGAGCCAACTTGAACATAACGGGGTTATGTGTCTTGCGGTAGAATGGGACTCGGTGAAAGTTTGACCCGCGCAATGGCTTAAATTGCCGTTGCGATGTGAGCACGGGTTAGATGGAGCCGTACCCGCTTTATGTCGTTCGGGTTAGAGAGACCTAAAGTTACATGGCACTCGCCGTTGGCATAGATGTGAGTCTTCGGTGGTCAATGGCTTAAATTGACGTGACCAATACCATGAAGACGAATTGCTCATAGGAATGGCCGTCTAAGTGGCGGTGGTGAGTCCGGAATGTTAATGGCTTTAATTGACGTAACATCGACCGGTTCACCGAGAATGTGCCCTGAGTGCACGGGACGTGTGGCCGTACGAGCCAACGTCTGTGATGAAATGGCTATGGTTATATGCATTGCTCGCTTGTGCTAATGAAATGCAGGGAAGGAGCATCGCCGCCCCGAGTTGGGGGCGGGATCGTTATAATTTGGTCAGCATTGCTGACCGTTGCTTTGTTTGCCACCGTGCGGTGGTTTGTTTGCTTGCAGGTGCAGCTGGACCAAGCGGTCAATAGCGGGCTAAAGCCCTTTTTGCGAAGCTGGCCCTCGAAGGCCCAAGTGGAAATGTTTTCTATTTTATTCATGTATGGCCGGCCTGCGTGCCGAGGTTGGTAAATCATGTAAAAGACAAGTGAAACATTTTGTAAGGCCTTAAGGCCGACTTTTGAGTATTTTGTAATAACATTCCTTTGGTTTTAGTGGACATTCATGCTTGTGCTGGGTTCTTGATTTTGCAACTCTTATAAATTGCTTCCGCTAGAATGCTCTGTGTAGGACGTTGAGATTGGTTGGATGGTTTCCATAAGTAACCACCCGGTCTGTCTCAGGTATATGGCGTCGGGCCCCGGCCGGACCTACTGCTATATGCTATGCGACGGATAGGGGGTGTTACAGTTAATCTCTGTATATCATCTATATTGATTCAAAAACATTCTGTCTTTTATTCTCTGTTCCAGAATAGAATATCATCTCTGTTCAAAGATAGCCGTTGGTCTGCATGATTGCATCCTTAATTGCAAAAACTCTTCTAGAGGAAAGTCCACAGAATTATTCCTTGGAAGATCCCTTGAAACTTGGTCCAGAAATAAATGAAAACGGCTAGCAAATCTCTGAATTAATTGCAGAATAACTCCTGTCTGATTTGAATTTGAATTCTGGAAGTTAACTGAATCGTCGAACTGAGCTCTGCTATCGTCGAGCTGAGCTCAGCGAACTGGAAAACTCAAGCAGCAAAATAATCGTCGATCTGAGCTCAAAGATCGTCGAACTGAGCTCAGAGATAAAGATCCAATGCAGCAGAGTCAAAATCATCGAACTGAGCTCACCGATTCGTCTAATGGAGTTCGACGATATTATGAAGTTGACTCAGCGATCGTCGATTGGAGCTCGACGATCTGCCGAAGTTGAGCTCGTCGATCGTCGATCTGAGTTCGACGAATCGTCGTGCCGAGCTCGACGATCAGACTTAGTCTCCAGACAGAAAAACTTGTCTTCAGGGCAGCTTCCAATCCTAGACTTCTAACCCTTAGACTCAATTCTAATTGACCTATTAAGCTATACAGAAGGTCAAACAAAGGTTCCTAGAGACATAATGATCCTGACCCAAATTAGTAATAGGGTTTCCAACAATCTCCCCCTATTTGGGTTAGGATTACTATTTACAGACTTTGGAAATTCAAATAACAACATATAATCAGAAAAGCATAAAAACAACAGCAGCTAGACATGCAGAAACATCACAGAGATATATATATATATGCATATGGCATCCAGATAGCAGTTAGAAAATCCAAAGATTGTCACCTTACAAAATCACTTCTTCTCTTTGCCTTTAACCATCTTGATTTCTCTGTTTGGATTTTGGGCTTCCTTGTTGGATCTGGTGTCATCTGCTGCACCCAAGTAAGTTTGCTTTGAAGTCCTGGGAACCACAGCAGCAGGATGCAATTCCATATATCTGTCTGCATCAAGGAATTTGCTGGAAGCATATTTCTCTAGTTCCTTCTGTCTCTGCTCTGACATTGTAGAAATATTGGAAGTGTCTAGCCCTTGTTCTTTGGCTTTCTTTATCTGGTCTAATGCAGCCAACTCCTTCATCCTAGCAGTCCAAGCAACTGGATTCTTCTCAGGGTCCTCAAATGTGTACAGGTGGCTCATACCTGTTGGAAGAATTGTCTTGAGGAGGCCTAGCAGACACTGTCTCTCTTAGCTTGTAGGGAATGGACCAGAAGTAGTATCAGATGAAACATGTCCTCCCCTGGAGTATGGGTGCTGCCTGGAGTGCCCTTTAGAATAAACCTGAATATCTCTTTGACTACCCCTGTATCCTCCTCTCCTAGAATAAGAACCCCTAGATTGGCTTTCCCTTTGATAGGATCTGGCATGGGGTTGATAGGGAGCCTGGCTTCTAGCTAGGGCTTGACTTGCAGAGCTGCCACCTGCACCTGCATCAGGAGGAGGTGGTGGAGGAGGATGAGGGTGCTGGAACTGGGAGGAGCCCTTCTCATACTTTCTCTTCTCTTCATTGCTTTCAACTGATTTTTGGAATACTGCATCCAATGTTCAGTAATTTGGCAGTTATGCAGAATATAATAAGGGTATATCATTATTATCCTTGACTTTTGCAGGAGGCACCCTTTTCATTGCTTGCTCCTAGCTTTCCTTTTCCTTGCAATAGTAGCAGCTGAATCATCAGAGTCTGTTTTGAATTCATCAGACTCAGAACTCTGGTCATCATATATAGCATCTATTTTCTTCATCAATTCTTTCTTCAACTGAACAGCATCAGATGAGGCAGAGGCAGAAGTAGCAGCAGCAGGGACAACAGCAGATGGGGCAACAGATGGAGCAACAGATGGAGCAACAGAAGGAGCAATAGAAGCTGGAGTAGTGACAGTAGCAGTAATTGTAATAGTCTCACTATCAGCAGAAATTTCAGCAACATCAAAAACTGCAGCAGGCTCAAAAACAGTGGCCTTTGACATCAGAAAATCCTTGGATGTTGGCTCATCAGGAACAATTGGGATTTCAGCAGCCAGCAAAAACAGTTTCAGAAGCAGAATTCAGTCTTTTCTTCAATAGCAGAGCAGCAGCAATCACTGAGTGTGCAAAAGAAAAAATAATGCTGGGGTCACAGCCAGAGAAAGGCACCAGTGCCTTAGATAGGTCTTCTGAGGGCTGGACAGCATTAACTCCTGGGAGATAGCTGAAGAAGGCAGGGTCAAAGGCAGAAAGCAAAGACTGTAGGTCTATTGCCAGAACTGGAGTAGGAGGCACAACAGCAAGAGCAGAAGCAGCAGAAACAGAAATCTCAGCAGCAGAGCAGCATATCATCAACAGTAGGAGTAGAGACAGCAGCAGCAACAGCATGAAGGCTTGCCTTCATATGGCATCTCCCCCTGCCTAGATGCAGATACATCTGTATCAAGGCACACTGCTGGAGGTGCTGCCTGAGGAAGGAGGGAGGAAAGCATGGCGGAGAGAGCTGCCACTGACAGTTGTAGAGGAGCCAAAGAGGTCTCTAAGAGCAGAGAGAGCCTGGGGGCAATTAGCTCATACAACTTGTCAGCTAGGGCTGAGAGGTCTACTTGATCAAGAATAGGAGCAGAGGTAGATGGAGTAGGGATAAACTGAGGATGCTGGAAGTGGAGGCTGGAGAGTGGAGGGATGGATGGCTGAGGTGTGGGGATGGTGGATATGGAGGACAAGGGGATGGATGTGGATGGGGTGAAAGTTGGTTGGTCAATGATATGGTGGAGGAGATCTTGGAATGAGGTTGAGGAGGAGGGTAATTCTGTAGGAGATGAGGGGAATCATCCATGTAGGAGTCATCCAGGAAGGTGAAGGATGGTAGGATGGGAAGAAGTGACATCTGGTGGTGGAATGAGAACAATGGGTGGGAATTGGTCTATTGGAGGTGATGAAATGGTTGCTGGAGATGGAATTGATGTTGGAGAGGGGCTAGAGATGGTAATGGGGGATGAAGCAGGAATGGTGGATGGAAGAGGTAGGGTGGAATTGGAGGAGGATAAGAGCAGCAACAGCAGCAGCCAGGTCTTCTACAGGAGCAGAGACCTGTGGGAGAGTGACTCTGTGAGTCCTGGTGCCTGAAAGAGCACTAGATGAGGGCCTGCTTGGCTTGCTTATCTGCCTATCCCACTTGCCAAAGAGGGCACAGGTAAGTCTCTTGGAGGCACTGATGTGCACTCCAGAGGAGACCAACAAGGTAGGGCACCTTGTTTGCAGGAAGACTCCAATAATCCTTCCAAAATTAACAAAGCTTTTGTTATTTTCTTCTTTATTAGGTCAAAGAAGACCTCTCCCCAGTTCAAACTTTTCTTATCTACCAGAGCTCCCATGAGCCCAGAGCTGATGTCTGGAGATAGTGTCATGTGCAGATGCTTTGCCAACAGCACTTTTCCTACAACATCTGCTAGGAACCTGTACTCAACAGACAAGTTCCTTTTGAATAACTTGCTAGGGTTTCCCTCAGGATGACCCATCCTGGCAAGTATGTCAGAAAACTCCTCTCCAGATAATTCAGCAGTATCATCTCCATTTCTCAGTCCAAAAACCTCTGTTTAGAATGGTGAGGGCAGAGGTACCTGAGTTCCAGCAATGGACCCAACTATTGTGTTGTTGTATTGTGCGTGAGCAGTGTAAACCCATTCCTTGATTTCATCTGAGGCCAGCTTTATCCTGGTGGTCATGAGGGCAGACAAGTTCTGATCCTTGAATAAACTCAAAATATCTTGGAAAACTTGGTCAGTAGTGCTGAATGATTCCATATCAATGTCGAAGCCTGCATCGAACTTCATGGCGGCTAGAACTGCAACTGATACAACCATTGTACCTGCAAAGATTCAACAAACAAAACGACCAAGCGTAGAACTGTTGGGAGGGAAAAAAGATTCTTGCGGAGAAATTGAAAGAGCAAGAGAGAACGACGGCGAAAAAAGAGTTTTATATTAGGGTTCGACGCAGAATTGGAAAGATCGTTGAACTCAGTTCGACGATCGAGGCTTCTAAAGGAATCTTAAGAGACTCCAACATCGTCGATCTCCGTGCGACGATCTTATTGGAAGGCGTCGAGCTCCGTTCGACGATCGTTCAGTGAACATAATCGTCGAGCGCCGTTCGACGATCGTTGACCGGAAGAGATAGTTCATACTATCTGAGAGGCGCTGAACTCAGTTCGACGATTCTGGAAATCGTCGATCTCCGTTCGACGATCTGTGTGGAAATCGTCGAGCGCAGTTCAGAGATCAGAAAAATTCTAGACACTATGAAAAATCAGAATTTTTGCCTAGTCTTGGTCAATTTTAGCTTTCAAAATCTTGAGATTATTTAAGACTTCCTCCATCTAACATTCCTAACTGATTTAGGAAGAAGGTGTGTTTCTTTTCATCCAAAGGCTTGGTGAAAATATCTCCCCTTTGTAAATCAGTTGGGATATATTGCAATTCAATTTTATTCTTTTAACATTGTCCCTTAAGAAATGATGCCTAATCTCTATGTGTTTTGTCCTACTATGGAGGACTAGATTTTGAGCTATGGAAATAACACTTGTATTGTCACAAAAGATTTTGACTATCTCTAAGTTGTAACATAGTCTAGGAGTTGGTTTTGAATCCACAATATTTGTGAACAACAACTGCCCGCAGCCATATATTCAGCTTCAGCAGTTGAGGTTGACACAGATGTTTGTTTCTTACAAACCCAAGAGACAAGTCTGTCACCAAGGAACTGACAAGTTCCACTGGTGCTTTTCCTGTCAATTCTGCATCCAACAAAATCACATCAGAGAATCCAGTTAAATCAAAATGCTGAATCTTTTGGATACCAGAGACCTAGATTTGGACAACTTTTAACATACCTGAAGAATCCTCTTTACTAATGTTAGGTGTGACTCTCTAGGACTTACTTGGAACCTAGCACATATGCATGTAGCAAACATTATATCTGGTCTACTAGCTGTAAGATACAGTAAAGAGCCAATCATTGCTATAAATGTTGTCTGATCAACAGGTTTCCCATGTTCATCAGCATCCAGTACAGCATTGGTAGGCATGGGTGTTTCATACAAGATGCCTCAGACATACCAAATTCTTAACCAGTTCATTAGCATATTTGGTTGAGAAATAAAGATACCTTCAGCATGTTGCTTGACTTGTAATCCTAGAAAGAAGGATAGCTCACCCATGCTACTCATCTCAAATTTAGAATGCATCAGGTTAGAAAACCTTCTGCACAATTTTTGAGTCAGTAGAACCAAAAATGATATCATCTACATAAATTTGTACTAGTAGGGTATGAGACTATGAGATTCTAATAAAAAGAGTTTGGTCTACTCTACCCTTATAAAAATTTTACAAGAGAGAAAGCATGCTAAGGTCTCATACCATGCTCTAGGAGCTTGCTTGAGACCATATAATGCTTTATTTAGTCTAAAAACATAATCAGGATAAAGGGAGAGATAAAACCTGAGGTTGTCTGACATAGACTTCCTTTTGATGTCTCATTCAAGAAATCACTTTTGACATCCATCTGATAGACTTTGAAACCTCTGTGAGCTGCATAAGCTAAAAAATCCTGATGGCTTCTAATCTTGCAACAGGTGCAAAAGTCTGGTCGTAGTCAATTCCTCTTCTTGAGAATATCCCTGGGCAACTAGCCTTGCCTTGTTCCTTATTATTACTCCTTGATCATCCAGTTTATTTCTGAATACCCATTTTGTTCCAACAATGGAATGATCCTTTGGCTTTGGCACTAGTTCCCATACTTGTTCCTCAAATTGA